>CARXXK010000001.1:120350235-120461656 GCA_949089665.1 Macrosiphum euphorbiae
TAGTCCATTTTCCGTCTTGTCTTTGAACTAACAGCGGACCACCTGAATCGCCCTGAAAATAATTGTAATTAGGTAAGTACATTATTATAAGTATACAATTTAAAAAATATTTTGACGTACTTGACAGGAATCTTTGCCCCCTTCGTACGACGCAGCACAACGATTTGTTTCGTACAATGGCTGTGAAAAAGCTGAAACGCACTTCTCATGTTCCCATATTGGTACTGTCACCTCATGGAGAACTGTACCGAATCGACCACCGTAAACTGTTTTGCCCCAGCCTATTTAATAATTATAAAGTGAGTTAATGAATTAATACTGCTGTAATTTGTACGTGTTTTCAATCTCTCATTGTGGGACTTTGTCTTCTTAATTCTTATGTGGGTGTTAGCCGTTAGGTGATGCAATAATTTGTTTATGAATTCAATTTAAAAAACGTGGATAAGTGGACGTCTGCTGTACTGTAGGTTACAAGTGGGTCATGGTATAATGGATGGATGTTTTTCTTAGGCAAACAAATAGGCCGAATAATTGAACTGTACTCTGCTAGTGTTTTTAACCTCATTATGGCGAGGTCATTGACGTGCGTAGTTGCATCATAGTCTGGATGCGGTCTTATATGTGTTACCATGTGGTTAGTGAATTTGGTCTCATTTTTAATATTGAAATCGTATTCACCAAGTCTAACATAAATATCTTGTTTTGTCAATCTGAAAAATATATGTACATATTTAAGTATGATGCTGTATTAGACAAAGTGCTGCATATTGAAAATATCTAACATTTTTTCTAGACTTCACAATCGAATCACTATTAAACAATAACATAATAATTATAAATTACAATAACATCACCATTACTAATCATAATAATTTAAGCCACTCGGCTAATTATTGACTGTGAACCAAAAATATAGGAAACTTTGTGAATTTAAAAAAAAAATTAAATTATCTGAACCCTGGGTCTCTAAACTACGGTCCTCCAAGGTTTTTGCACCTGCCCACCAAGTTAATTAATGTTTTGGAAATAATATATTTAATATATTATTCTCATTTAGTTTTCATTGATTTTAATTTATCGAATTAATTATTAATTTTTTGAGTTTAGTGATATTTATAACAGCTAATAATAAGGCGAGGTTAATAAGACCTGATTTTAACCATCAAGAAAGAAGAACTGTACCTAAAATATATGTATAATAGCCAATATATTATATAGCACACGTAGCTTATCCATATTGGATCCTTAATGTATAAGAAAAAGCAGCCTTTATTTGAAAAATTACATCATCATATAAAAATTCAAAAAATAATGCAATGGTGACAGCGTGACCAATTAAATTATCGATTTATCTAAAAGGCCAATTTGTGTGAAGATATTTTATTATTTGAATATGATATAATATGTAAAAAAAAAATGAATAAATAAAAACTAATAGCTCTAGCAATGATGTCTAATTAATAATTTGATCAATCATGAAAAAAATAAGTTTTATAATTATGTCCTCTTAATATTTTTGTCAACTAATAATTACTTTTTAAAACAATGCGCAGCAGTCAACACATATCTTCGATTAAGTAGTACTCCACCACAGAAATTTGTATGGTTAGTATTTTCTAAAAGCACAGCTATCCATGGCCAATCATTTGCTTTAGCATTTTGAACTTCCTTAATTTTTGATATAGACTTTGTGTTTTGTCCACATTCCGGTTCTTCTGGTAACGGTTTTATAGGTTCTAGTGCTGTTGAATCTAGAACTTTATCCAATTCTGAATCATCATCGTCATCAGTCATTCTTCTATATCTTTTTGACCGAATAACTTTGTCAACAGGGCAACAAAAGCTCATTGATCTGAGTAAAAAAAATAAATTATATTACATGATTTAAGAACCAATAATAATATTCTAAATTAGAAAGTAAGAACAAAATCGATACTATGAAAATGGTCTATTATAGTCTTAGTAAAAAAAAATTAAATATCTTTAAAAATAAGATGACCATATTATGGCATGTTTAAAACTTTGAACGAGATGCTTTTTGTATCTTTTTTTTTTAGAAATTAGCACTGTTGTAATACCAGTATATCATTATCTCCATATTTTGATATATGAGTAAACTGTAGAAATAAATCTGTACAAAAAAAAAATGCTGTATAAATATTTTACAGTAATATTATATTAAATTATTGAAACCAAAGTTCATAGTTATAAACCAAATTGACATGTTATAAACAACTCGAAAAACAGAAAAAATATTTTGAAAATTTTATCGAGTATATTAATTAATTAAATAAACATATGCTATACATTTCAAGTGTCAGTTATTCGCGGAGTTATTCGTTTTTGAATTACAACAAAATAAGAAAATTGCTACAATATTTTAAAAATAAAAATTTTGAAAGTACCTAAATATATGATTTTGTCCCATAGGTGGGTAAAACTGTATTAGTCTTCGGGAAAAATCGTTTAGATGGTTTTATAATATAAAATAGTAGTCATGGGTGGAAATAGTCTTCCAAAACGGGGGGGGGTTATCACTTCGGGGTCTGTTGGAGGGAGTTGGATGAATTCATATTATATCTAAGCGGCTAAGATATAACTTACATACAACTTTCATAATTTTTAATAATTTATTTTACATTAGTTTTAAACTCGTTTTTCAATGAATCATGTTCCTTATATAAGTAAAACTGTGCCTAATTATGATTTTGAATAAATTTGAAGTTTAGTGTAGTATACTTACAATTCATTTCCCAAATCACATGTTTGTCGGTTTTCTGGTCCCAAATTTATGTCACAAAATTCGGACCCAGGAACGCATTCTGTGTCTGGTCGGCAAATCTGACCAACCTATACCAATCAAAGTTTATCACAATATATTAAGAATAATATAATTTATAGATCATCGTCCAACACAGGGGCGTAGCATACATGTAAGCACTGTAAGCACTGCTTACACTTGAAAAAATAAAAAAGTTTCTGAAGATGTGTACCCAAATTGAAATAAATTTCTACAAGTAGCTTTCAGTATAGGTACCTGTTAGATTCGCAACCTGCGAAAGTTTATTTTCTTCAATGCGGCCATTAAAAGCTTGTCAGAGAACAACAATGAGACAAGAATTTATCAAATTTATTAATATTGAATATCGAAAGATATGTAACTATAATACTCTTGACACAAAAACGATTATTGATACATTTTCAGCATACAAAAAGAAAATTAGTATTGTTTTAATATTATTCTATATGTTGGATATTACTTTGTATTACTTTATATTATGTACATTTTGTATTTGAGTAAATGTTCAACTAAAAATGTGTCGTGGTATATAATTATTTATAAGTTTTATTATAATTTTATAGTTCACTAAATAGTTTTATATGAATTTATTTGTGTATTGTTAGTAGTTAGTTGGTACCTATACGTATTAGTTAAGGAGTGCGATTGCGAAGCGGCTGCGGATCTCTGCTGCGGATAAAAATTCTAGCCCACCGCCCAAAAAAAAATTTACCCTAGTTGTGCCTGTGCATACGCGACACTGAATAATGTTTATTTCGCTATAGAACATTCGAATGCAAGTGTGAAGTGATAGCTCTACGTTAATATTAGAAACCTATTATAAAAAAAATGAGATCTTCAGGTAATAACGATTGTAATTGCATTATTGAAAGATTACTAAAAATAATATCACGATGATGTAATTAACTATTTAACTTAAAAAAACAAGACGAATCGATTTGTTGTATAAATAATATATTTTTATCAATTGTGTTTAAAAAAAAAATAAAATTGTAAAATTCATAAATAATTAAACTTGTGCGTATTGGTGTGGTGTTGGTGGGTTCGTGAGCGGGGGGGTAAGTTAGTATGTATCACTGTTTACACACTAACTCACAGCCCACGTGCCCTTGTTGGATACCAACATGGCGATTAAGCCATTATAATAATTGTATAGCTGTAATTACCCGACTTGTGTCATTTTCAAGTTTAACCCGTACCAGCCGACCTGATAAAAATAATATTAATTGATATAAATATTATAGTGATTACAGTTCACAATTATTTTGAATTAAGTTCTTCAATAATATTATGTGTTGTATCATTTTGTGAAAATATTTACCTGCGGTTGCGTGAAAACCAACTACGATCAATGTGTACAACATTGGTAACAAGTAAACGTCGACATTTTTCAACAATAACATTTTATAATATAATATGGCTTGATCGTCGTTTTCTTCTCAGGAACAATAATGTGTCTTGTCGAGCAGAGTGCTCATCATAATATGTACCTACTAACTACTCTACTCTTCGAAAACGGTACGTATGAATGTGATTACGTCGGGGCGATAATATTTTTATAATATTATTTTATGTTAATCCTTTATGGGAGTAAAAATACACACGTCATTATATTGGACATCTTTTAAAAACCTGTTTGGTTTACAGGATGTTTTCACTTGTTTCGCAAAAAAACAGCAACTCGCCAAATACTGGTATAATACAGAAATACAGAATGGGTAGTTTAATATTCTCAGATGAGCTCTATATGAACTGTCCGTAATAACTTTAAAATAAAAATAATAATTGTTCAAACAAATCATACAAATTGCAATGGCGAGTATTATGTTAAAAAATAATGATAGACAATTGTTATAACTAATGATCAAAAAATATGTTGTTATATTATATTGGGCGCTTGTAAATATCGTCCACATTAATCAGGTAGTAAAAATATTATAGTAAATTGCGCCCATAGTATTTAAGTGACATTGAATTCATCGTTACCTATTATGTGTATTTTAAAAATACTGTTGTTCATTTATTGGTGGATAAGCCGAACGTTTATCGCTATAAGCATTATGATATTAGCCATGTTAATGCCTTTTCGCGTACCTACAACGATTTCACGTATAGGTAAAAATTGAGTAATCCGTTTGCGTGCAACAGTGAAACATGGATAATATTATACATAATGGATTTAGCCAGAAAGAAAATGATGTTATAATCTACCAAATTTATAAATTTTCAAAATTAAAACATGAGTTGTCTCCGGGTGAAACAAAGTGGTTATTTAGTGTAAAAACGTGTATTGAGTCTCTAAATGACTGTCATAAAAATAATATTTCTATTGGGCGCAATTTACTACACAGAAATTTATACCTGTAAAATACCGGGCAGAATTTACAATATTGTTTCTCTTCCCTGGGCGGAATTTACGTTTGCCCATTTTATTATTATGACATTATGTGTTATCTTTACGACTTTACCTATGTATATAATTCTACTGTACGTGTGTTGTGACTGAACTCCTCCTAAACGGTTGGACCGATTTGAATGCATTTTTTTGTATACGTTTGGGTGACCCCCGGATTGTTTAGATTCACAAATCATCCCCCTAGGTCCAACCAGAGGATGTTTTCAAACGAGGAGTTAGAGATTTACGGTGGAAATTTTTGTTTATAAATGGTTGCCATGGGTTTTAAAACTATTATAATAATAATTATTGGTTGCTGTGAAATCAGTGTATTCATTCAATGCGCCGTGTCTCATGTTATATGTATCGCAATTACGTAAATATTGAGCGTATTATATTCACATATAAGTTACGTAGGTATATCGTACATAAAACAATCCTACGTCTTCGTGGACTTGGAGGAAATATTGGTCGACAGACTCGGCATTCACAACTCAAGTCGTTTAGTAAGAGTTCAGTGAACAGCTAAAATCATTTAATCGAAAGGAGAAATAGCGAACTAAAAATTAGGGAAAATATATATATGTTACCGGAAATGTTGACAATTTAGGAAATGACGACAATTCCTAGTAAATGTTGACAATTCCTAAAATCGGAAGGAAATGTTATCACCACCTAGGAATTGTAATCATTTCCGTAGTTTATTAGGCAATGTTATCACTAGGGCCCGGAATTTGATGATCTAAAAATATATAAAAAATGCATAAAATGACATTTATTAATTAATTTTTTTTTTAAATTATATTAAAAATGTATATTTTACTGTAAAAACTGATAAATGTTACTTCGATACAAATTATAATTATTATAAATTAATTAAATACAACTTTATATTATAGTCCTTTACACTCTATATAGTAGACACTATCGAACTAATAATGCTGTCGAACTCAAATTAAATGAGAAACGGAGACACACGAGTAAAATTATTTTATATATCTGTGCGGAGACATGAAATTATATATCAAACACGGGTTTATGTCGATTGTGATAACCGATTTTAAAGAGTATAAACAATTACAGATTTATTATGCATTATCAGGATTACTTGACAAAATTTGTTATACTTAAACCACTGAAGACTAAACGAGCTGAAGAAATAGCATATAACTTAATGGAAATTTATACAAATTTTGGAGCGCCAGCAATTCTACATTCCGATAATGGGAAAGAGTTTGTTAATAGTGTAATTAATGAATTACATACTATGTGGTTTGTTGTTAAAATAGTGCACGGAAAACCAAGACATAGTCAAAGTCAGGGGGTCTATAGAACGTGCGAACCGGGACGTGGAAGATAAGTTGGCGACATGGATGGCGGATACAAAATCAACAGATTGGCCATCAGTTAAAAAAATACTTGTTTATTTATTGATTATTTATTAAGGTGATAGTAGATTAATTAATAATTATGTTTGATAAAAGTAATATTTAAATAAGCCAGATTAAATTTAAAAAATGTGGCATCTTTGCCTACTATCGTTAGGAAATGATAACATTTACTAGGCGATGATATAATTTCCTTCCGATTTTAGGAATTGTCAACATTTACTAGGAATTGTCATCATTTCCTAAATGTCAACATTTCCGGTAACATATACAAATAAAAATAAATGACTATATATTATTTTTGTCTTACATTGAATGCCATCGTACATTGAAATTGAATTTGTTATTTTATAATGTATATTAACATTTTGTAAATATGAACAAAAATAATAAAATATTAATAAATTAATATGTCAAATTATAGGCAATTCCTTAAAACAATTTAAATTTTCATTTTCGTATTTACAAATTTTTTAATCCCTTCTGTCGAATCCTTGTACAAGTATTTTTTCCTCATATTAGTGGCGAGTGGGTGAATGTCGGTCAGAGACAAAAACCGGTCATACTGGTAATCACCAAGATTGATAAAAATACGTTTTCTCGTGCAGCTGATTTCTCATTCAATGAAACCCTAACATTTTTGTTCTCGCCATATTATGTTAACAACTAATATCAGAATTTTTATTTCCTCATGACTAAATAGATTTTAGAAATGTAGTCATGGCTTTCCTTTTTTGCAAAGTTTACGTTTATATAATGTAATAAAATATTATTTATATTCGGACAAACCGGTCAAAACTGATCGGACAATACTAATCACTCATAATTATATAAGAGACAGATTTTTTATTATTTAGGTATTTCTGAAATAAAATTTCTTATTAATTTGAAAATATTTTATTTATTTATTAATATATAATAATTTGAGAACAAAATGCATTTTTACAAAAAAAATTACATGAATTTAAAAAAAAAATTCTATTTCCTATCCATTTACATGTATTTCAAACAGAAACGGCATTGCCCTCCAAGTTTTGTAATACCGGTCATTTGCAGATACTAATGTATCAATACAATTTAGGGCTAATTCATTCAATGGTATATTTGTCCAAACAATTAATTATTTTATATTACAATTAATAACCAATTTATATTAACCAATATGTAGGTGAGTATCTAATTATTAGGTAATCAACATAAACTACGAATCCTTATATTTTTAAAAATTCATCATAAAGATGCCATTAAATATTAGGTATAGGAGGGTGTGGGGGGCGATGCCCTCCATGGCTAATATTGTCACTAAAAGTATATTTCACCTAGTGATCTACTTATTTGCTGGCGTGCCTGTCTGTCATGATTGATTTTCGATTTAAATCAGGCTTAATTTCTTTTAAAGTAATTAACAGACGAATATACTTTTCTTCTGTTTTGTTCGGCAGTAAAGTATAAACAGTGGAAATAATGATAATCTCGTTAACACCAGTACATGTATTGTATACATTTGTGAAAATATTAAATTCAATGATTTAAACGTCAGCAACCCAATCACCATATAATAATGGCCCATTATGTCTAAATTATCATGTGTAGAAAATATAATAATTCAATCATTTGAAGGGCCGCTATCGTGCACCAGAAATTGTGCGTAATTTTTTTGTTTTTCTAAATTGTGGAATATCAAGGTCAAAGAGTGATTTTGGATCCTTAGGGACGCAGTCGTTCCTTTTGCAAATCTGGCAAAGTGTATTTTTAATCCAACTTATTGATGGCGTTGCTTCCAGAGTCCCACCACTCCAGTTGGTATTTGTGTAGCTCATATTATTTGTTGTGTTTATGTGTGATTAAATTAATTTTTCATATATTTTGCAACCACGATCCTTACATGAAGTTTACTTGCATCAGCTACGAGTGAATGATCTGACGGCACTTTAGTAATAGATTCGCTTTTAACTATCATTCGGCTTTTACATTGGTGTTCTGTGCGTCTTAAATACATTGTGTTTTCAACAGTTTTTTCCACTCAGGATCTATCGTAAATTTTCGATTTTTTATTTTTATTACTGAGTACTTATTCCATGTTAATATATTATTATTTACACTTAAGAAATTATACACGTAATTACGTAACACACGAGTACACGAACCACGGTTTAAGATAGAAATATAAAACCGTGACACGATAATGACACTAACCATCATCGATTACTATAAATTACACTGAAAAGTGAAAATGTACTTGTTTACTAATCTATCTTTAATCGTGGCCCGTCGATAAATCATTATCGAAATTTCCACCATCGATATTATTGACATTCGCTTTTATCCAGATTCGTCCAAACACCAGCTTTCGCTAAACTTAGCTCACTGTTTTTTTTCGCTATTTTTACGTGATACCTGTTATTCCATATTATATGAAAACAAAAATAATAGATTTGAAAACGTATGCATAAGAAATACAAATGGACAATCGAGGCTAAAATATGGAGTACCTATAAATAATTTATTATATTGTTTGTATTAGGTATGCAAATATAATTATTTTGTGACATCCCTTCCTGTACCACCTTGCTCTTGCCACTGATCAGGGCTATGCATAAACATTTTTTTTGTAATTATTTATAGCGGGTGTAAGCCGTTAGGTGTTACTTTGGGTTCTCAATAAATAGCCTTATTTAGTGGAATGTTTATAAAGTCTAACGCGTATGTTGAACACAAGAATAGTTATAAGGTGTACTCCAGTTATTAGTGTAAATAATATATTATATTATATTCATATTTGATAAAATATTATAATTGGTTAGTTATTTAAACTTATTTTGGTACATATTTCATGGTTAGATATAATTTGTAAGTTAAACATTAAAAATAAATATCTACAATATTTCTAAAGATAAAGCAGTTCATTAAAGTAGGTACTAACTACTATAAGCAGTAGTAAAAATTGCAGGATTAAAGATTTATTAAATCGTGGTAAATATCTACTAATAAGATATTTGCATTTGATAAAATATATAATCATTAGTTAAATTATTGTTTGGTTGTGTCCAGGGACGGACTGGGGCAACTATTCGGCCCGGGAAATTTATATTTTGACCGGCCCTTAAAATGTCGTCATCACTAAATGTAAGACTTAAATATGGTACCAAAGTTTTGACAAATAATGGTTGCATCCTCCACCTACTCATTTTTAATTTCCTCAGGAGACAACTTAAGATTCTCAATGTACCTATTTAGTATTTTATCTTAATTAAATGTACTGCACAGTATTATGTATATATCACTTTTTCTATTACCTACTCTATAAGTGATCCATAACGGATGAAAAAAATAGGTTCGTTTAAACTACTTTAACTTGGTTTTTCTAAGAGTATCCTTCTCTCTCTCTCTGATTTTCTCAACCCCACTCTTTCTTTTAGTTTCCATTTTAAACAACAAATAGATAAGTAAATATTACAAAATCATCAAACGATACACTAGTACACTACAATAAAATAAAAAAGAAGTTCAAGAATTCACTTTTTTGAATTAAGGACGTTACATTGAACGTACGAAACTGTACCTTTAGTTATCAGCTTATTAATTCCCATCAAATTATCACAAATTATCTTTTATATTTTACTATAATGTAGGTACAATATATGTATATTATATTTTTTATTGTGTACAATTTAATGTTAGTTATATTAAGTAAATACTGGCTGGCTAGAAGTGGATATATTAATCGACTGTAGAATAAAGTCATATTAAGTTATAAATAGGGCATATATATAAATGCAATAAAAAAAACAATGCCTTAAAAATACGATTTTATGCACAGTAACAATATTACAAAGCTTAGTAAAATTCCCAGAAAAATGAAAATCCAATTTAAATGAAAATAAAATAGAACTTAAAGAGGTAGGTATAGTCATTAGTCGTTAGTCGTCATATATTGTGTTTCATTATAATCACTTTTCAATCAGAAGCTAATCAATATTTTTGAATAAAAAACTTTGACAGTTAGAATTGGCAAGTGTTGTTTTGTATAACTGAAGTCATAGGAGTAAACAAAATAAAATAAAACGTAATAAAATAGAAATATTAGTAAGAAAAAAATGATTTTTAATTATATTAAATTTCTTGAAGGAACTTAAGCTAATAGTGTTTAGCTATATAAAATTGTATATATACTTATAAAATTTACGAAAAATTCCTTCAAACGATAAAAATGTCATAAAAACGTCAAAAAAATGTTCTATAAATCAGTAAAGTTAAAAAAATGCTAAATAAAAATTTAATTTTTAAATTATTTTATGTATGAAATACATTTTTTGATTGGAAAGCAATGTTTAAGAGAATCCAGAAAAAAATGCAATTTATCTTCAAATTCACACCCTAGTAGTTATAAATAATAATTTCTGTTTATGCATTGATGCCGAGTTGCTGGTCAACCAGCTGAACCGAAATCTAAAATCTTTAACACCAAATATAATATAAACATTTTGCACACTCAACAGTTATGATATGAAAATACAAAATATTTATAATTTATATTTATACCTACTGATTTTGTTATAAATAAATAATAATAGGTAACTAATTATTTTTGAGTAGCGGCCCACCGGGAAAGTTCCCGGTATCCCCCCGGCCCAGTCCGCCCCTGGTTGTGTCTGTTTACATATTATGGTTAATTATAGATACAAAATAAAATTGTTAAAATAAATGTATGTAGGTACTATTCCTATTTATCTTAATGTAAGCAGGCCAGCGGTTAAATTACATCTTGTGCTTCCTTAGCTATCCATTTGAGGTATGAAGTGACTTTTGTGTAGACGCCGGGGTATCCGACTTCTCCACAACTAATGCCCCAAGACACTACTCCAACATTAGTCCATTTTCCGTCTTGTCGTTGAACTAACAGCGGACCACCTGAATCGCCCTGAAAATAATTGTAATTAGGTAAGTACCTACATTATTATAAGTATACAATTTAAAAAATATTTTAACGTACTTTACAGGAATCTTTGCCTCCTTCATACGACGCAGCACAAAGATTTGTTTTGGATATTAATTGAGAAAAAGCTGAGACACACTTGTCATGTTCCCATATCGGTATTGTCACTTCTTGGAGAACGTTACTGACTTGACTACCAAAAACTGTTTGGCCCCAACCTAAATAATAATAATAAAGTAAATTCATTAATTCTGCAGCTGTAATCTTTTGGCATCTATACATTTTGTACTTCTCTTGGAAACCTCATTGAGGGACCTTCTTCTTCCAGAGTGGGCTAGGCCGTAGGTATCCAGAAATTTTTTCCCCGGGAGGGGGGTCGAAAACATGTATATTGCAATTTTATTGAAGAAATTTCGAGGTGGGAGACGAAAATGGTTTAAGTAGTAGGAATATTGTTTTATTTTAATTCATAAGACCGATTATTTAGATACTTAATAACAGGCGATGTGCAGTACATAATCATTAATCATTTAATATTAAATCAATATCATCTATTTAAAAATGTATTTGTATAGGTACTATAATAATAGCTACATACAATTTTAAACACTATTATTTTTATATACGATTCTTACCAGCCACGACAGCGTTTCTATTATACACTTCCATGTTTGTTTTAGGCAAACAAATAGGTCGAATAAACGAATTGTAAATTGTAGGCCTGTTCAACTTCACTATGGCGATGTCATTGGCGTGCGTAGCATGATCATAGTCTGGATGTAATCTAATAGAAGTTACACTGTAGTCAATGTATTGTGTCTCGTTGTCAGTGGTAAAATCATATTCACCAAGTCTAACAACAACATTTTCTTTAGTATAACTGAAAGATATAGACTCACTGTTAAATATGCACGGCTACAATTTATTAATTTATTTTTTTAATATATAAGGACCTGTATATAATATGTAGTGATGCTCAATAGTATTTATAAATACTAAATGTTTAGGTTAGGTAGTAAAATATTGAAAAAGTTTCTATCAACCAAATTGTAGTTAGATTTGTATACCCGTATTAGTTATTAAAACATGAAGACGGCATAATGCCATGATTAATAAGGAATATTTTATATAGCATTAATTGTGTTAATTTACTTAATAGTTTGTATGAACTTAGAAAGTTAGAAATACATTATAAAACAATGAGCAGCAGTCAACACGAATCGTCTATTAAGTAATACTCCACCGCAGAAATTCATATAGTTTGTTGTCTCTAAAAACACCGCCATCCATGGCCAATCATTGGCTTTAGCATTTTGCACATTCGAGTAGTTAGATAAAGACTTGGTGTTTTGTCCACATTCCGGTTCTTCGTGTAATGGTTTAATAAGCTCTGGCGCTAGTATATCTAGAATTTTATCCAAGTCTGATTCTTCTTCCTCATAAGTCAATCTTTTTTCTGCATTTAGCCGAATAATTTTATTTACAGGGCAGCAAAAGCCCATTGGTCTGGGTAAAAAAAAACGAGGAAGATTAGAAGAGTACTTAAAAAGAGATAATAGTCATTATTTAAGAAAATCATTTTTAATTAATCAATAGTATGTTATGTCTTCATTATAATGTACCTACTATTAATTAGTTTTAAATTGTTTATAAACTAAAAAAAAGTCAATTAGATATTGAACTTTGAAAATCTTCCGCTTTAGTGTCCAACCCTGTTTATTATATTTTGTCATATTATAGTATTAAAGGTCGAGGTCACACGTCCTGGGGGCCTATTCTTGAAAGTAGTAGAACGATATTCGTATACGAACCATTCTACTGGTAGATATTCTACTACCAACTCAAAACCGTATTCTTGAACGCCAATAGAATAGTTGGTAATAGAACCGGTCGTGCACGAATATTATTCGAATGGTGCGGAACGGCAACGTCGCAATGCCGTCCGTTCATTGGTCGAAATTTGTATGAGCACGCGCAATTAGTGGAAATTCAAAATACAAAATAATATTTCAATATTACACTCTTTTTTTTTTATAGCGACCTTTCCGTTCTCGATCCCTGTGTCTCTTTTTGTTTTACTTCTGTTTTTTTTTTGTACGATGGCGAGAAAGTCGATGACACCGTCACAAAAAGAAGCTTTGGTGGAATTTATGGAAAACCACCCCGATCTAAGGAAAGGTAAGTTTTCCATAAATTTTACAACGGCAATAGCAAAAAAAAATGTGGGTGGAATGCCAAACTAAGTTAAACAGCATCCCCGGACCGGCCAAAGAATGGTATGAATGGCGAAAAGTAATAATTGATACCTACTTAATAATTGAAGTTTGTATTATATTATAAATATTGATGAAACAAACAGAAATTCTAACATAAGATATTAAAAAAATATCTAAAATAAAAATATTTACCCCATAATCAAATATTACTGTAGGTACATGTTTAAGAAAATAGCTCTAGTATTAATTTAAATTAATCACTTAACATATTTTAAAATATTAAAAAAAAAAAAAAAACATTAAGTCGACAATTAATTAAGCATTTCTGTTTTAGTAGGTACTTCTCGAAATATTTTTGTTATTAATTAAATAATCCCTAAGTCATAACATCAAAAGGTGATTAATATATTTTAATAAACCTTATTATTAAATATTAAGGGATACATATTAATACATTATATATATAATTATATAGGTAGGTTAGGTATAATTATAGTTAGGTTTAGGTATTTCAGTTATATTATTATACAGGATGATCATTTTATCATGAACTACTCACTATATCAAAAACTATTAACTTTTAACGTTTTTGAAAATATTATTTTATATAGCTTGTATAATCTGTTGTTACAAAATAATCTTTTTTAAAAAATTATATTTTTTACCATTTTTTATCGTAATTTTTTATTTACTTGAACGTAACGTCGTAACACATTCAAATATAATGTCAGCCAATGACAAAGCCGAGTCTTGATTTTAATAAAAAAAATATATATTAATATTATATTCTGAAGCAGGAATATCTCTTGGAGTATTTTAATACTTACATAAAAATCAAATTTAGAGTGGGAGTGGTACAAGTACCTCGTAAAATGTTTATCTATTACTCCACTTATATTCTACACTTTCACATAATATTTTGTATATTTTACATAGGTACATAATGTTGCTTAACTTTATATTGATCATAGGTAGGTACATAATGTTGTTTAACTTTATAATGATCATAGGTATTAGAAAAAAATTTGTCTATCTGATAATGTACTGCTGCAATTCAGAATTTTTATTCCTGGCAATAGAAAAGTTAAGATAAATCTAGAACATCATACACCGAATATTAAATAACGCATTGAACAATGTTTGAGTCATATAGAGTTGATACATTTAACGGGAAACGAAGTGCACGGAATCAGCTAGTATAATATATAATACATTAATATTGGTATAAATAATAATATAATTAAAAAGTGTATTAGCTTAGGTACTAGGTTCATATAAATGCGTAATTAAATCGGGCGCCATCACAGCGTAAATGATTATTCGTATACGAATAATAGGATTCTACTACGATACACCACACGACCCGTTCGTAGTAGAATCCGGTAGTAGAATAGAATCCGTTCGTATACGACCGGCGTTCAAGAATACGGTTTTGTCAAAGTAGTAGAAAAAGTACAAATATTCGTATACGACTATCGTTCTACTACTTTCAAGAATAGGCCCCCAGTACGGTGATCTCGGAAGTGCCGTGTGGACACATTGTTAATTAATAAATAAATTAGATATCAAGTCTCTCTGTTTAATAACGATTGATATATTGTTATACAAGTTAACTATGGGCATACTAACACAGTAAAACGTGTTATTGATACATTAAGACAACAAAGAGTATAATTGATACTGGGTAGGTATGTAAAGTGTGGGTTATGTCCATAATAATAAGTGACACCAACTTTATTATTCGTTGAGTCCAATGACGAGAAAAAAACCCAACCGATTATCGGTCCGACGCGGATTCCTTAACTCCGCTACTCCAACCGTTATACGACGAGATATAGGTGATAGACCCATATAAATTATACTAAGTATACCTTAGTATAAGGTATATATGGGTAGACCAAAAAGGAACTCTAAAGTTAATAATGGAAAGGGCCGGTGATAGAGTATCAGCAGAATCAAAGAAAATCATCAATTATTGTCGTATACGCTGATCAGTGGTCGGGAGTAGCGCGCTAATTGTAGCGACGCTACAGTAGCACGCTACTTTAGCTGTAGCGATTAACATAGCGTCGCTACAGTATATACAATGTAGAGAAATACTATAGCGCGCTAGAAATATACGGTTAGCGTAGCGAAAATGTTCATTATTTTATCGCTACTTCTAACCTATTTCATGATAATTAAAATATCATGATGTATATTTATTTATTTAATTAAGATGACAAGATGAGTGTATTTTTGATTTTTTCGGCTTTAGCCCGGACCGGACTAAGATAAGACAGGATAGATTAGACTATAATCATAAGTGCATTATTACAATGTAATATTTTATATTATTGAAAACAGAACCATAAATAATATTTAATATATTAGTATTTTATTATCACTATTTTTGTTTTCGGAATTCAGCGTTTTCTACTTTTCTGTGTTTCTTTTAAGTTTTAAATATTTTGAATAGTTGAATTAAAAATGGCAGAACCTGAAGCCACCACCTCATATTCAACTAGTTAGCAATTTTCAATAAAACGTTTATTTGTTTTGATTTTTGTTACAAAAATACATGAGTTACACTTAATAAACCTGCCTTCCGAAATTATAAGAAAATAGTGGTAGGCATTAACAAATAATGACCAAGTACTCAAGTGAATATCTAAATAAACAAAAAAAAATTTTTAAAAAAATGTAGCGAAAAAGTAGCACGCTACATTTAAAAAATAGCGTTAGAAATAGCGCACTACATTTAAAAAAAAGTAGCTTTAGCGATAGCGAGCTACTTTTTTTTGGGAGTAGCAGTAGCGTTAGCGTGCTACAAAAAAACAGTAGCGTCCCGACCACTGACGCTGATCACTTCAGACTTCACACTTTTCAATCGAATCACACTCTCACCACACTCTGACTTTAACACTGGTGGCCAGTGATAATCGAGACACACGATCACCACCTATCATAGGCGTAGGGTGATGCATTTATGTAGGGGGCTATAGCCTATTATGTTTCTGGTAAACAACAAATATTCTAAAAATTAACAAAAAAAAAAAAAAATACGAAAGGGGGGCTAACCAAAATTCCATGGGGGCTGTAGCCCGCTTATACTCCCCCATTCTGCATCTCTTCCCTCTTTCTGTCTTCACATATTACTTATATATACATTTTACTATCGAAGCCCAATCGGATTGGATACCGTGATTTTATGTCCTTGTCTAACATACGTGCGACATAGGATTTTCTACTAATTTTATTTCAATCAGTCCAATCGTATTGATGCAATAAAAATTCTGAGAATTTATTTGAATTCAGCGTAAAGACTTCTTGAGATCCGTCGGATAAAATTTTTTATTGTTTGCCTCAAAATTCCACAAATTTGATTTACATTTTTTGAAAAATATAAAATCTTGTAGTAGTGTTTAAAAATATTATTAAATAAAACTGAAAAAGTGGCCCTACCGGTCTCAAGTAGTCTTCACGTTGAATTCAAATTAATTTTCAGAATTTTTATTGCATCAATACAACGACTGGACTGATAGAAGTAAAATTAGTAGAACATCTTATGTCGCGCGTGTGTTAGACAAAGACGGCAATTACGGTATCCAATCCCCTTAAGTTTAACCTAGTTACATTGTACTTATTGATTACTATGCTTAAAATTATACTAATTGTTATTCTATTAAATAATTGTTATTTTAACCTAATTTGTTGGAATGTTTCTATGTTGTTACTTAGCTTATTGAATATTGTATGATTTGTTTTGGTATTTTACCTGTTACATATAGTATGATTGTTTACTTAAACTACCTAGTTAATAGTTTTAACTGTAGTATTGATTTATATATTATGCATGATACAATATAATAGTCTGCTTCTGAAATAAATAAACTATACAGTACACTATAATATGTATCGTTGGGCCACCGTTTGAGCCAATGCATTTATTATAAATTAAATAGGTATCTATTATATATAAATCGATTGCTCCAGAAAAATATTATAACCAAAATATTCACTATAATATTTTTAGATATTTTATTTTTATTAAATATACAAAATATGTTAATGTTAAATGTTAACTGAACTACATTGTAAAAATAATACATTTTAATATTTGTTCAATTCAATATACGTCATGTTTAAGTTTATAAGTTCTAAAATATCTTAGATAAAATAAAATATGATGAAAATAAGTGTTGAAAAAATAAATCCAAAATCTAAAATATATCTTGAGATGAGACGTTCATGGTTTATTATTAAATTGTTTCAATGTTTGTAATAGTAACTTTCTGACTTCACAAATTGTATAATGATTAAATACTTATAGTTTATGATCTAAGTGTACCTATATATCGGGGCATCGGGCTGTTCATGCCTATGAAACATTGAACAATTGGTAATTAAATTAAAATCCCTACAGTAACTTTTTTATAGGTCTTCGTAATATTTAAAAAAAGAATTGAAGTTTATTCACGTTTGTTGCAAAACTATAGAAAGTACCTTTTTCTATAAATTCATATTAATAACAATCAAAATGAAATGACAAAAAAATTGCATTTTTATATATTATAAAAATATACCCTACATTTAAAATATTTTAGTTTTATATAGGTATAAATTATAAATAATATATTATTAAATATATTTCTTAAATGCACATATTTTTATTTAAATAAATAAATAAATATTTATTTTATAAACTCTGAAATGCTTCGTAATATATGTATATATATTTTCAAAAGTGTGATAAAAATTTTGTTTATAAGACATTTATATGAATTCACAAGTTCATATAATAAGTGTGTGTTAAACAAAAAATACATTACAACTAAAAAAAATGTATTAGATTTTTAAATAGGTACCTCTACCTACTACCTATATTTTGTATGTAATATATTTCCAAGTTTTGGAAATTTATTTTACAGTAGGTAACGCTCCTTAATCCTTATGTAATATTTATAATTTTAAATAAAGTTGAACTTTAGTGTATTATACATTTATACTCACAATTCATTTCCCAATTTACATTTTTGTTGATTTTGAGGTTCTAAATGTATATCACATTCCAACCTAGAAACACATTCTGTGTTTTGGCGGCATATTTGATCACCCTAAAACGATTAAAGTTGATCACGTCATGAGTATATTATTATAATTTATACAAATTAGATAATAAGATTAATTTAATCGTCATATCGATATTATTATAATAATTACCTGTTTCCTGTTCTTTTCGTATCTAGTCCGTACCAATTGACCTGATAAATATGACGATAACAATAAATTAATTAATCAACTATAAATTACAATTTACAACTATTTTGAATTAATATTTTTAAATATTTATGTAATAATTGCAGTGCATAAAAAAACTACCTGCAGTGGCCCGAAGACCAACGACGAGCAATATACACAGTGGTAACAAGTAAACGTCAACATTTTTTAATAATAACATTTTAAGACAATAACTTGTTAGTTGTGTTCATCTCAGGAACAAAGTGTTTCGTTAAGTAGGTACCTATAGTTATGGCGTTCATAATGCACGCTCTTACGGTATAGGAACAAATGTGATGTCATTGGGACAATATAGCCATATAGGTAATAATATAATATTTGTTATTGGGATAGTAAAAATAAACGCGTTTAGTCAATCGTTCAAAATGTATCTCCCCACAACGTGACATCAACACAACTTTTATCGTTTGATAATAATATATATATGCTATTGCATACCACTGCAGTATAGATATGGACCGTTAGCCTTAAATAAAAAATATACATTCATATTCAATTAAAAAAATATTGATTAATGTATTTATGTATTCACACATAAAAATATAATTATAATTAAAAATTAAAAAAATTATAAATTACAGGCTTGAGGTTTTAATGGCAAATATACAAGATTTTTATTTTTAATACACACATCTACGTCTTTTTGATAGAACTAAATCATTGATATAAATATATAATTGACTCAAGTGGATATTATTTAATTTTTAAAAAACTCAATAGGTAGAACCAGATGCGCAGCATGGATTATGTAAGGGGGGAGGGTTTACGTATAAATTTAACTACATTTTTTACAGTTTTCGTAAATAAATAATACATTTATTAGGAGAGGAAAAGTAATGTGTGTGGAGGTACCCTATCTACGCCACTGGCCACTGGTTAGCACATCTTATGTCATCGTGAATAATATAAAATGAGTTTTCAAATTAATTCATGAATTCATGATGTATTAAAAATTTAAACGATGAACAACTATTATTATGAATATAAAAGTCACCGAAAACACAACAAACACACACTAGAAGTGCTTTTATCGTTAAATAATATTGCCATCGTATACTTTTATAAATTACAAATTTTAACCGAAGTGGTATACAATGGTAGCTGCAGTATACCAAACGATAAAAAAAGGAAAACCTGGTCGGGAGGTATAAACTTTAAGCTATCGATTTCGACCAGAGCATCGTCGTGGTGCTGCATATAATATAATAAGTACACAAGTTACATATAATATTTATTTCGTTGCAAGAACATTAATTAAATTATTTATGCTCAAATCATTGTAGGTAGTTTATAATCATTTCGGCTGTAAAACAAATTAGGTACAGGTAATCATGCAGATAATTTTAATTTTAACTGCACAATATCACAAAATTTTAATTTATTTAATGGTGTACAATGGCTATGTAACTACTTACTTGTTTAAATAATAGCATTAAGTATAATGATAATAGGTATAGACCATATTATTTATTTTTGTTGGTCTTCACTAATCATTATCAACTCCATGATGTTTTCATGGCAGTGACCAAACATACAGTATACATAATGACACTTTGTTCGAAGTTTTGAATATTATGTACTATTAAATTTAAATTCCTTAGTTTAAATATTGTAATTATAATATCTATCCAATAGATAAATATATAATATATAGTAGTACAAAAGTAGTATATCAAAATAATATTGCAGAGTCATTAAATTAAACCGAATAAATTGTAAAATTATAATATAACCTGAAACGGCTAAACAGTTTAATTCTTCCTTATTTATAGAATTAAAATTATTTAGATTTCATGGTATTGAATTTATTTAAGAATTTACAGCTGAGCAGTTGACATAATAACTCAAATAGTGTTATGTAATCAGTCGTGTTTTCAGAATAATTACTTAACTATGCAGCTTGAAAGCTCAACTCTAGGGAGTTCGGAATATTCGAAATTTTAATATTAATAAATTCTTTGTCTAATTAATGACAATTACCAAAAATTAGGTTAGGTTAGGTTAACCTATCCTAATATTTCTGCAACCTGAGATGGCGAGAGTTAAATAAAATACTGATCGTCAAATACTTCAAAGAATGTATGATGCATACACTCAAATTAGGTACTTATATAAATGATACATTACAATTTATCACATTTTTATTTTCACTAGTTTTGATGGATTGTTACAACACCTTAAAATATTTCAAACAAAACTAGTTCCACATGTCTATGGAGAATTGATAAAGTATAAAGTAAACATGCGTAATTCCTATAAATGTACAACAACACATAGGTACGTGCAATTGATTGGATTTTTTTTTTTTTGAGACCATAAAAGACCCGAAAATATATAAAAAGTAATCGATAGAATCCAACGAATAACTAATAAATAAATATTTTTTTTTGCTTTCGACACAACAGCACACAGGCACACAACTATATAGGTATATATATTGTTAAAATTGTTAAAATATTAGTATACCGTTTTCAAAATGCGCTATAGTGACATTTTTATAGGAAGGGGATTTGGGACTTTCGCATCAATCAATAAAAATTACCTAACCTATTATAATACACGATTTTCTATTTCATTAACATTTTTTTTTTTTTATAACAGACACAAAGTATGTATGTCGATTCCTGCACTCGAGTTCAGCACGAGACGTTGGTTAGTAGCACACAGGAAAAGAATTGTGTGAAGGGCTGACGAAGGAAAAAAAAAATATAACCTCTAGAGAAGTATTAATATACGCACACTGATATTATACACAGGCACACAGCGTATAAAATACTTTTGGTTGTTATTGCGGCACTGCTGCCATAATAAGATGTCATTATGTTTGTGCTGCCTCGCATGGCATACAACAATATGCAGTAAAAATCATAGAGGTACGGTATTTGAAATAACCCAGCCTTGTATGCGAAAAACATTATAATACACGAGATTTAAAACGGCAGAAATAACATTTTTATTTCAGTTTTAAAATTGGTATTTTATATTGTGAAGTCGATGTTTAAAATATTTAAATTTTCTTCAAAACGTTTTAAATAAAAAAAAAACGTCCACAAGCTACGTCGGTATAAAGATTGCTTTTTTTATATAGTTGTATATATATTAATACTAATATGTACCTATATAATATACTTGTCCTTTGGGGTCTTTGAGCTCTTCATTAAAACCTTGATCAATACCGAAATGCAAAAAAAATAATTACGCATTAGAACGAACACCGTTTTTTTTTTTTTTTTTGAACTTTGTATACACCTTAAAAATATATTATATTTTCCTAAAAAGAATAAACTCATTAATCTTTAAGAAAAAAACTTATAATAACACTAGAGTTGTATTTTCGTCTACGTCTTTGAGGCCCGACAATATACGCTTAATTAGGCCCCTAAGCTAGCAAAAGGTCTGCAAGCACTCACGTGCACCTATACACACCTAGGCACCTAATATATGTATATATGCTATATTATTATACCATGCGTGTGTATACAAGAAACGGTTCAAACAACAATACGATGTTAATCAAAGACATATACTTATTTAAAAAAACAACGGGTCGGCCAAATCATTGCATTCCTCAGCAAATATAATATTATATTATATTCTGTGGTAATGTGCAGGCTAGGTATGATCACGATAAGTATTTACCTACATCTAGAATGTTATTTTAACACGCGGTATACAGTAAATTCCTTCTTATATAAAGTGTATTGAGCGTGTGTGCTGCAGGTATATGGAAGTTTAAAGAGGGCGTAGAATAACTTTTAGAATAGTTTTAGAAACTTTTAAGCTGCCGACCACCACACATCTATACAATTCGATATAATTTGTTAGATAAGAGTTGATAATGTAGAACTAATTGGCTGTTTAGATAAATAAAGTTTCTAAATAAATCAAATTCACAGGTCAATCGAAGCGACTTCGTTTTTATTTTCCGCTGATTGGGCGACTAATCTAAAATAATAAATATGTTGTCCAATTAGTTCACGGCTGTGTTACATACAAATGACAAAATCGATGTAAGTATACGTAGGTAGGTACACAACAATATTATCAATACAAATCCTCGACGACTTAACAGTGTTAAGACCAGTATAGCCACAGTGGAGCAGCTAGGAAGGGTGAAAATCACCAGTACTATTATAATATGTGTAAATATTATGTTATTTTTTGTCTTATTTTTAACTCATTAACATTGTAACATATAACACTATATTTTATGATAACCTGCGTACTTAATATAAAACTTTAAAAAGAATTGTTGTGTATTATATAAATTGAACATTTTGAAAACTAAATCTAAACGAAAGAGTATTATAATAGTAAGTTGTAAATCTGACTGTAGTGTACCTAATATTAAATAGGTGAATACTGCATAAAAACGTATGTTTTTCTAAAAATATCAATGTGATTTAATGTCCATATTAATTTTAAGTAAGTTCTAACAATTATAATTTTCAAACATTTTTAATGTTACTTAAAACTTTAGTTTATTTCAATATTTGTTCACTAGATAATACCTAGTGTCCTAGTTATATTAAATAATCATAAACTTTTACATAGTCAGATGTTTATCATGTTTTTAATAATACATTAAAACATGAATCAATAACAGAGAATAACTTACAAATTATTTTGTTATAGTAATATATTCCTGAAAATAAACTATTTACACTAATAATATACTAATCAATTAAAACTTTTAAAAAACCACTATGTAAACTGTTAGATAAATTATTATACTTGTCTTGTTTTTATTACATTAGCTGCACACATGAAAATTACGTCATATTTTATCGTAAATGTTATATTATATGTACACTAAATTTATCATTTAAATGTATAACTAAAAAAGTGAGTGTAACTCAAACAGCATTTTTTTTAAAATTATTTAAGCGCACAGAAGCATTATCAAGTAAATGAAAAAAATATCAAATAATATAACAGTATCATACGTTAATTCAAGATCAAAACTTCGCTCTGCTATTATAGGTAAGTACCTAACCATATTTAAATGTATATTATCATAAAATGAACATAATGATATGTTAAAAATAATATATTAACCTAGGTACTAAATTATGTTTATATATTGAGCAGACCATGGAATCAGTGTTTACCAACATTTTTGTTTAATAACAGAGTTATCAATATTCTGATTTTTTGGAATTTTAAGTATATTTTCGTACTTTACTTTCAAATACTTTCTTAAAACGTTTAAGGGGTGCCACATGCTGATAAAAATTAATTTTATACAGTGAATTGTGAAACAAATTATATTTTTTTAAATGTCTATGTATCAAAATTCGAACGAGTAGTTTCCTAGTTATTCAAATTATATAACTTTGGATAAAATATTAATATAGTATTTAAAAAAGATGGTTTTACAAAATTAAAAATAGATATAATATTTAATCTTATTTCTACTTATTATCTCAGTTATAACCGTTTTATACATATTAAATGTTTTAATTATTAAAAAAAGTTAAGAAATTACCTACGTTTTTTGTTGTATTCATTAATTTTTATTTCTATTTGTATATTTCAATATTTTATCATACAATTTTATTTTTTTATGTTTTTGTAATCTAACATCGTCCTTGTTTGTGCTGGTGCACAGTATAATATATTATAATATTATTATTATACTCAGAAAAATTAAAAAAAACACCATACAACTGTCATAGTGTTGTGTACTCATGTGTGCATAATAGTGTATAGTACTAAAAAATAAAAATACAGTCAACATGTTACACATGGTAATATGGATATTATAATGATAAGATAAAATATACTCCCAGCAGACACGCAGAAATGGGTAAATTCTCGTTAATCTTGATAATATTAAATACAGTTATTTGTCATTGACCGTATTGTTATTGGACTTCGACAATATTGTAGTAAACAGATACACTGATACACTAATACAGGCTTTTGTGTAATATAATATTAGAATTGTATGTAATTAAATATATAATTAGTACAATAATGTTACCTATTTCAAGAATACAAAGTTAAATAAAAAAAAGTCACGAAATGAACTGTGGTGTCATATTCAATAGAAAAAAAGGTGATTACAGACACAAAAATAAAAAATAAAAATAAAAAAAATGGATGATATTAAATTTAAATTCAATGATATAATATCATTATTTAAGAAAAACGATTCTGAGCGGAGACGGTATGTCAGCCTAGGCTTAAGACATATTATATACTTATCTATGGTATTAAAAAAATTGACCTATAATAGGTCCCTATAATTCCAAATTAATCATATTACAATATCCATAAGGTACTTATAATGCGTTATACGTCAAGTCGTCAACAACAAACTCTAAAACTATCATAGTCCATACTCCATAGATATATAATAGTGTACTTTAGAAGTTTCAAGTATCTACGAATAATAATATATTATAATCACAATTCACAACAAAATAACTAAAATAGTTACTCTCTAGGTTTTTTAATATATAATTTCGTCCAAATTTGAACTTAAATTGACTTTAAAATTAACTGTGTGTGTGTATTTTTTAGATTTTTTGTAAGAGAATTAACAACTTACATGAAATCTTGTTTTAAATTTTCAATCTTTAGATATAAAAGTTAAACATTTTATACATTTTTAACTACTAAATAATTATTTAATTTTAAATTTGATAAATTTTGTCAAAATTCGATCTTTAATGCTTATAAAAAAAAATTGTGCTTATGTATTTTTAATAGTTTTCAACTGATTTTGTAACAATATATCAGAAGCCTTGTATTAAATGTTTACACTTTTTGGCCCCTCAGATAAAACTTTATTAATATTTATAGAAAAAAAACTAAAAAAATTGAAAACTGAAAATGTCCGTAAACAGCTCAAAAAGAGTCAAAATATTTTCAAAGTTGTATAGTGTATAGGAAATGCTAATATAAACATTCTGTGCAATTTTCATGTATCTACAGTTATTCGTTTTTGAATTACAACAAAATAAAGAAATCGCTACATGAGAAATCGAGTGAATATCCAATGTTGTAAAAATTTGAATTCCAAACGTTCATAAAAATTTTATTTGACTTTCTTATAGACATTTTTTTTTTTTTGATAAAGGTAGATAATCTTATAAGGAATCTCGTATTACATTTTTAAATTTTAGATTTAAAAAGAAAAATTTTTACGAATTCTTAACTCAAAATAATTTGCTAATTTTCGTGATTTTTCGATATTTTGTCAATTTTGGAACTTTAAATGATTTTAAAAAAAAATCCGTGATTAAGGATTTTTAATATTTTTCCATAGACTATTTTAACAATATACTAGGTGCCTTGTATTAAATTTTCAAGTATTTTTACTCAAAAAATAAAGTTTAATTGACATTCATAGAAAACAAAATTAACAAAATGGGAAACTGAAAATGTTCCTAAATAGTTCAAAATATTTTGATATTATGAATATTATCGTGCATAGAAAATGCAAATACAAGCAACCAGTGTAAATTTCATGTATCCATGGTCATTTGTTTTAAAGTTACACCAAAAACCAAAGTCGATTTTATAAAAAATCGATTTTGAGTAAAAATTCCCGTTCTTCCTTAATTTTTCTTTGGTTTTTCTTGGCACTTTTTAAAATTACTGGGGATTTTAAATTTTGTCCTCCCCAATGCACCAACTATATGCACTTTCCCATTGAACAAGATACTGTTGAAGAAAATCCAAGCACTTTTACTGTCCTAAAAGGTGATGACAGACACAAAAATAAAAAATAAAATAAATAAAAAAACACACATTGTAAAATCAATACATTCATCGTTCCACTCAGAATCTAAAAAATAACGTTTGGAACGTATTTTTCGTTGTACGATGTACTTATGTAAACAATAATATAATACTATATTGTTATTAGGAGATCTGAGATAGGTAATACCTGACTATTACTGTTATGTACGATGTTTAGGTCATACAAACCTGAAACCATGACCACAACTGCTGTATAGTGTATTGTATATTTTATAAAATATAATATAATGTATAATATACGTTTCATGTCACTTTTGATTTACCTGTATACATTGGTTTTACGATCACAGATTTAAAATTTATGTGACGCTAAATATTTTATTACTCCTGGTTGTTCAACGTCATTTCAGAAAATCAAAACAATAATATTCATTGTGACTAAAACGATAATCTCGAAATTATTACACGAAACTCTATATTATGATTTTAATTGAATGGTTTACCTACATTATGCTACACATGTATCAAAATAAATACATTTTCGCGAACGTTTAAATACATAAATATTAAAATCCTCACATAATATAAAATTATTAAAACGTATTTTTTGTTTTAAATATTAGACTATACATAGGTACCAATTAACTTAATAATATGAAGTATGTCAAGTACGAGAAATAACAAATATTTATAATTGGTTACCTACAAAATATTATCTACAATATTATTTTCATTGCGAATATGAACTTCAGGGATTTTATAGTCACTATTTAACTATTTTATTTTCTGTTTTTTATCATCGTGGTTTTGTTAACTTTTGTTTTATATTGACGAACCATATTTTTTAATTCGATATCTTGAACTAAAATATTTTTTAAATGTTTGTTGGGTATAAATATTGAATTATGAATAACCATCTATAATAATAACATGCATTTGTAGAGGTTACAGATGGGTTGAATGCAAGGTTCGAAGTACTGGGTCCAACCCGGTGGGTTTTAATGGGTTGGGCCCAGTTATAAAACCCAGAAAAAATACCCGGTAAAAAAACCCAGTAAAAAAAATCCAACAAACAAAAAAATTAATAATCTTAAAGTTGCATATTTATTTTTATTACTTCTTAGTTCTTAGTAGTAGTTAGTACAATAAAAATCAAAAACATGTAAGAAAAAACAATAAATATTATAATTCCCTTCTTATAATAATAGTTTTAAGCTCATAACAATGAATGAAAAAACAATCACATTTTACTCCGACAGTCGGAGTGACCAACCGTAGAATGAAAATGAGAATATATTATTTTCAAATTTTTAAAACTTATTAAAACCCATTTAAACCCAACCGGGTCGGGTTTTTTAAGCCCTAGTTGAGTAGAGCATGTATATTTTGCGAGATGCCCGCGGCCCTACTCCACAAAGAAATTTAATTTTGAACCACCAAATAATAATTTAAATTTAAATAAAAAAATTTATTACGCACAGTCATTATACAATAAATAATAACAATATTATACTGAACTACTAAATATCGATTCCTTTGAATGATGAAAAAAACCTAAAAATTAAATTCACAAATCCAATAATGATAATCCGTCATAGGTTATATGTATGAATTGTTATCATTGATATATCTGCAATACAAATGTCAACAATTGTAAATCTATATAAGTAAATAAGTTTAGATGATTAATGTCAGGAAAACTTTAATAATAATAATAATAAAAGTATTATGCATGTATCACATCCAGTTTTAAAATACATAACCAACATCGACATTCTAATATAAACTAATTATTATTTATTACAAACTTTTCTTTCCGAATTCACCTCTATAACACAACTACTACTAGGTACTACTATTATTATTATAGTAACTCCTTCCTTCTGTTCTCACCGCAATCTCACACAACACAATTAGCATTCCACCAGGTATAGGATTACCATCTTATAACATATTTATGCATCATTGTGCTTAACATTATGCACAAACGCACAATACGAAAACTATTTTCTATTATTTATCCGTAACCGAGTGTATACAACACATAATACACGTTGACATATGTTTATTGTTTAACTCCTGAAAGAAAAAATCTATATATTTTACCGTTGGTACTTTGCACTGCATTAATAATAAAAATGTAAATATACATGCGATAAATGTCAATATAAGTATACGCATTGTGTTATTTCACGTGTCTAGTTTACGCGTGCAAAATGCACATAACTTATTAAATTGAATTTAAATCACCGTCATAAATAATTTAAATTGTTCCTATAAATAATTAATAAACAACACCAATTTTTACAGTGTCGAAAAACAAAATATTGCTCCGTTGGTTACGACGGTCGGCAAACGTTTAGGACGCAGTGGCGGCTGTATCGGACAGTGTTTTAAAATGGAAAAACTGTAGAAATATTATATTTTTACGTCTGTCTATAGCATCGTCTCATTATTATTTTACACTTTACACTGCAGTTCACCGGTTAGGTTCATGTGTTATAAATAACGTGTGCACTGTGCACTAAAATACGTCGTCGTCGTAGTTTACCGCCTCAACGAGTCGACAGTTTGTTTTTTTTACATTTCACACACTCACCTATATGATCGCTGTCATAATCAATGGCAGTATGGCAAGCATAGGTCAAACATCGTTTGTTCAACTGTTAATTAATTTTTATATCCTATTAGATATACCAGCTATAAGCTACCTATATAGCATAAGTGCCACAGCTATGTACCACTTGATTTGACGCCTAATTATCTTATGGGCATACCCGTGACTCGGATATTACCACATTAATTAAAAACTATATATAATATAATATATATTATAATAGGTATACTTAATATAATCGTAAGAATACTGGCTTATGAAGTTCTAGTAAAATTGTGTGTTTCAAAATTAAATAGTTTCCAACAAATAATTTCTTTAACATTATGTTATTATTAATATATTATATCATAACTTATGAGTTATGACTATGAGTATAACTACTTACAAGTCGTATTTTAGGAGTATATAATATAGTAATAAGATTAAAATCAATTTTAATAGGTTCATAACAGGAGAACTGCCTTTTCCTCAATCCCTTGGTCAAGACAAGCATAAAAAAGTTTCGACATAATATTTCATTAGTCCAGACATATTCTACCTACGGCCGACAAGCTTTAATTTAAGCACACAGAATAAAAAAAACTCAAAATTACAAATTACACTGATTTAAAACTTACAATTTATTACTGTATTTTACATAAATCATACAATGTTATGTGACTATAAATGTATTTTTATCTTTTATTAACTACTCTCCTGCTTCTAGGCACTTTGATTATCATCATATTGTAGCGGTCCGTTTATTATAATGTTACAAAAATAATGTTTGCGGCCCAGTTAAACTGCAAAGGTTGAGGTTATGTCGACATTTTATAGATATACGTAGTCAGTGGATTACAAAAAATTGGCACTTTACCTAATCTACAAATGACTCTTACTATGGTAGTAAAATGTAAAATTCGTAACAATATTATTAAGGTAGAATAAAAATTATACACTACACTCAATACAGTTTTAATTTTAAATTTATAAATTTAATTGACTAAAGAAAGACTATGCCATAATATTTATAATTGGTTTTCGACATCTAGTTCTCAAGAAATTTCCATCGATAAGATTATAATTTGGCCGTTAGACGGTAGAACGGAGAACAATTTTATTAATATTTTAACCTACTTACCTATCACAATAATTAGAAATATTTCTAGAAAAAGAGAAAACAATTAAAGTCTATAAATATAATATTTAATAAATAATATAATACTAAATGTATGTAGGTATAATGTTTATACATTTATATACAGTTGGGCTATTAAAAATCATTCATCTGTTGTTTGGTACCTGGCCTCCTAGATTGCCTGATCTAGGGGCTTCCTTAAACCTATTTGTTGGGTAAAGGACGAAAAATAGAGGTTTAAAGTTTAAACTCAGTCCTTACATAATATATTATATACATTTTTATAAATAATTTGAGAGGACGTTAAGCCTCCATGACGTGTTGTCTCTGTCTTAAAGGTAACAATTTTGTGTTGTTATAGCCTAAATATTAGAGTGACCTCACCAATTTTCAAACTTAAAGTAAATACATTATCTGTGTGTTCTAGTGGGTTTATACTTTATTATAATATCAGAAAAATAACGTGGGCCTTAAATAATATTTTTACCTTTACACTTTATAATAGGTAAAATTACTCAAATATTAAAACATCAGAGTAATATGGAATATTATGAATCCAAAATTCGCTACATTATTCGTTAATTATATGGAAACAACACAATGCGGGTACAACATGCTCCTTAAGAGGTGATGGATAGACAATTTTAATCACATAATATAATATAGTATTATATAAGGCTCTTAATATATTGTTACAGTGACATTTTAAAAATATTAAAAATCCAGTCACAATTTTTTTTTATAAGCATTTAAAGTTCGATTTTTGACAAAATTTATCAAATTTAAAATTTAAAATTTAATAATTATTTTGTAGTTTAAAATTTATAAAATATTCAACTTTTATAGCTAAGGATATAACATTTAAAACAAAGGTTCCACGTAAATAGGTTATGTATAAATTACTTTATTCACAATAATATCATTAAATATACATAGTAATACCATAGGCTGACTGACCGTCTTCGCTCAGAATCGTTTTTCTTATACAATGATATTATATCATTGAATTTAAATTTAACACCATCCATTTCAGTGACCCACTTTTTTTTTTTTTAGTTTAAGTGTATAGGACCTAGCGGAATCAACGTAAATTAAAAAAATTCAGTTGAATCGATATCCGGCGCAATCGATAAGTATCTTACAGGTAAAAAGGTAATTTCGCAGAATTGATATCTGATTCCCACGAAGGTACCTATGTTATAAGATTTTTCAGTGAAAATGCTATACAGACAGTCTGTGTAAAATGTTAGGAAAATAAAGTTCAAAAGTACCGCTTATATAATAATTATTTTATATTTTATAAAAATAGTTTGTAACCAAAGTAAAAATATGGGCCGCAATTCGTTTATAATATAATATACTCTTCAAAAACCTGTGCAGCAGTTTTAAAATGGCCGAGTCCGAGTGTACATGATAAGCCGGCCCCTTTATAATCATTACTTCCGCTTACAGCTGAGTCCACAAATTACAACTTTTGTATAGACCAACAGTTTCCGTATTCCGTACAGCAATCATATATAAGTATTTTATTTCAATTTAATTAGCCGTGGCTTAGTTAACTTTGGTAACCAGTTCGAATCTTACAAATAATATAGGCTATATGTAATAATATGGAGGTACATCGCACACGACGTATACACACCGTATAAATAATTTAAAATATGATGGTCATATAGTCCCTACATAATACGAGGACGGAGGAACTTGCGATGAGAGAGCATCAAGTGGCGCAGACACGCGTGGGCTAGACGGGTTAGTAGGTTCAAATAGAGAAAACGTGTGACTTGCCAAAATTTTAAAGGTATGACAGACACACCTCGAAAAGGCACCTATAAAAATATCTAAAGTGTCGGAACATAATATTTTAATTATTAGTCTTTGGATGTAAAAAAAGTTCCAAAAATTAGGATTATATATGCATTTTAAGCGCATCATTAATGCATTTACAGCCGTAGGGGCGGGAAGTGAGAATGCTCGGTGATTCACTCTTAATCTAATACTTAAAACAGTTAGCACACCATTTGTCATTAATCATTATATATTTCTAAAAGAATATTGACTTTTTTCGACCATATAGTTTTGAAAATTGAATGAGATACAATTCTGGCATTTCATAAAAATATTGACATTTGTCCTTACACTTTTCTCCATTATTAACTTTTGGACTTTGGTATTTTAATGACAATGACTGTGTGTGTTTAATCTGGAGCAGAGTAATACATATTATCTGAAATACGAGTGTTCACTGTTATAAAGATATATATCTACTTACTAAGATGCAAGCAGAATCCTAAAAAAATTAAAATTAAAATTTTGAGTCGGGTAAAGAATGCATTAGTGTTACAGTAGTATTTAAATATCACCATGGTTTTGTAAAGAAGGGATGAACCAACACTTTCGTGTGTAGTTCTTTAGATCGTAAAACTGTTATGTTGATGGTGTAATTGGTATCTTGAAGCGGGTATTTTTCAACTTTCACAGTTGTCTTATAAATTAAATATAAGCGAGTTAGTACTTTAGTAGTAACCGTATAGTACCTAGAGGTGCTCTTAAGGTCTTGAATTATCACAATCAGCAAAAAACCAAAAAATAGTTATTTTTACAATAAAGAAATTGAAATTATTATTACTGGTGATAATGAGTGGTAGTGCATATTATAGGTATTGTATTAAATAATTATAGGATATTAAAAAATATTCAAAATAACGTCTCCATAACATTTAGTGGGGCAAAACATAAAAATAATTAAAACCGTATAAGTATAAAACAATGTTTTACATTTTCATAAACATTTTTTACATTTAATTACATTTTGACCTTCAGATAACGAGTTCCGCTAGTGCGATAAACTGTATGTGCCAGGTGATTCATTTTAATGTACACATGCACATTTCAATCATTATTCTTTTTTTTCCACGAACACTGGTAGCGATTTACATTATTTTAGTGGTATGTGAATAATAATTATGCACACTAAACATTATTCATAAGATAATAATAATGGAACTTTTCAACCGAAATCCAAAAAAAAAAAAATTATCGATGTATGCCAATACCAAATGTAATATGTATAGGTTGCTCGTTGACTTGGTGTTATTATACTTATTAGATGATATATTATATTATACATAATACATTGAGAAGGCGTTTTAAATTACAAAGGATATAATATTATTATTAAATAATTTACAAAAAACTGTGCCCATTATTGTTATATATGCACCAACAGTTTAATATAGTACAATTTAGTACAAAATAAAACTTCAAAAGTGTCTCCCTTCAAAAAAACGCCAGCACCTCGACCTTATAATATTGTTTTCATTTTCTTTTTAAAGAACTTCAAAATCGTATTGTGTAGCTGTCGTCATTAATGCCAAGATATAATACGTTATACGTAGGCATACAGAACCGTCAGCTGAACTGTATGGTTACAAGAAGGATTATACTTTATGATACTGACGTAATCCACACATTTTCGGAGCCTAAAAATGGATGACACACACAATAACTGTGTTATATTTAAGTCCACTACACCAACATGTTTTGTGGTTTTTTGTGGGTCAAATTGTCTATAGTATAAAACTGTAAATGTGTATCAGTCACCACGAATGTAAATCGGACTTGTAATGGATTGGATACGGTGCATGTCTGGTGCTATTTTTTGAGTTAAAAAGTCGAAAGTCGAAAGCGGTATTTGGGTAGTGGTGTCTAGTTATCAGTCACCACCCGTGTAAGTTGGATCAGACTGGGCAATCCGCCCACGACGGATTTGGGTACTGCACTCATTATATTTTGGTTGAAGTTTTAAGTGCGTAACTCGGTTTAAATGAAATACAATAAAACAATTATTATGAACAAAAAATATGGCACATACCATGTGGTATGTATTATAATTTATAATACATATTTACAGGTATGCGTAAAAAAATACTTATACAAATAATTAACAATAATAGGGAAAATAATAATATGTATTAACTCCCGAAATGATCAATTATCACTTTATAAAGAGAAAACATTTTTAAGACTGGAAAATTAAATTAAAGGAAAGTAATTTTATAATGATAAAATGATAAGTGGGGCTAAACTGCAATTTACGTTTTATTATGTAAAAATACGAATAATGAAATTTGCTAGAGTCCTAAGTTATTGTTTCAAAATTAAATTGGAGCTATTACATTGCCATAACTCATAAGTAATCCAGTAGGTAGGTAATTACTTTACATTAAGGTAGTCTCAAACCCATTGCATGATACACGCTAAAACAAATTTTACTGAACTCACCTAAACACATCGTAATTATTATAAGCGTCAAAAAGCAATTAGCCCCAACGCAAGGAGGCCATTTCTATATATTTTAGCTTAAAGTGAAATAAGAGGGTCGATTTTTTTTTTATGTAGTTACAGAGTTGACCAAATATTAACCAAATAATTTAAACATAATATATTTTTTACAATGGGAACTCGTTGACTCGTATTTTTATTTTCGTTATTTTTCATCTATACACATAATGTCTATTATAGTTATCAGTACCGACATAATATAATAAAGTACATAAACTGATATATACCTACATTATATACTATATGTGATATTGTATACATACGACAAATGTCAACATACATAATACTGGACTTCCCGGCATCCCGAACAAATATGAGAAATAAAACGTGTTTTTTTCTGGTTTAAGTGGGTTGACAAATATTATATAAAAATAATAATGGCCATCCACACACAACGCGGAATAGTTATTGATTTTTATTCCGTAATGATTGCCGTTCCAAGGAAGTAATTACTTTGGCAGTTTAGCATTATATAATGTAATATATCATTCATTATACGAAAATCTTGTGCCAAGAATATATTTTCAGAGATGTAAAATAAAGAGCATAATATATATATATGCCTACGTCTGTTAAAAAATAGTTGAACTACCGTTTCAGTGCCATTACAGTACATTGCCGTTTACAGTAGATTTTAACTGGCTGTTGGGTCACTTCGTCTTATATATTGTGTACAAAAAAGCATAATTAGTAATAATACTTACCCTCATCATTTATCATAGCATAATATTAGCACGATATACGGGGGCTGTACTTGATTGAATTTTATTTAGTACCTATCATTGATTATTATAGACAGTGAGTGCCTATAGTCCACTACTTATCAATAATCAATGTAAATATTAAGAATTACAAAACCATTTTTTCACTTTACAAATACAGTCAGCTATTGTTGAAGTAAAAAAAAATGATAATAATAATAATTGTACAATGAGTTGTGTGCGATGGTATGAATCGAAAGAAAATATATTATCCGTAGTATAAATGGTAATTGGTTATACTGATTACTGGCATAGACTATAGAGCACGAGGCATGTCGGTTAATTTGAACCAATAATCGATTACCACCCTCAGCCTCGGAACGAATTAATTTAATTTAAATGTAAGTGTAATTTTTATGGACTTCGGAACATATGGGTTAGTTGCACTACAGTAAGAAAAAATACCATTTTGTTCTAATAACAATTAATAGTTAATATGAGTACATAGATACCCAGCTGGTACTTAACTATAATATTTTAATGGTATTCAAAATTTCAAAAAACATAGGTAGGTAGTAGTAGGTACCTACCTAATATATCGGTAATAATATATGACAATAAACTAACACAATATCCTAGAAAATCGGTAGTAATTATACCTAGGTGGCTAGGTAGGTGTTATATTGTTATATGATACGTCACCATAATTTTTCTGAATACCTACTGATTAGTAATTACTGCCACTAATTTGGTTAAACAATATATTATTATACGTCTTTATATTATTATACGTCTTTTCCAAATTAAATTTGTTTACTTGTTTAGTTACCTTTACTTAACATTTCAAAATAATTTGTGTATTGATTGGTTACAAAAAATAAACCATTATATTAAATATATTATATATTAAAACTAGTTGCGATACAACATAATATTATGATATCTACGAAGTACTGAAGTGAACGTACTAATTGATCAGTCGCTATGTAATATTATGCCCACGACTACCAGAATTTATATATATATATATAATATATTATATTATATTTCATCTAATATTATAATGTTATATAATATATAATATTAATAAGGGTACCTACCCACGTAAATTAACTGAATGAGTTATATTGTATAATAATAATTTTTTACACGGTGTTCGATAAAAATATTATTAAGTATATCTCTATAATAAAACCACTAACTTTAACAATTCATTACTATATAATTTTAATTTAATAAAACAGAATATACAATAGGTACTATAACTATTGATTTTTAAATTCAATTATTTTGAATTATTTTATAATGTAAATATACCAGTACAACTGCTTTTATATTAGTCCAAACAATTCAAACATTTTTTATAATTTATTATCAGGTATAGTTTTTGCTTTGAACTTTTTTTTTTTCAAAAAACATTTAACTTTAGGTACGATTTCGATATAATAAGGATCATGAGCCGCATACATAATAAGTATATAACATAACGTCATTTAGATTAGAATATGTGCATGTATACCTATAAAATATTAGTATACGTGTATAAAGTTTTAGATTAGAAGTATTTAAACACATACACACCAGCTTCTGGAAATGACCTGACCAAATTATGGAAAGTTTACCATCGAAGAAAGTTTTTAGTGTTAGTTAAGAAAAGTTTGTTTTATTATAGATAGGTTCTTATAATTTATGTTTATATGATCGCTATACCATTAAAATGTAAAAAATGGCCATAATAACGATGTAAGAACTAATTATACAGTCAAATAATGATTAAATAAAATAGTTCTACTCATTATTTTTTAATTACTTCATGTAATTAAATCCACGCCATTTACTGGCCATACTATAAAATAACTATATTAAGTTATTGATAAAATATTATAATTAGTAAATAGGAGGTACTATCTATAGTAGCCATACAGTAGACACCTACTACCTACGTATATACACACTGAATAATAATTACCTATTAAATAATTATACTAATATAATATTATGATATAATAAGTATGAACATCTGTGTTTAACACGATTTTCAATAAAATCAATTAAAAATTATATTTAAGGTATAACTTATTGGACATTACTTTAAATTTTAAATATAATGATTTTTGTTTATCAAATACTTGTAGATGTATTATATTGATTGAAATCAGTGTGAGCAAAATATACGAGCATATTATAACAAATAATAACAAGTGTTAGTATAGGTTTCATTTTCACTCACCATCATTATGTTCAATACCATTAATTAGTTTTAAATTTGAATCACATATCTTATAATATATTGAAAATGACCATACAGCACGCGTCCCACGAGTATTAGTATATAAATTTAAAGTTATTTCAATATTACATTATGAAATAATATTCATTCAATCTCTACGGAAGACCTTCAAATTAGTACGTTTATTTTATCAATTTATTGTAAAAGTTCAAATAATATTTTTACTGCAGGACTAACCAATAACAGAAGCTGTACTAACGTTTTGATTTCTCAACAACGTAGCTATAAAATGAACATCATAAAATTACCTATTATTATATCAACAAGTATCACAGTTACATATTTTTTTTAGCAATTATATAATTTTAGGTATTGTAATTTGTAGGTATATGTTATGATATCAGCTAAGTTCATATTATTCTGCATATTATCAAATTTGTAACTCAAGTGGTTATCATTTTTATCTCAAATGCAATACATATAGGTTCTAAATATTATGAAATTAAATTACACCATCAAGTTAGTTAACTATTGTTTGGTTTCATTATTTTTTTCTTTTTGAACTAGAAACGTACGAGGAACATTTTCCCTACAACAAAAAAGAGTTTACATTAAATAACGTTTAGAACTGACGTGTAAATTATTTACATGGACGATATTGTTATTCAATAACAACTTTCCAATCATTATAGTATGTAGTAATTTAAATAAAACCCAACTTAACAAAAGTTACATAACTATGCTAATTGTCGAGAATTATTTTGATTTGATTCATGAATGCATATTTAACATGCATAATTGGACATAATATTAATACTCATGCAAATATTGCTAATATATTCCCAGATATATTACATTATTGGAAATCGTTAATGATTTAATATTTTTTGCGAATAACAAACTTAGGTTAGGTAATAATAACAGGGTCGGACTGGGGCAACTATTCGGCCCGGGAATTCTATATTTTGACCGGCCCTTACCATTTCGTCATCACTAAATGTAACACTTAAATATGGTACCAAAGTATTAACAAATTATGGTTGCATACTCTACTCATCTTCAATTTTCTCAGGAGATAACTTAAGATTGTTTAGTATTTTATCTTAATTACATGTACTGCAGAGAATGTATTACTTTTTTCTATTACTTAGGTACTCTATAAATGATCCACAATGTGTGAAAAACATTGGTCGTTCTTTAAACTACTTTAACTTGATTTTTATAAAAGTATCCTTTCTCCCTCTCTCTGATTTTTTTAACCCCACCCTTTCTCTTAGTTCCCATTTTAAACATTAAATAGATAAGTAAATATTACAAAAGCATCAAATAAAACACTACAATAACATAAAAAAAGTTCAAAAATTCACTTTTTTGAATTAAGAACATTACATTGAATGTACGAAACTGTACCCATAGTTATCAGCTTGTTAATACCCATCAAGTTATCACAAATTATATTTTATATTTTACTATTATGTAGGTACAAACAATTTATATTATATTTTTTATTGTGTACAATTTAATATTAGGTATTAGGTAATATTAAGTTATAAATAGGGCCTGGATATAAATGCAATAAAAAATAAACAAGGAAAATGCCTTAAAATTACGATTTTATGCACTAGTTACAATATTACAAAGCTTAATAAAATACCCAGAAAAATGTTTAAGTATTAATGAAAATAAAATAGAACTTAAAAAGGTATAGTCCTTATATTTTGTGTTTCATTATATAACTGGTCAATCAGAAGCTAATTAATATTTCAAATAAAAAACTTCGACAGTTATAATTGGCAAGTATTGTTTTGTATAACTGAAGTTATAGGAGCAAACATAAGACGTAATAAAATAGAAATATTAGTAAAAAAAAATGATATTTAACTATTGAACTTCAAGGAATTTAAGCTAATATAGTATTTATAAAATTGTATTTATACTTATAAAATTTACGAAAAATTCGTTCAAACCATAAAAATGTTATAAAAACGTCAAAAAAAATCTTCCAAAAATCAAGTAAAAAAAAAAATTTAATTTATATTTAAATTTACGCCCTAGTTATAAATACTAATTTCTGATTATGCATTGATGCCGATAGGCTGGTCAATCAGCTGAACCGAAATTTAAAATCTTAAACAACAAATATAATATTGTAGGTATAAACAATTTTCCACACTCAACCGTAATGATATGAAAATACAAAATATTTATAATTTATATTTATACATACTGCTTTTATTATAAAAATTATTTTTGAGCAGTGGCCCACCGGGAAAGTTCCCGGTATCTCGCCGGCCCAGTCAGTCCCTGAATTATAACATGCACTGCTCTGTGCTCACAATTGTGTTTTTTGTATGTAGTGGTTTATTAATTATTAGTAGGTATACATAACATTATATTATTATATACCAATAACCACTTATCTCTATATTATAATATAATGCGTCGAGATGACAATATCGTTCTAACAGTGTCGACTCAAGGATTTGCGGGGCCTGGTGTAGAATAGTTTTTTTTATATGAAAGGGTTCTCTTCCTAAACACTTAACAAAATACATAAAATGGTTATTGGCCCATAGTTCGGTTAATACTATAATAAAGCGCCTTGATAACGGTTTAAATAAAATTGTTTTATAAATAAGTCTCAATTATTTCACGAGTTTGTTACAATTACTGGAATGCTTATTGGTTATAGAACTTAAAATCATTAAAATAAGCGATCAAAAAAGTGCTTAAAAACATCATTATAAGCACTCAAATAAGCATTTAAAAAACTTAAATTTAAGCAAAATTATTTAATCAAAAAAAAAAACTTTCTTTTTACATGATAATTTGTATAACTGTGCTAAATATAATGATTAGGAAAAGTTTCTAACTAAAAAATCAAAAAAATTAAAATAAATCTTTATAGGATAAAAAAAAATCAATCTTCATTTTCGAGACAATTTGCATTATTATTTATAGATTTTCTGAAATTAAAATGCAAACGATATTTACAAATAGTTGAAAAAAAATTAATTAATTAATTAAATCTTACCGTCATTATTGCATTGAATGATTTAATTTTAATTCTATCAAACACAACTTTGCAAGAGAAAACCATAAAAAAGTAGAAAAACTGGTCAAAAAGCAAAAAAATGTCATTATTGAACTTGTTGTAACACGACATACACTTCCATGGCACTCTGCTACATCTGATACACAAGTCAATCCATAAAAATAAGCAAATGCTTTAAGTCCCGATCACTGGTTATTGCTTACAAGTTATTAGTTTTCAAACCGACCGTACTTCGATGTTTATTACTTTATTAGTAGTGAGTCTCACCTAATACGTCTAGATTATTATATACAATATGAATACTACGTAAGGCGCGACCGAAAGGGGCCTTTGAAAGCGAGGGCCTAGTGTCGAGGCACACTTATTGCCACTCCGTTGAGACGTCCTGCGTTCTAATTATGTGATCCTGTTAGGATTTTAGTACTTAAAAATGTAGAAGAAATAAAAAAATATTAGTAAACAAATGCCCGGCTCAAGGGGTATGCGACATAGGCCCACGCCTAGGGCAGCACTTAAGCAGAATTTTTAGTAAGAGGGCGACATTTTCAAAATACTAATAATGTTTATATTGTTAGGGACGGCAAAATTTGAATCAAAAGTTCACTATTTTAGCTTGAGCTGGTCCTGAGTAAACATTAAAATAACTGTAAATACTAATAGGTGGGTAAAGTTGAAAAAAAAAACAGGAGTATAAAAAAGAAGAAATTCTTATTTATATGCACGTTTGTGGTTTATAACATATAATATACCTACTTTCCCGTCAAAAACAAATTTATTATTGCTACACCTACTATATAATATTATATACTCGAAGTTTTCCTTAACGGTAATCCTGATTCTGTGCGAGTTAAACTACATCAAAGCGATTGGAATTGGAATTGAAATATTATATCATATATATATAAAACCAGTGTGTATGTTATGTTTTGTATAGAAAATATATATGCGTATAGCCTAATGGACTATAACTATATTAAATTAAATAATGCATTAATACGTCTCAATTCTTCGTATACTAAATCTTCAAATAAAATCCAACTCTGATTACTTACGTGAGTGTGTTATGTAGATTGATATTATACCTTGTAATATACAATATTAAGTACACCATATTGAATTTATGCCATATAGCAACATTAAAGTAAATAAAATTTACAAGTGTATATCGATATTTGCGATAAGAAGAAATTATTAAAGCATTGAATTTGTAGTTCATACACTGCTCCTATAAAAGGTACCTACATTATAATATTAAAAAGTAAATATTTATTAGCAATTTCTGAATATATTTATGTTAATACATTTTGAATTTTGATAAAATGATTAATTTAGTTTTATAAGTTTACACATTATGAAATACAAGTGTTCTATGTTAACTCAAACAAATTATATCATGTGGAACATTTTTATAACTTAATTGTTTTTGTTGAGATAATATTTACAAGTTAGTACGTCATGTACCTACTTGCAAAATATGATTTATCGCTTCTGTAATATAATATAATAATATAGGTATGTATTATACTATTATACATATATATATATATTATACGGTAACTAATAAATCACGATAATAAATTAATAAGAAAGTTTATTATTCTCAATATCGAGTATTACAAATTTACCATAATGAGTTTCTGTGTTCTAATATATTAGTTACCTATACTATATACATAGAAATTTGAAATTGTTCATTAAAAGTAATATATTATATAACGTGTGCTGTGCAGTCCATCTGCATTTTAGATTTGTATTAATAGGAAAATAATATTTGATCAATAAATATAATTTAATGGTAATAAAAAAAACACATTACTATCAAATTATTATATTGTTTTATAGAGATATGAGTTATGACCTAATGACAATGAATCGTACTGCTTAATCCGACTAGTTATTCATATAAAATTATGGTAGTCAAATCAGCGCATTAAACATAACAAATGGACAGTGGTTTATGGAAAATAGACAATAAACTGTCATTAACATAAAGATCATTAATCATAATTGGTATTAATATCTTGATAATATTCAAAATTCGATTATATTATTTTTAGTTATAGTATATTAATACGCATAGTAGGTATTGTCAACATGACATTTTTTGATGAAATGTAATATTAAATCTAAAGTTAAAATAAAAATAAAAAACATATTCAACTACAACCAAACTGTTCAATAGTGTTTTATTTCATTATGCATAATTTATAAACATATTTTACAGTTAAAGATGATGGTAAAGTGCAACATAATTATGTTTACACGTTATAATATTTTATCATCTGTTACCGCGGACATTTTTTTGTCATGATAGTCCCACGAGATCTACTATGCATTTCAAGCATATAGTTTAATTTTGCAATTATGCAATTCATTTTGGAGTTTTCTTAATCATTACTCAAAACAACAGAGAAGCGATATAATGGTACATTAATAATTGATGACAGCAATATTGTAGTCTACATCCACCCAGGGGCAGATCTAGGGGAGGGGGGTTCAGGAGGGTCAGCTGACAGTTAATATTTCCTGATCAAATTGGCCACTTTTCAGATCTTGGGTAGTTGGACACTTGGACCCTCGAATAAACACACATACGGTATAAATTATTATTTTTGTTTTATATACCTACCTAGTACACAAGTATAGATTTCTAATCTGGCTTTAATAATTGGCCCCTAGAAATGTCCTGACCCACAGTTTCAACTTTGGATACGCCCCTGCGTCCACCGTGGTTATCATTTCCTCTCTGCAGGTGATGAGTTTTCGAGTTTTTTTTAATTAGAACTTACATTCAAATTAATTATAGGAATGTAGATAATCATATACTAGTGATAGTGTTATGTTAGCTAATAGCTTAATGAAAATATCTAATGCTATATAAAATATATCATAGTTAAATAATTATTGCCTATATTGCCTATATTATAATATAAAGATATTAGGGATCAAATATTAAATAATATAAAAGAAATTATTTTATAATAAATTAGTCTAATTTTTAAAATGATGACCAAAAAATAAAAACCAGGGAAATCGGATATTTCTGTATAGTATAAATTTGTAGTGTATCTTGAACCCATATAAATGTCGAAGATATATAACTAGGTATAAGAGTATATTTTCTGCTCCATAATGTGCTGAAAGACCTATTATATAAGTATATAGGTAACAAATTACTGTTGAACGAATGTGCATTCCACGCTCCACTTAGAATCTAAAATGCATACTTATTAACTTGTATGTGCTTAATTAAATATTAAAACACGATTAATATCGATTAATATCGGCATAAAGATAAACAAACAAACAACATTATAAAAAATAACGATATTGGTAAAAATAGTTAATGAATGAATCGAATTAGCCATAGTTATGATAAAAAATAAAAATAAAAATAAATAAAAATTTTTTTTTTAAAAACATGCTTTTCTTAATTCTACTTATTAATACATGAACTAAAAAGTTGAAAATGAACTTACTTTTAAAACAATTTCTTTATGAAACTTCAAGGTTATCAAGATATTACTAAAAGTGTATTTAAAATGTATTTGTTGCAAAATTTTTAAAACTTGTGAATTACAAAAACGAAAAGCATGGGGCACTTATGATAACTCCTATGTAAAGTCACTCTACAACTGAATTATTAGATAAACTTTATGATAAGTATTTTAAAGATTATTGATCATACTTCCAATTTTGTAAGAGATATTCTTGACTCATAGGAGCCCCATGCTTTTCGTATTTTGTAATTCACAAGTTTTAAAAATTTTGCAACAAATACATTTTAGATACACTTTTATAGTAATATCTTGATAACCTTGAAGTTTTATTAAGAAATTGTTTTAAAAGTAAGTTTATTTTCAACTTTTTAGTTCATGTATTATAGTAGAATTAAGAAAAGCATGTTTTTAAAAAAAAAATTTTATTTTTTTCTTATTTTCTACTTTTTAGTGATAACAATAAATTAGAAAGTATAACTTAGCGGGTATTTCACTTAGAGACCCCGGACCGAGGGGATCTCAGTTTTTAAGGCCCCAGATGAATTTCCACCATTAGGGAACCAAAGCCCCCACCCCCCCCCACATTTTGAGTTAGCCCCGAATTGACAACGGGGTCATGTATTGTCACCGACCCTAGACCTCCATACAAAATTTGAGCCTCCTAGGTCACGTAGAAGTGATTTAAATTGAACTCACAAGATTTGATGACAACAGAAAACATTGTGAGTTAAAAAAAGCATGTAATAATAATAATAGTATTATTAATATTTAGCATTTTATATAGAACAAATTAGATAAACGCCATAAACTATAATAAATGATATGTATTACATAAAAGTAAATCTAGTAGGTAACTAGTAATTTTGTTTGGTGATTATTATTAACAAATAATATTATCTCAAAAATCGAACATACACAATTTATTATTCATAATTTATGACTAAATCATTCATTCTATTAGTGGAAAATGCAAACAAAATCAAATAACAACAGCCCCGTTTAAAGTTGAAATATGTTTTAATATTTATAGTTTCTACTCATATTTTACAGCTATATAGTGTAGCATCAAACATAATATTATTAAGTAGGTCCGTTATTGTTTACAAATACTATATATATTATGTAAAATATGAAAACAAATATAAGCGGTACTTACATAAACATGGTAGGTATATATATGATTCCTACACATTATATTACCCGTATTAATAATTCAGTATGTTGAAGTGTAGAACTATAGTTGGCACGTTTGTAATAGATTTATATGCAATAGTCATGTTTATATATTATATTGTACATATTTATATTTTATAGCGGCAATCGGCATCGTCAAATGATAGCTACTGCAATAACTAGTAAATGTAGAAAACATATTTTAAAAACAAAGAAGTTCCATTATAGGCTTATTTATGACATCTCATATCTTCATCTACAAACTTACAATAAAACACAGAGGTCTGTAAATATCGCAGTACAGGCAAAACGGAAATTGTCATCAGATACATTTTAAAAATTACCTATATCATTTTTGTTTCTAAAACGTCTAACATAAATATCAATATTAGTTTTACAACTATTTGTTTTTTTTATTAGTTGGTTTTCGAAAAATTGTTGTTGGAAAAATAAAAGACTTAGAAAAGCTTCATGCAGCAACTCAATTGATTTATTGATATTTTACATGTTTAATATTCCGAAGTTTGAACTTATCGGATACTATTGCATGACGAGAACAACTATGAATATAACATTTAATGTTAAATGGATATACAATATTTTAATTACATTTTTTTCTAACTTAGCATCCAATCAAAATCATTACCTTATGCGAGTTGAAAGTTTCCTTCGAAATATTGGTTTTTGAACAATGAATTGTGATTATAGAGTAATATAAATATAATTTTTATGCCAAAATAGTTACACAATTAATTAACTGTTAGTATAATATGATTGGTTTCCTGACTAATTTTATTTGACTGATATAACATTTATATTATCGGTTATACTCTTATTACTGGATTTGTGTAATTAATAATATTTGGTTTTTTTTACGATTTATTAAGCTACCAATTAATATTATTTAAATGTTTCATATAATGCGTTGTACAAATAGTTCAGCTATAGGACACCTTCACCGTGTATTTTTTATTTTATATTCCTAAGCAGAATATTATTCGGAGTATTTCAATATATTATAAAGATCAAATTTCGGACAAGTCAAGTTCATTAGTTATAGGTATAAGCATTTAAAGTTATAACTAATTAACTACTTGTCCGAAATCTGATCAATGAATTAACAAAAAATAATAAGAAGTATTTTTTTTTAGAAATGTTGTTTTGGAATTAGGTAAGTACCTACATGAAATTATATAAAATCTATATTTTCAAAAAGGTTAGAACTTTTTGGAATAATGAGTGAGGATAATTAAATGGATCACCTGGGTATTATAGATAGGTACTTACCAACTATGAAGTCACATTATTCTGTAATATTATTAAATATAACAAATAATATACCAAAAGCATAAAGCACTCTCGGTGTGAAATATGTTGTATCAATGCAATATTTTATATTCTGTACATAATATTATAAGACCGGCAGACCGCATATTAGGTGTATCAGTTATTATACAATAACCACGATCTTCATCATAGCTGGACCTTGTAATATGCATTATATTATGCTATAATATCTATATACCTAATGCAGTAATGCCTGCATATATCCAATATTATGACAGAGAAATTCAACGCTCTAAACCATCATTTTTCCCCCCTTTGATGAGTATATTCATACGAGTACCATACGATGGTTGTTCCAATTATGTATTATATACACCGTTATGGAGTAGGCACGAACAATAGAATTTTCCCCTCTCCTTTGCAGTCTACACGCAGACGCAGTTCGTGTAAATTATGATATTCTGTACAACTTTTGTAGTTTTTATTTTCAAAGAAATTCATCCTGGCCAAAAATAGTTGTCTCTTTACTTAATATTTTATATGGTTATTATGAATAAAGATAATATTATGATCTAAGTTATATTATACGTATAGCGTCTATATAGCGTCATATCCTGCGTATCTGAAGTTAGATTTATTTAGAATAATGATTCGTTTTAAAACTGTATCAATTTTAAACGCCATTATAATAATTATTGGATAGTAACAATTGACGGTAAAAACAAATATTTAACTATTAATAGGTTTAATGTTGCCTACTTAATTTTGTTAATTTTTTTTTTTTAAAATATTCATAAATTATTATCTTTTATTATTGTATTATACACACTTTTAACTTTCAAGTACTTACCTCTATAGTGACTAGATATACATATTGGATATACGTAGTACTTATAGCATTTATTATACCTATATTCTATTCAAACATCGAACAGCTAGAAAAATGAATTGTTTCATTTCTACATTCATAATTACATGTGGATGACTTCAGTGAACTTCACTAACAAAATCATTACCTATACAAGCTATGCATTACAATATTATTGTGTATAAATTATTTAAGGCTTACATATAGTCATCAGGTATTCAGGTAAGTGATAACTTAGAATATTTGTATTATATAATATGTCAGTATAATAATATGATCGTTGCCTTTTAGTTTTTGTGTGTGTTAACACTATAATTAAGTTGATAAAAAGCAGCTGTATTATTACACAGAAACGCCATTTATTGTTTTATACGAAATTTATTTCAGTTTGTATAAATTTACGTTCATCATATTTTTATATTTAGGTGATATTAATTTATACTATAAGTATAATAGATAAATATTATTTATTAAAACATAATTTCCAATGACATAAACGACCAACCCTACATTATTAGTAGGTAGGTATATACTATATATGTATAATAATAAATTTGCATTCCATATTATTATTATAATTTATATAAAAGGTGATTCACCTAATAATATACTCATCCCTTTTTAATATTTTTCATACTTTAATGAGACATTTATTCAAATTCTGATTTGAACATATTTTCAAATACTTAGGTAATAACTTTTTATACTATTGACCTAGTATCCTGTAATAATATAAACTTTTATTTTTCAAATGAGAACGGCTCATTTAGATTTTGATGAATGTATTGATTTTACAATGATGTGCTTTTTTTGTGTCTGAAGAGTGAAGACTAGTCTTTTTACAGTAGACAAAAGGCTTCGATTTTTAACTTCAACATTTTTTCTGCTAGGAAGCACTTTGGATATTAAAGGAAAATTTTCTTAATAACCGGGAAAAACAAAAGAAAAAAAATAATATTTAGGTACGAAGTTTTTGATTAAATCGATTTTCCTCTTTTGTTGTGATTCAAAAACGAATAACCGTATAGATGCTTGTAATTTTCACTAAATCTATAATGCATAATAATCAATACATAGTATAATTTTCAAAATATCATCTTAATAATCTTTTTGAGCTATTTATAGACATTTTACATACCTATTCGTTTTAGATTTTGAGTCGAGCGATGAATGTATTGATTTTACAATGATGTGTGTTTTTTTGTCTGTAATCGCCGTTTAGGGCAGTAAAACTTCTTCGATTCTCTTCGACAATGTCTTGTTCGATGAGAAAGTGAATCTAGTTGGATGTCAAAATTTAAAATTCCCAATAGTTCTCAAAAGCACCTGGAAAAACAACATAATTTTGAATCGTTTTGAGCTGTTAACTGACATTTTAAATTTAAATTTTTTTTAGTTTTTTTTCTATAAATAATAAATATCAATAAAATTTTATTTGTTGGGTCAAAAATAGTCGAAAATTAATACAGGCTCCTGATATATTGTAACAATAGCGGATGAAAAATATTAAAAATACATAGGCACGTTTTTTATTATAATCATTTAGAGTTAAAATTTTGACGAAATTTATCAAATTGAAAATTAAATAATTATTTTGTAGTTAAAAATGTATAAAATGTTCAACTTGTATACCTAAGGATTGAAAATTTAAAACAAGATTCCACGTAAGTAGTTAATTCTGTTACCAAAAAATCTAAAAAATACATACAGTTTATTTTTATAGTCATTTTAAGTTCAAATTTAAACGAAATTACATAATAAAAAACCTAGAGTAACTATTTTAGTTATTTTGTTGTGATTGTATAATATTATTCGTAGATACTTGAAACTTCTAAAGTACACTATTATATATCTATGATAGTATCACGGTTTGTTGTTGATGTATAACGCGTTATAAGTACCTAATGGATATTGTCATATGATTAATTTGGAATTTATTATAGGTCAATTTTTTGTTTAATACCATAGATATGTATATAATCTGTCATGTCTTATACCTAGACTGACTTACCGCCTCCGATCAGAATCGTTTTTCTTATACAATGATATTATATCATTGAATTCAAATTTAATACCATCCATTATACAGTGACCCACTTATAACCTACTGTACAGCAGAGCACTTTTTTTTTTTACTTTTTTATCAATAAAACAATTTTTACTCAATCAAATTGCTTGAAAATTGGTTTCAAGGTTTCTTATAATTTGCTGTTATATCTATTTAAAGATACATTGGCTGGATTTTTTTTTAATCATTTAAAGTAAAATTTGTCAAAATCTCAAATATTTGCCTTTAGTTAAAAATGTATACAATTTTCAATTTATTTAGCAAATGCTTGGAAATTTAATACAATTTTGTTCATAAATACTTCATACTGAAACCAAAAAATCTAATAAAAATATAAACACAGTTTTTTTTATACACTTTTAGATAGGTATTTAAACGAATAATTGTAATTTTTTACGCTATAATTTAGAACATTATTGACTATTGAGTATTGCCTAATGTTTAAATTTGTTTAATAGTTAACAGATTTTTTGACATTCTTGCAGGAGTCACAGGACTTCAACAAAATCCAAGGGGGATTTGATCCCCTATATTTTTTTTTTAAATATATATTATTTAAATTAAAATATTGGTAACCAATATTTTGAAGTTGCCTACTATTACTAGGTATATATTTAATACAATAAAGGACAAGCAAACGAAAAAAAAACTAAAGTCGATTGTTATTTCTTTTTGTGCTTTTCGAATATAAAAACATTATAGATAATATCATAAGTAGGTACCACCTATTTTCCAAGTATTTTCGTTTAATTAAGTAGTATTTTTAAGGTGCAGAAATGCAGAATCGATAAAATAAAGTGGTCATACTCGAACTTCAACTTCTCAAGTACAATGCATTATTATAATTTATAATATACTTTTGAATAATAAATTGAGCCCGTCGTTTATCCATCTAATAATTTTTTTTTTTTATGGAAACATTACAATATGATCTGAGTCTAACAATATTAAACATTTAGCCGTGCAATAGCCAATAGGTAGGTAACACTTGCACGGCTCAACGGCTGTTGTACCTATAACAAATTACAAATTCAAGGTGTAATGCATATTATAGTTACTAACAATCGTGGATAATTCGCGTTGAAATAAATGAATTGGTACCTATAATAATAATTATTATTATTGAATAATATAATATTATATTCTAGTATTAGACTCGAGAATCGGTTTCCGTGAAGGTCTCCGTCGATGCGTTTGTAGGTCACACTCGGCGACCGGCCGCTTGGGGCACGTCGGTCAGCCGGCCGGGGCGGATTACGAGTCATCCACACCGCCGCGCCGGTGTTTATGTTTTTTTTGACGGTGAACCTTTCATTTCGCGTACCAGTGATTGTGATAGTCTTATCATTCTCGTGCGATCCGTCTGGTGCTCGTCGTGCTCGTCGTAACTATAACCGGAATATTTTAAAACCATAATAATAATATTATTATTGTTACGATACATTAATTATTACACCTGTTAGTTTTATTTTTTCGCTTCGTCCGACCGTCGAAATGAAACGTCGAACACCATACAACCGATTAATTGACTTCACCACTCGGTGAATCGGACTTGAACGTCAAACATGAAGGTATGCCAATCGTTTTTCTAACGATTATTAGCTAGTTTGTATAGCGCCTTTTATTTGAACTTATCTAAACAAACGAAAATACCATAATTTCTATTAGGTAATACTGTTTAGATGTCACTGATATATTGTATACCTATTATTTAATATGTTATTCATATTCAACTTACCTACTACTTGCTAAGAAAATACATATCTAAGCGTATTTACATACCTATACATATAATATGAAGTATAATATATACCTAATATTGGAGTTCTATTGACAAATTAGATAGGTACCAAAAACTTTGTTTTATGTTTAAAATATTTAATTTGTTATTGTAATTATTGTAATTTGTATTTTTTGATATTGTTGAAAATGTAGGTAATATAATCAACTAACTTATAACAAAGAGTAAAAATTTTAACAATGTTTAAATATTTTAGATAGGATTTTCTTAAATATCAATTTTTATTTACTTTATTAAACTAATAATATTATCTATATTACAAATATACAACTTATAATTAAAAAGTCTTCACAATTATTAATCTTTAGCACAATTTCTCTAAGGGTTTTATTATTTTATATTAATTTAATGCAGAGCAATATATTATTGTTACCAAATTGTTATGATTGCCGTTGTAGTTGGCTGAAAAATAATTACTTACTATATTAGGTATATCACTTATCAATGATACCCGATGATACCTATAAAAGCAATGTAAACTCTGGTATGTTACATGCTACATGTTAATTAAATAAATTATTATTTGATGTAGGTAATCATGTTATCAACATTTAAATGTGTGCACCTTTGTCCTATGTTATAAATTGTGTTTTATTATAAAAAAAATGAAATAAAATACATAGATAATCAAACAAATATATTTATGTTTTTAATCGGTACCTAGAAAAATAACAGATAAACATTCATAATATGAACTAATAACTAATAGGAGATACCAAGTTAATATATATATATATATTTATATTATTTCATCTTATCTAGTTACCTAAACATTTAAATATCATGAAAGTCTTATTAATTTGGGGTTTATTTAATGAAGTACCTAAGGAGGATAGCTTTCCCCATGCCTTGACTTTTTTGTATGTTAATTTAGTGGTCTGCATAGGTTATATTTAAGGATATTTTAGTTTTGATTAATTAAAAATAAAAGATTAACTTAAATTGATTAGGTATAGGTACCTAACTTTTAACCGGCCAGAATTATGAATAATATTATTGGGTACTAGATTAATACTAATACTTACTTAATAGTTTCTCTAATAATTTTATTCAAATATTAAAAAGAAGTGTAGGGTGCTAGATTAACACCAGGTATACAATTTTTAAATTTGTTTTTTTTATATTATATCAACACTTATGCAAATTAAGTAGATTAAGCCTCTCATAAGGTGTATTTAAAAATTTTAAATCCTCCTCCTTTGAGTTGAGCTTCAAATATGTCATTGTCAGAATTAAGCTACTTAAATATAAATTTGAATAAGAAGTACCTAGGTACATACTATGAAATGTTTTTATATTAATCATTTTAATCCTAAATAGTAAATACTAAACTAAATATAGGTACTACATTTTGGTACTCAATAGTCAATACCTATGTAATTTTTAGTGTTACCAGAATATGACATAAGGCCTAAAACTTGAAACTGAAATAGTAACTATTTCAAGGATAATACATTTATTTTTTAACTCAGAGTTAAACTAATAAGAATTACTTTTACGCAAAGACCAATGTATCCAGAAGATAACTGACGAATGACGATAATAGGTACCCAATTTTATTTGTGTATTTAATATACCATGACTGTTAAGTTAGTAATGTGGAAAAAATGGGTACATATATGTATTTTTCTTGTTGGTATCCTACTCTATTTGGTACAATTACTTATGTTTTTTGTCTCTTGGAAAATTTCATTAAGTTTGTATTATACATATTTTCCATGTTTCATTATTCAATGTACTTAGGAATATTCTGTTGTTTGTATCGTTGTTGTTGAAAATCCCTGTGGCGATTTTTTTTAATTAGTCATCTGTTTGATTATTGTTTTGTTTTTTTAAGAATCAACATCTCTAGTTGCCATTTTGTTATTACTTTTTATTTTGAAAAAATATTGTTCTTAAAGTAGGTAGGTATAACTAAGATATTCATTTTTCTATGTTGCTTATTGTTATGTTATTGTGTGTATCGTAAAATCATAAATTTAATAAGCAGTCAATAATTTAAAATTAGTTTGTGATTTTCCTTATTATTACTACGTATAAATAAGTTAACTATATAATATAAAATATATATAATTTAATAAGATAGTTTTCTATTTGGTCTTATTTTATTTATGTTTTAAATACTTAACAGCAATTTTAGTTTCTAACAGAGTGAAGAAGTAATTGATTTTTCAATTATTAGTTGTTTTTTTTCGAAAATAATTTCAATTTTTAAGGGTAGACAATTAGTAAACTTTTGATTTGCACTTATTTAGATTCCCTAATTATGAAAAAAAAATTGTACGTATAAGTTGTTTTAGAATATAATTCTATACTATTTTTATAAGTTTTCAAAGAAAATGTGAAAATAGGAAGACATTTGTGGTTAAGCCATATCTGGTGTATCTGCAGATATGTATTAAAAGAGCTTTATAATTTACGATAAATCGAGGTTTGCTTTAATTCCTTTTTCAGAGGGAATAATAAAATTATCACATTCAAAATTATAAAATAATACTAGTATACCACCCTATGTCCCTTAACACCACTTTATATTATCATACACCGTACCGAGCAAAATGGTACTAGTGAGTATAGTGACCGATAAAGAAATCGCTGTCTTGATACTTTTTTAGAATTAAAAGGGTAATCCAAGCTAAGTGTCATAAATAGGTGGCTTCTTAATCACGTAACTCTAATTTATGTTCTTCTATCCCTTTATCACATATACGATGTACCATATAAATATATAATATAATAATATTATATAAATATTTATATATATACCATAAATATACGTTTATCTGTACAGATAGGTAGTATACCTATATGGCTATAGATATTTCTATGAAAAAAAAAGAATTAAATATGAGCCACGATAGATTTCATTTGACTATTTATATTTTCATTTCGGACACGGTAATATTTAGAGCAATAACTTTGAAAGTATATTCAAAGTATAGACGTATAGATTTTGGAACAATTTTAAAATTAAGAGTTGAAACGAAATTTTAGAATGGTGTTACAACTCGTATATATAACTGTATAAGCATATAACGTGCTTCCTGAATGTTTTGTGATTTATCTTTCGATTGGAAATATAGGTACAGTTTAAATTACGCTAAAATATATTTATTCTACGACAATGTTTTTCTTTAAACATTAGGTTTCTAGATACAATGACTATAGACTAGATATTTTAAATCGTAAGTTGAATCAACTATAGTTTAGATCTTGATGCTTGATAACGAAATTACTAATCATTATCTTGATCCATTTCCGCTCAGAATTCTCTCACATACAATACCTAATAGTTGTTATAACACAATTATAACATTTAACATGTTTTGGCTGTAACCTATCAGTGTCCGATTTCTACCTTTTTAAAAATGTTTTAATATTTTTGTGAGATGCGATATCTATGCTTTGGAAGAGAAAGTAAGTGAGGTTATATTGTTTTGATAAAAAATAATTTCAACAGTTATAACTTTATTAATTTATTTAAAATTCAATTATATAGGTATATGTGTTATAATATATAGATACTTCTCAATTCTTTTTTTCTTGTGTTGCAATTTGATAAATTGAATGTGTAAATAGGTAAATACATCATTAAACTTAAAATATTTTTCATTGTACTATTGTTCAATTTTGAATATATTTTGATTTATCATTTTTATTACGGGTTATACAATGGTTCAAATAAACCCATCAAATTACTTATAAATGACAATCTAAAGTCTTAATGTCTTAATTTTTTTTATCTATATTGTGTAATTTATTTCATTGGCTCAATATTCATGTTACACTTAAGGGGATTGGATACCATGATTTTCTGTCTTTGTATAACACACGCTTGACACAGGATTTTCTACTAATTTTACTTCAATCAGTCCAATCGTTGTATTGATGCAATAAAAATGCTGAAAATTTATTTGAATTCAGCGTAAAGACTTCTTGAGATCCGTCGGATAAAATTTTTTATTGTTTCCCTCAAAATTCCACAAATTTGATTTACATTTTTTGAAAAATATAAAATCTTGTAGTAGTGTTTAAAAATATTATTAAATAAAACTGAAAAAGTGGCAATACCGGTCTCAAGTAGTCTTCACGCTGAATTCAAATTAATTTTCAGAATTTTTATTGCATCAATACAACGACTGGACTGATAGAAGTAAAATTAGTAGAACATCTTATGTCGCGCGTGTGTTAGACAAAGACTGACAATTATGGTATCCAATCCCCTTAAATACTTACTTACTATATAAAAAAAAAAACTGTTTTATAGTATAAGTATGTAGTTACATATACTATTTTAATATATTGCAACACTTATAAAATAAAAAATTATTATTTTGAATAGGTAATTAACTTTTTTGGCACATATAAGATTCATGCAATTCTAATAATTTATTTTGCCCTTATTTCTAACGGTGAATTAACTTTAAATTGTTAACTACGTATATTATATTTTAAATTTCATAATCCAAAGCAGAATAATTATATTAAAATGGTGACGGATATTTACCAAGTCTTGATGTGAACAATTAAAAAATGTATAAGCATTTAAGGTGTATGGACGATATTTTAGACAATTTTCAAGAAAAGTTTGTAATTCCTACCACTAACCGCTCTTCTCAATTTAAAATGCCCATTAATAAAGAAAACAATAATTACTTTGTTCAATATTTGATATTATACATCAATATATAATATAAAAGTATTATGCTTCAGATTATTAAATACAAAATGTATGATGATCGTTCTTTTTTTGAAACCATTTCTAAATAATTAAAACTGTTATTTAGGTTTCCAAATTATGTTGAATTTACAGTATTCTTTTAAAACTACTATGTGCAGTGTTTAATCAATCTTTGTATTTGATTAATACATTCAACCATAGAGCGTAAAGTCTATTACAATAAAGCGGGTGGGATGAAAATAAAACGAAAATCGATTGCCCACGGTGTTCTAATTATTTATTATTATACCGGAAAGCTGGTTAATTGATTACCTCCTACAAATTACTTGAATTCCTGTGTTCTTTCTTCATTCGATGACAACTGCTATTACTATACATTGTATAAGACCTATAATTGTAGACCTTGAACTATTACTTCAATCGAAAATTTTATAAGAACCATTTTTACGGCTTCTGAAGTTATTGAATCCTAACAGATGATGTGACAGGCGACCGCCGATGATTTAACAGTATTTTTTACACGTCTATAAAATAATAAATATGTTTTTTGAGCCTTTGACATCAAAGTACAAAAGGAATATTTTTCGTAATAATATTTTTCTGGGTTGGCCAATATTTTGTGGTTACAATTTAGGCGGGCGTGGTAGAGTACTGTTTAATACGAGATAAATTATTATTTTTATCTCTTTACTGGAAAATAGGAAATGCTTTGAAAGTTAAATTAATAGGTACCTAAGTACTAAATATTTTGAAACATTCTTAAATTAGTTAATTCATATTTATGATATTATGATTCATATTCATGTTTTACTTAATTCCACAGCACATAATAATGTATACAATTTTGTATCTAAAGCTAATTTAATTAATTATTTTCAAGTTTGTAAATATTGAGTATACTAATTATTCACTTAACGAGGTACTTTGTTATGTGCATTATTATTTTTTATTTGTCTACTGAATTAATACACGTGTATACCGTATACGTGTTTAACGTAGGTACCTACATTAGAAATAGGTAAATAGTTTATGTTTTAAAAGATACCAACACATATTTTGTAAAGTAAATAATATGTTAATATGTTTGTTTAAATGTACTGTTCCTGTAATATTATTTATAATAATTCGAAATTATTTTGGTATAAACTTGCAGGTGAAGCTAAGATTAACGTTGTGTATTTACCATGATACAATGATACATATATATATATATATTATATATATTATATATAATATTACCTAATTGATAGTCATATATTTTATATACCAAGATTTATTTCCTGTCTTGTATGAAAGGCTGATCTAACTATATACCTAGTTAAATTTATGGTTAAAATGAATGATTATTAAATCATTGTAGTAGTGTCTTAAATATTTTTTAATATTTTATGATAATACTAGATTTTGGCGTTTGTCATCCCGCCTGCGGCGGAAAGACTGTGTGGGTGGTGGTGCATTTTTGTCGGCGATGCTGGATTTTTTGATCCGGCCTGCGGCGGGAATGGGGGGGTCGTCGGGTATTGTGTTTTTTCGTGTTGGCAGCACTGGTTAAGCGGTAATTTTTGAACTCGGAAGAGTGTCTAGTCGTAAGTCACTCGATTCAAGTCGATCGTACAACACAACCAGCCAGGTAGGCAATCCGACTACGTCGGATCGCAGACCATGCCCCGGGCGTGTATGTCCGGTTCTCGTATGTGTGTTGAAATCGGAAATGTTGAAATCGAAAATTCGGGTTCTCTGAGTTTGAGTGTCTAGCTATCAGTCATCTCGGGTGAAAGTCGATTCCCGAGTGTCGGATGCAGTGGGGGTGTAAGTCGCTCGTATGCAAGTAGCTAGTAAGGTAGGCAATCCGACTACGTCGGATCGCAGACCATGCCCCGGGCGTGTATGTCCGGTTCTCGTATGTGTGTTGAAATCGGAAATTCGGGTTCTCTGAGTTTGAGTGTCTAGCTATCAGTCATCTCGGGTAAAAGTCGATTCCCGAGTGTCGGTTGCAGTGGGGGTGTAAGTCGCTCGTATGCAAGTAGCTATTTAGGTAGGCAATCCGACTACGTCGGATCGCAGACCATGCCCCGGGCGTGTATGTCCGGTTCTCGTATGTGTGTTGAAATCGGAAATGTTGAAATCGAAAATTCGGGTTCTCTGAGTTTGAGTGTCTAGCTATCAGTCATCTCGGGTGAAAGTCGATTCCCGAGTGTCGGATGCAGTGGGGGTGTAAGTCGCTCGTATGCAAGTAGCTAGTAAGGTAGGCAATCCGACTACGTCGGATCGCAGACCATGCCCCGGGCGTGTATGTCCGGTTCTCGTATGTGTGTTGAAATCGGAAATTCGGGTTCTCTGAGTTTGAGTGTCTAGCTATCAGTCATCTCGGGTGAAAGTCGATTCCCGAGTGTCGGATGCAGTGGGGGTGTAAGTCGCTCGTATGCAAGTAGCTAGTAAGGTAGGCAATCCGACTACGTCGGATCGCGGACCATGCACCGGGCGTGTATGTCCGATTCTCGTATGTATGTTGAAATCGGAAATTCGGGTTCTGAGTTTGAGTGTCTAGCTATCGCCTATCAGTCATCTCGGGTGAAAGTCGATTCCCGAACGGACAATCCGCCTACAGCGAAAAGTGCTCGAAACGGCCGTTCAAATCTGATATACCTACCATGTATATTTATTTAATTATGAGAATTAAATCAAATTAACAAATAGATAATTATATTGGTGAATAACAAATTTTATTGAAATGTAATACTATCATATTAAACGTAGGTATGTATAAATGAATACACTATACAATTTTTTGGCACTTATCTTCGTAAGTACCTACTATCATAATATTTTGCTGTTAGATTGTATGTCTGTATATAATATATGATGTACCTACCTACCAATTTATTAAATGTCATATGATGTTTTAAATTATTTAGTTATTATAATTGCATAATTATAATGGTGCATCATTGTGTTATGACTTATGTATTATGTGTATGAAAGTGTGTATGAAAAAATCGAACTTTTTGTCGCATATTTTCATTTCCGTATAAAGTAATAACAACACTGTCCGCTCCCCGATCTCCTAAGCGGAACTCGACTCGAGCGAAGTACTGACGACGGCGGCTTATAAATTTAGCGGGGAATGCCAATACCACTAAAACGGGCCAAGAAACGAATTTTAGAAAAAAACAGCAAAAAATGACGCGACGCATGTATTTATTGCTGTATATAGCGATACTTACACGGTACCTACTCCCTTTTCCGCGACGCCGCTCTTTCCCGGGACTCAACTGTGAAAAAGTAGGGCCGCGCACCGGCTATAAATTTAGCGGGGAACGCGAATAAGATTCAAACGGGGAGTGTAATACGACCAAAAGGAGCTAAAACTCAAATTTTTGAAAAAAAAAGAAATCGAACTCTTTGTCGCATAATATATTCACGCCCATGTATAGTAATAAAGATACTGTCCGCTCTGCTAAATCATTTGACGGGGAACGCGAGTAAGTCTTCAACGGGGAGGTCCGAAGTCAGTAGAGGCGTTAAAACTCGAATTTTGAAAAAAATCGGAACATTTACGTTAAAAATGATAAGACGGAAGTGATAGCGAACGACGAAAAAAAAAATTAATTTATCACGGCCGCCGCAAATTATCGTATATTCCCGGGGGCCGAGGGGTTTGAACCCACGACCCTCGAGTCACCTGTTCTAACGCCTAACCTACCAAACTACCTACTGAGATGAAAACCTGAGTCAAATCTATGACTCTTAAGCCGCGTTGCCGTCCCCGCGAAAGGCGAACGCCGTTTAGAAGAGGTTCAAAGGGAGTTTGAGCGGGCGATCCGACAGCGTCGGTGAGCGGACGACCGTCGCGAGATTCGCGAAGAAAATCGAACCTCGAGACGCATGTATTTATGCCTGTATATAGCGATACCATACACGGTACCTACTCTCGTTTAAGCGACGCCGCTCCTTGCCGGGACTCGTTTTTGAAAAAGTAGGGCCTCGCGCCGGTTATAAATTTAGCGGGGAACGCGAATAAGATCCAAACGGGGAGGGCGATACGACCGAAAGGGGATAAAACTCGAATTTTTTAAAAAATACGGCAAAAAACACGCGCGACGGCGGCGCTCGTATCGCACGCGATATCTGCCGCCGCGGGCCGGCCGGGAATTAAGTAGGACAGCGCGCCGTCTATAAATTTACCGAGGAACGCGAATAAGGTGCAAACGGGCCCTCCCGAGGCACCCGAGGGGGGTAAACCTCAAAAATGTTGAAAAAAAATTGTGAAAAATGGTCAAAACCGTGAAAACTGATAAGGAGGAAAGATAACGCAGTGACGGCTCCCCAAAAAAACGCCTCGACGCATGTATTTATGCCTGTATATAGCGATACCTACACGGTACCTACTCTCGTTTCCGCGACGCCTCTCCTCCCCGGGACTCGTCTGTGGAAAAGTAGGGCCGCACGCCGGCTATAAATTTAGCGGGGAACTCGAATAAGTCGTCGACGGGGAGGGTGATACGACCGAAAGGGGCTGAAACTCGAATTTTCGAAAAAAACGGCAAATGGAGCAGTCATATAGTCGTACTATTTTTTAATATAGTTTATTAATATCGTATTAAACAGTATTTATAATCTGTAGCAATATTTAACCCAATCGGAATCACCTAAAAACTGCAATATATCAAGTAGGTACTACATTACAATTATATTGTAGGTTGGTCACGGTAAAATCAAGTATTAATTAAATGTTAATTATTATTTTTTTGCAAAATAAATATATATAAATACCGATATATATAATATTATAATAACGCGAATTTTGAAAAAAATCGGAACACATGATTAATGTGACCAAAAAAAAACGTGAAAAAAAAAATTTCCATTTATCACGGGGGCCGCAAATTCTCTATTGTCCTGGCGGCGGTTTCGAAACCACGACCCTCGAGTCACCTATCCTAACGCCTAATCAACCTAGCCACCTACTCAGATGAAATACCGAGGCAAATGTATGACTCTTAAGCCGCGTCGCCGTGCTCGCGGCGATAAAATAAAATTCTTATCACTTTCCTTATCAATAAAAACAATATTTAAGAAAATCCCAATAAATCCTATCAAAAACTCAAAACCCCGAGTTTCCCCTTGGCGAGGTGGGTGTTAGTACTCTCCCGGACCAAAATCCATCAAAAAAGCAAAATCCAAAAAGGGGGGGAGGAGGTGCCCCCGTTCCCTAAAGCGGAAAACGGTAGTATTCATAAAAAGAATGGGTTCCCCCTTGGTCCGAGGTCTTTAACTTGAATTCCGGCCGAGTTATACTCATCTCAAAATGTGGGGGGGGTGGGGGCTTTGGTTCCCTAATGTTGAAAATTCATCTGGGGCCTAAAAATTGAGATGCCCATTGGTACGGGGTCTCTAAGTCGAATACCGGCTAAGTTATACTTGGTCAAAAATAATTACTCGTTTAATGGGTCGGGGGGACGGTCGCGGGGTAATCGATTTCAAAAAATTGAAAAACACGGGTTTTTTTTTAATAATAATAATAATGTTCGAAAATATTCGTCGATAAGGAAATGGGAGATAAGCGAGCGGAATTTATAGCGAACGCGCGGGAAGTATTGTGATTGGTCGTCATGGAAGAAACGCGGAGTGCCGTGAGCGCTCCCCGCGGATCTTATACGCGTTATTAGCGTTTTATTATATAAGATGGGATTACATATGCAAGTTAAATAGGTAAATACTAAATTTATAATCGTTTTCACATTTTAAAACATCTCTCAGACGCACAATGGTCTAATATATAATCTTTATGTTGAAATCAAGTAATAAAAACTCATTGTTTACAACCTAAGTATACGACACATAAATATAACCCTCCGAAAAACACCTAATAGAAATACGAGTAATTAAAATGGTTATAGGTGTGCTGTAATATTAATCTTTTTAAATTAATATTTATGTGTAGGTTACCTATTAGTAGTATACCTATATTTTGTTTATCATTTATTTTAATAAATCATAATATAATGATAATATTATAATCGAGTATTTAAATTTCTCATAAATGTATCATAACTAAATATACCAATTTTCCGGCTATGGCACCATTTAATAATATTATATAGCCTTTGATTTATAATTCACTATACCTGTTTTTAATGTCGATCGCAATTTATTAAACTCACTTTTGTCCTTAATATCAATCAATCCACCTAACTTAATTTTTTTAATTTCACATCAGTTGTTGAGTTATGTTGAAGAATATTTCAAATACATCTTGATGTTAACCTACACATATTTTGTTTTAAAATAATTTGTTCAAGTTTTTGGTTCTTTGAGTCTAAAATACTAGAGTTTTGTTTTTCTTTAAACAATTTTTTTTTATACTTAGGTTATTTTTATTAGATTATGTTTTCAGTAATAGTATATTGACTACAATTGTTTGAAGTTTTATCCTGCGTAAGTTGTAAAAATAGATTTTTTAAATGGTAGCTACTCAGAAGGAAATAATTTGATATAGTTATAGAACCTACAAGTAGATATTATTTATCTGTTTTTTACACAAAATATATCAAAACCATCTTGTTCTAAACTTTCGAAATATTGTAATTCGTTGATCGGTTTTTATATATTATATACCTAAGGCCCGTTTCACATGGACGCGTATCATACGCGACGTATCGTACGCGCGCGTTTTAATTTACATTGGTCAAATTCATACGCGCCACTCCGACGATGGCGCGTTTCCCTCGCCGGTTTGGCGCGTATGAACTTAATCAATGTAAAATGGAAAACGCGCGCGTACGATACGTCGCGTATGATACGCGTTCATGTGAAACGGGCCTAACTGAGTTCTTACCTAATATCATTGGTTGTAAATATTAGTATTTATAATTAATGCTAATATGTTGAATACATGTTATATTCATAACTATTATTCTATATTTATTCATCGTTTCAGAAAATGAAGAAATATACCTAATTATTGTATAATAATACAAATATATTTATTATAATTAACAAATAAATCTGCCGTATAAAGAACAAATATAAACCTAAAATAAATATTAAGTAGTTCGGAGTACGAAAACGGAATCGAGATTTCCACCGGCAGCTAATTGGCCCTGCAGAAGTATACGATGGACCAAAAGTACCCTAATATTCTAATAACTATTTTTTTTTTAAATTTTTAATTCCATGAAATTTTTTTTTTATTATTATTTAAATAGGTATATTCAATCTGTTTACAAAATAAAAACAATAAGTAATAAGAATAACATAGACAAGGATATACAAACATGATTGTTACGAACTAAAATAACAATGTAATAGCTGCTTTACAATAACTTTATTTACCTATATTTAATTTATAGCGTGGGGAATAATTTTTTATATGGTTTCATTAATACGGGTTAATCAATTTAACTAAGACACTTGAGTGTCATTATGAGTAGGTATTAAACCGGTCATCCTGTAGGTATTTATTATAAATATGATTTTAATATAATTGTTGGGACATAGTCTTTTTTATAATGCCTTTATTTTTTGAATATTATAGTATTACTCAATTATAGCAAGAAATACCCGGGAAACGTCTTATACCAACCAATATATATATATATATATATATAGACTAGGTAATTTCATATAGCGTGTGTTATACATGCGCTTCTAAAAAGGAGTAACCGGTTTGTAAATTGCATAATAAAACAGAGTACCTATATTATATTTAACAATTTGTGAATTTAAAATTACATCAATAGCAAATTAAATTTTTTTTTGTAGCAAAATTGTAGTTTAACTATAATAGTAATAATATTATAATAACTATTGTTATATACAGGGTGATTCACTAAGTATGCTAACCCCAATTTTTCGTTTAATAATAAATTTAATTCAAATTCTGATTTTTGAAATGTTTAAATATACTCAAAAACCATATTGACCAGTTGAGCATCTTTGGTGAATAATTTTGTATGTATTATAATATAATATTATACTGTTATAATTATTATTGTTCGTGGTAGTAAAGTTGGGAAAGATACATGGCATTAACTTCCATAAAAATATTTTTGTTTGGATTTTTAAGATTATATTGGTATTCTATAAAATTATATCTTCAAAATTATCAAATTATATATATTCATAAATATAAGTTATTATTGATCTAAAGCCATTAGAACAGTTTCCGGCGATATACCTATTCCCAATATGTTCATCTTTTCTACTTTGGGCTCGAATTTTTTAAAATAGAGTTTGGTTTTTTTTGTTTACATAGGGTATAATATTATATGGTTTATTAATTTCTATTATCTGTTTGTTTCACGTCTGTTGACTCAAAAACTTAATCGAAATCAGTATTCGATCACAGAAATAATTTCCACCGAAACAATAGCTGTACAGATAAGTCTTTCATCATTGTCAGTTGTCACAATAGTGAATATTACTTCCGCTTCTGTTTATTTTAATTTTTAAATACTCTAGATTTAGATACCACGTGTATTGTACATGAGATTTTTTATAATCATACCATAATAGTATATTTGAAATATAAAAATATCTAACGTGTTATTATTATTTTTCTTTTAAATTACTTTTATGTAAATCATAATAAAATATAGGTATAGAAACTTTTAAAATAATATATTAATATATTACATAATTACATTCAAAATTAACTTTAGCAATTACACACAAAAACACTGTGTAGGTACTGTGGAGTATAATATATATAATATAGGTATTATATATATCTTATGAAAGTGGATTAGTACGTCATATTATAATATGTTCATTAATCATTCATGAAGTGCTTAGTAAAATTAAAAATAGTATTTAAAATATATTTTATATTCTGAGCAGATGGTTTTAATTTTAAATGTGTTTTTTGTTTGTTTGTCTCTTATAATTTTTAGGGTAAATGAGTGTCTATACAAAAGTTTTAGTAGCTCATTAGACTATATTTAGATTTAAAATCTAATTCTGATGATATTTTAAATACCATGACTTTTTTGTAATTCTGTAGAATTGAAATAAAAATAATTTTAAAATATCATGAAAAACTTAAATTATTATCTATAGTAATATGTATCATTGTATCAATTTATTATTTAAACCATAAACAAATTTAAAAAAAAAAAATTCGTAAGTTATTTATTTTATATTTTAGGTTTTGACTATGCTTATTTCCAACTAAGAATGTAAACGAAATGTTTATAGGCCTATATGCTTAGATTACTGCAGCTGTTATACGGACTATACGTCAAATAGATACGCATACGTCTTTACTATTTATTATGTCGTAGGTAGCATAATTTAATTATATATGGTATAACCAGTTAAAGATCTAAAATATTTCTAGAAATCAAACTGATAATGTTAAAATTTCTAAAGACGTACATAAATAAGTAGTAAGATACTTTAGACTTTATATTCAAAATCTAAAAACATAGGGACAATGCGTTTATAGCGTTAAGGTGCATCCTGCGTATTGTCAATAGTGGGAGTAAAATAATGACTAATTGAATTTATGTACGATTTAGAAACTGGTAGTCATTGTGAAAGACATATTTTTTTTATACAATTTGAGTATAAGAGCGTACCTATAGCAAAATAACGCCACAAACGGTTTAAGTCTTAACACGCATTTCAGTTAATTAGGTACGAATTGCAGGTCGACACCGAAGATAGGGCGTTGAGTAATCATCTCGCTTGGGTCACCTTAGCGCGTAAGCCAGTGCAGTGTAATTATTATAATAATTATTATTTTTATTATTGATCCACATTTATTATACAATTATCATTTTAAATAAATTACAATAATCATTACAATAAATTAATTTACAGTGTAATAAAAAAACCTAACAGTGCAATCCGTCAGATGTTGGTCTTTTTTGTTTCCGTAGCATCCTCTTGATCAAATTGTAGAACTTAAGCACGAGCAAAGGTACCGATACCATGATACTTTATTCTTATAATCACCAGATTGTAAAGTTAACCCTCATAAATAAAAACAAAAATTACAAAATCACCCTGCAGGTATAGGTACTTTATTATCGATTGAGTGCAGTCCGTTTTTTAACTACAACTTTTCGTGTGTAGTTCTAACATATTACCCAGCTTATTAGAATATTACGCTGCGTAGTAACGCTATTATAACTTTCGGAATATATACGTATCATAATATATACAGGGTGATATTTTAAGGATGATCATTGTTCACTCAAATTATATATCCTTAATAATTATATCCTTTAATTGTTAAGTTGTTCAAATTCTGTTTTTAGATTTTGAACGAAGCAATGAATATATTGTTATATAATAATGTGTGTATGTGTGTTTTTGTTTTGAAGTCACCTTTAGGAGCAGTAAAAATGCTTTAACCATCTACTTTTAGGGTAGTTTCTGGTAGAAATGTAATTAAATATTGAAACTTTGGAGCTTTAAAGTAAAAATTCGCTCTACTTTTAAAAATAATTAGATCAATAAAATTATAAACTATTGAATAATGTAATTTCGATGTTATTGGAAAAAATTAGATTAACCTACCGTTGTGTATTACTAATAGAAGCTCAGAATCGTTTTTCAAATGCAATATGGACAGTCGTACGATTTTCCATTGAATTCAAATTTAACACATCCATTACAGTGACCTCAATGACGAAGTACACTTGAATCCTAAAAGGTACCTATATCAAAAAGAGAACTTCCAAGGTTTAAAAAATATGATGTGGGTACCTTTACTTTCAGGTTGTATTTTAAAACTTTTTTTCTATACCTAACTTCAAAATAGTACTCGTATGTACACAAGTCACAAACAAATCTTTTTATTAATTGAAAACCTCTTTAACTGTACATTGTTAAGGTGGAAATTGGGAAGTTATCGTTTGAAACAATAATTTTGTATTGCCACTGGCACAACCTAAATGGCTTGAAAAATATAAGCAGAAGGTATAGCCTCTTGGTTCTTATTATACTTAAATATTTGATAAAATAATTTTAACACAAATGCACAACTAAAGAATACAATGTGAATGAGCTTGCTCGTTGTAACACCCTATATATATGATACAATAAATGATAACATATAATCTAACTACAGTGATCGGCAGACGGTGGTGGCGTCGTCTGTCGACTTTTGCCATCGCCGAAGCGGTGTGGTGCGGACATCCGTGCATTTTGCAGTTCGCGTCGCGCCGTCGGAACAATATGCACGTAGATTTACGCGGGTGGCGGCAGCGAAGACGAAGACGGTCCGCTGAGTTATATTATATTATTATATACATTGAACTGCTGGGTTGTCGTGACAACGGTTGTTTGGAACGTTGCGCCACCCGCAAATTCGGCTAGGGGTTCAGGTGCAAGCGGGAGGGTTGGTCGAGGCTGTGAGGAGGGGGTGTTTCCAGGTTTTATGCGCCCGGCAAGCGTTAAACTGTCCGTGCATGGGGTTCAAATGCAAATTTCACTAGTTGTTTTACCCCCTTCATCCCCCAATCAAAGCGATATCTCAGTCTTCCTGACAATGACAGAGGTTATAGACCGCCAAATAATGTTCTTATATATATTATTATAATAGTAGGTGTAAACACAGATATATAATAACGCACACTAATATAATATATTGTTTAAGTGAATTTTGTTTTGCAGCTTTGTTCGTTATTATACGTCACGGGGTAAATAACTTTGGTTTGATTTTTACAAATATATATTATGATGATGCATAAAGGTTGTTATATAGAAGTCCAAATTTTGTGAATTTGCGTATTTGTTAAGCTTCTATTATTTTTCTGTTTTTAGAAATTAATGTTGTTAAAAATCATTAGCGCATGTCCCATAGATCCATGTTCGTCTATATTATAGATTTTCTACTTTTTAATGTGACTAGTCCCAAATAAAAAAATTCATTTTGTCGCTTCATTCAAAATTTATTTTTTTTCTGTAAGTTCAGGGATATATTTTATAATGTGGTGTTGGCCACCCTAAATAATTTATTGGTGATTCACCTAAAAGTGGTCGTGACTTTCTGGTTGAGGTCCTGATCATAAGAGAAATATATTTATATTCATAAAAAAGAGGTTGGAAATCAGAATTTTCGAACTCAGTTTTTATTTGTACAACAAAGTTTTTTCGAAAATGCCACCAACGAGATCATTGACTTATTATTTATTTAATTCGTGTAATAAATAATAATATGCTGATAACTAGAAAAATAGATAAGTAATTGACTTCCGACGCCGAAAATATGTGGTTTATCCGATAAGGTATTTTAACTTGTACAATGTACACTGTACAGTTCTACTTTATTTGTTTTGTTTAGGTTTTATTTATTTATGGTTTTATAATATAATATAGCCTGTCCCACCCTGGAAATGGTTTTAAAGTATCGACTAACACAATTAAAATAATAGACTTTTTTAGATTCTGTGAAGTGCTTACAATATACTTTTTGTTGTGGTGAGTACACTTTTAGTTTGGGGATTGTGTAACTATTTTAAAACTTTAATTTATAGAGTATAATAATGTCATATTATGTTTTGTATAGTTTTGACAGGAATGACAATTCAGAATGAATCGTATTTAAATGCTTTAATTTATAATGAAATGACCATAAATTAATTTTTTTCCATGTTTTTGTTCTAATCAAAATAAATTATAGATTTTTGAATCATGCAATAATTTTATACTCCGAGTGAAACGAGGGATCCATAATATTGGTTTTACTATGACTTCATTGTATTAATATTTTACGAAGTTATCGTAAAACTCTTTTTGAAGCTAAATATTTTAATTTTCTCTTCTAAATTAGTCGGGAATTGATTAGGTACTCTAAATATTATGTGATTTTTAACAAAATCGAGACCATATTTTTAGTAAACCGAGTTTGGCTCAGAACCAGAGCATATTTTAAGTAATTTTCCTTGGGTGGCACTTCAATACAATTGTCTACCAGAGGAATATAGAAGGGAATTCAACTCTTCTATCTCAACGATTTTAATATAGGTTTATTAACTGAACTCTATTGAGAAATATATATCTAAAAGTTTTATATAGGTTTATTTACTGAACTCTATTGAGACATATACCTACATAACCGATTTTTAATAATAAAACGGGTACCTAGGGCCATGATATAACATGCCTAAGGCAATCGCCTACTAATATAGTGAGGTTAGTTTAAGGTTATAGAGGCGAATTTAACGCGACGCGGCCGTGGTGTTGTGGATAAATCATAAAAATCAATCGACAATCACGATGAACTATGAAGATAATCCACCAAGTAGGTATTATACTATTGTAAGATACTGAAATAGTTGTTGTAAGTATATACACACTACACATCATACACACACGCTACGCCACTGGTGTAAGACGTAAGTACATTGTAGTATTGACAGTATTGTACATAATCCGTACATCAAACGAGTATAACTGTCTAACGCTATGTCCTAGCTGGTGCGTGCACGCAATGCGAGGAGATGGTGCGATATTTGACCGCACCGCACCGAATTCTAGTACCCGCAACAATGGCAAAATTGACGCATTCAAATATGCGGGAAAACGCATACGATTTGTTGATTTTAAACTTTAACTTATTTTTATAAGTAACCCATCAGTACCTTTCATGCATTCGTGCTGACAAGTATTAATATCATACGTTAAATAGTTAAATAGTATTTAAATTTGTTTGTGAATAATACATTTTAATTTACTATATTATGTCGTTAATTGAAGAACAACGAGGTTTAATCTTAATAGAAAATACTTATCTGAAGTATAAATTACTTAAAATGAGTAAAAAATCTAAGAGATCTCCTCCAAATGTCATTTATAAAGATAGATTTATATTTGGAGAATTTCATCAACTGTATCCACAATTACGAGCAGATAAAGTAATGTTTCGTGCATACACGAGAATGAATACAGACACATTTGACTACATTGCTGAACATATAACACCAATTGTTCAAAAAGAATACTCAAATTTTCAAGATCCAATAACTGTTGAAGAACGACTGTTGATAACTATAAGGTATAAATGTAATAGTATAAGGTATATGAACAACAAATTATAAACACTCTCATAGTCTCATTATTATGTTAATAAAAAGTGATACTATATAAAAGAGAACTATAATAGGCAAGTAGATATTATTATTTAAATTTAAAATTATTTTCTAATTGTAAACACATATAATATACAACACAATAATACATATTAGATCTTTTAAACATTTTTATTTAATCGAAAACATTAAAATAATATAAATAAGATACTTTTATTAAAGTCAAAATAACACAACTAAAAATAAAAAACAATATAGTTTGATAATAGAAAATAAAAAATATGTAACTTTTAAATAGATACCTCAACTAATGTAGGTATCTCACCTACAAAAATAAATGAAAATTATTATTAACTGTTTTTGAAAACTCATTAGCAAATAAAAAATTAAAAAGTATTAATAATCAACATATTATTGAAAAATGATATTATGTGTTATAATTTGGTGGATCAGTTTGTAGTGATAAAGACTGTTCAGTCGCTAAAGATTGCATAGGATGATGAATGGGTGGGAATGGAATAGGTTGTGATGATTGCATGGGTTGTACAGGTATTGGATATTGATAAGAATAAGTTAAATTGTTATTCATAGGTTGAGATGATGGTACAGACAGTTCTCTCATGATAACCTCTTGAATTTGTGTTCTTACTCTTAATTTTTGTAATGGAGTCATGTTACCGAAATAAGGGTGAATTGATTTTAAAAAATACATGTCCTCGTCGTCTTTTACTGCATTCCGTGATGAGTCAATAAAAGCTTCAATTTTTGTTTTTTCGAGTTGCAGTAATTGTTGTTCGAAACTTATTTCATCCTCCTTTTTTTTCATTTTTTTTTGTCCACTTGTTTTTGCACTCTTTGAGCTGTTTAACTCGGCAATAGGAGAATTATTTCTCGTCATTTGTGTTTGTGCGTCATTCTGAGGTACTAATGAATCCATACCTTCAATACTATGTGTCGTATCCTTATCAATATCTTCCTCATCTTCTGTGTCTCCATTAGAATCTGATTTATGTTCGTATGAACGCCCTACCTCAATATCATCGTCGTCGTCATCATTAGAAAATGTACCCGACGTATTTCTAGGTGTCTCTATGTCTTTCAAAAATTGCATAGGCATAAAATAAGACCATTTCCCGTGGTATTTTTCTTGGCCATCTTGAGACGATCCTGATCTCGGTTTTTTTACTTTTTTTAGTTCTTTTTTAAACTGATCCCTTAAATTTCGCCACCTTTTTTTCGCTTCATTGGCTAAAAATAAACGAACAGTATTTAAGATTTTGAACGGAGTGATAAATGTATTGATTTTAAAACAAGGTGTTTTTTTTAATTTTTTTTTTTTTGTGTGCTATTATCGATATTTATAAAAAAAAACTTAACAAAAACGAATATTTCAAATGCCTATAAAATATAACATTAAAATAAGGGAAATATTTTGAAAATTAAATCATGTAAAGAAAATGCTAATCTAAATAACTAGTAAAATTTTCAAGTATCTAATATTTATACTTTTTGAATAATAACAAATATTTAAAATCTTTTGGGGATAAATCGTTATCGTTACGCAATTTCTTAAAAATTTAAAATTCAACGTACTTAAAATTTTTCTTATAATGATGTTTCGAGTTTTCTACTTGAAGGAAAACTTATGGAAAACTAACCTTAGATATAAACACAAAACATTTTATGATTTTTCAACTACAAAATTACTTGCAAATTTTCGCGATTTTGACATATATCATAAAAATTTGAACTATAAACGCTTATAAAAAAAAATTTAGATTATATATAATTATAAATAGGTCTGTGAATTTAATGCACTAAAATCCCTTAAAAAAATGCAATAAATATGCTTTTAAAATGCCAAAAATTATAGTATAAAATGCACTTAAAATGGTTTTTATTTTAATTTTTATATTTATAAAAGTTTTATTAATTGATTTGTTGTTATATAATTCAAACTATGTACGTATAAAGCTACGTTTCACAATCATCAAAAAAAATGCACTTTCCTACAAATTCATAGCCCTTTCTATAAATTCAAGTCCAACGATATTCCATTATTTATTTTATAGATATCTCGCCACAGGAATTGCGTTCCGACAAATTGCGATGAGTTTCAGAGTATCAAAAACTAGTGTTAGTTCTATTGTTATTGAAGTTTGTCAGGCAATTTGGACTACACTGCGTGACGTACATATGCGAAAACCAACAATTAAAGATTTTGAAAATACTGCAGACGCATTTTACAATAAGTGGAACTTTCCAAACTGCATAGGTAGCATTGATGGAAAGCATATACGAGTTAAATGTCCAAATAACTCTGGCAGTATGTATTATAATTATAAAAATTTTTTTTCAATCGTTCTATTGGCTATTGTTGACGCAAACTACCGATTTGTGTTGATCGATATCGGAGCATATGGTAAGGACAGTGATAGTGGTGTTTTACATAATTCAAAAATATACCATCGTATTGACAAAGGAACATTAAAAGTGCCTAACGCAAAATTACTTCCAAATACAACAAATATGGCACCTTTTGTATTTATAGGTGATGAAGCTTTTCCTTTGAGAGAACATTTGTTAAGACCCTTTCCGAAAAAACAATTAAGTGACGAGAACAAATCGTATTATAATTATAGGTTATCTAGAGCTAGAATGACAGTTGAATGCGCATTTGGCATAGCGGCATCAAAATTTCGTATACTTCAAAAATCGATTGAAACAAAAATCGAAAATGCTGACCATATCGTCAAAGCTATTTGTATTTTGCATAATGTGATTATTAATCTTGAAAAAAATCAATCAGATATAAAAAATATAGAAAATGAAAATGGGATATTAAGTAAATATTGTTTGGATAGTATTCAAGGTGGCAGATATACTAATAGAACATCTCAAACCGTTCTAGAAATAAGAAATACATTTGTACAATATTTTAAGGACAACAAAATATAATATCATATTCTACTTTTATTTCATGTTATATTATGTTACTTGCTTTTTTATATTATGTTTAATGCATACATATGATCTTAGTTTATTATATATTTATATTACCTATTAGCTATAAAAAAAAACATCTACATGTAACTTATATAACCAATAATTTTAGTACATAGGTATTTATTTAACTAATTATTATTTTTTTTCCATTAACTAAATTGTATTTTAAAAAACTACAATAAATTAAGTTTGAGGAAAGTTTAATAAAGCTATACTTACCAGTTATTCCTGTAGCTTTTGAAACCTCTGCCCATGCTTTGGCTCCTACAAGCCTATCTTTGTATTTTTTATGCTTTTTGTTCCATAACACATTATGCTTTTGGACTTCAAAAATCAACAATTCTGTTTTTTCAAAATCTGTATACGTCATTTTGTACAGAAATGTAATTAACAAATAACAAATAAATTTAAACAATGTTGATCATCCACTTTCTATTGCGATGACGCATATCGCATGCGACGAAAAACAAACTATTTTGTATTTCAAACGTGCGGGTGCGGTGCGTTATCGTGAATTAAACGCATGCGTCAGCAATCAGGACAGTCCGATCTATTTCTGGACGTTTGTTTTTATTAGAAATCGCATGCGTTACACGCATTGCGATTTGCGGTGCGTGCACGCACCAGCTAGGACATAGCGTAAGTATTTCCGTGCTATGAAATATGAGCACTCCTAAATAAACGTATAAACGTAATATAAAATTTACCTGTACGGTGTATGGTCGCGTGTCTTATCAATCAGGAGCACAGTACGCAAATAAGTAAAAAATCAGTAATGTATAGTAACATACTTACATAGCACGTTATTCTCACCCAGCTTTCAATTTATGAAGACGACGACGATCGACGACTTCCGAAGAAATTGATAAAATTGTTAAAATTACGTGTACTATTTTCGTATTTTATTTCAATACATATTAATAGACAATTCCGGCAAAGCTATAATTGTGTGAATGTCACATGTTCTACATTCAATAAAATATTATTGTCAATTATATAATATGGGATAAACTATACATAAGAGTCGAGAGCTTAAAATAGTTTTATGTTTTTTCTATATTATATGTACATAATCATTTACATTGGCATCTATCGTTAGGAAAATGTGTTGGTCAGTGGCACGATCTACCACCACTGGGTAGCATTCAAATATCACTGGGGGGCACTAGTGCCACGTACTTTGTATGTTAAAATATGCTCTGCTCAGAACTGTTTTCCATCACAAATTTATGATTGTTTTGAAATTGGAAAACTAGTGTTCAACAACCAATTTTTTTATTATGATAGTTTTTAATTTTATTATTTATTACCTAAATATTACATTATACTAAACTAACGGTTTATCATGCATACCGGAAAAGTGTATTTAATTTAATGAACGATAACAAGTTGATTAAGGACACTAGATTTTGTGTTAAAATCGTAATTAAAATTCATAGGTTTAACTATTGTATTTAAAAATAAGTTTTTCTTTTTTAAATGAAAGTTATTTTAAATGGTTCAATGTCATTAGGTTTCTGTTTGATAATGACATTACTAAAGTGACGAGGAAAATGTGTTCATAATTTAGATGAATTTAATATTTAAAAGTATAAAATGTCAAGGATACAAATAACGAATTATAATTAGTTTAATTTTATTTTATTTAAAAATTAAATAGAAATTGGTTCTCTTTTATCATTGGAATTGTTCTAAATAGGTTCTTTAATTATATAAAAAAAAAGATCATCATTTAGTAAATATATTTATAGGTAGGTTCTTAATAGCACCCTTGAAATTTATGGTTTTAATAATAATAATAAGGATATATTATGTGGCCAAACAGTAACCACATACCAACACTTAAATTTTATACCTATTTTAACTGATTGATGTATTTTGTGAAGTTATTATTGGAGTAAATTAACCTTGTATTCATTTAAAGATGAAATTAACTGATATTCATTAAAATTGTATATTATTATTTTAAAATAAAATGTTTGGTATGGTAGATATATTACTTATCAATAGTTATTGAGTATTTAAAAACCGTTTGAAGAAGTTCATATCTATTGAATATTTATTAAGCTTATAAAAATTTAATATTACAATATTTACTCTTTAATAACTTACCTATAAGTAATAATAGAGATGACAGACATTGTTTAATTACCTAGTGTGTAAGTATAACTATAAATGATAGTGACTTGAATCTGGATAATGTAAGCCTTATTTCATATTATATTTATTATCTTCAAAACAGTTTGTTTTATGTTAAATTTAGTTATCTATACATATAAAATCCAAATACCACTTAGTCACTGATTGCTGTAACTCAAAAACTACGCAACATACGAACTTGAAATTTGGAATAGAGGTTTTTCTCATATTTTCACCGCGCAATAAGAAAAGATTTTCCAAAATTCGCATTTTAAGTAGGTATGTTCAAACAGGGACATTGAGGTTTACGATGGAAATTGGAAATTTTATATTTATTTATTAATAGTTGCCATTGGTTACAGTCTACAGTAGAAATTAGTATTTATTTCTTATTGATTGCCATTGGTTATTCGGGCAGATCAGGTAATAGCTTGCATCAAATCGAATTATTGAACATAGCCTACCAGGGTGGTTGAGTTGCACTTACCGCAGCAAGTTACACCCAAAAAGAGTTGAACAATCATAATTTTTTTAAGAGTGCAAGATCTCTTTGAAAAATATAGGCTAATTTAAAAAGGGTTAAATTTGGTTTTTTTATTCATGGGATTTTAGTACGGTTAGGTTAGGATTATGTATTATTGATTATATTAATCCACCGTACTATATCAAAATAAACTTGGTATAACTTTGATACTTTAAAGTTAAATCATACACTTACGTACAACGTACAAACAGCACTGGGTCCGCGATCTACCGCAGGTAGATTGTCTACCTGATAATATACTGCTGCGAATCAGAATTTTTATTCTAGGCAACAGAAAAGTTAGGATACATTTTGAAAACCATACACCTAATATTAAATAACGAATTGAACAAAGTATGAGTCATATAGAGTTGGTACATTTAACGGGCAAGAAGTGCACAGGATCAGCTAGTTATATATAAGTGCAAAGTTTAATGGTTTATATTAGTATATTGGTTAATCTTTCGTTTGTTTATTTACAATAATTAATATGTTTCATAATTCGTTAATTAAAGTAAATTATTTTATCTGACGTACAGAATTATTCATTATTTTATATAATTTGTGTTAAATGAAAAATTTAACTTCTGTTACGTTAAAACTCCAGATTTGATTTAATTGATGTTCGTTTAAAAGCTTAAATTTTCACATAAATTACTTAAAAATAATCGTTCATTCTTACGAATATTTATTATTACATTTTGCTATTATAATACATTTAGGAAAAACTGTATCAAAGTATTTTAATTGTTCTGGAAACTTTTTATAAAATGTATAAAATACTTGGGATATTTTAAAGAATGTATAACAATAATAATAATAAATAAAATATAGGTACATAATTATTATGCAGGTTATAAAAGTAACTTAAAAATAATTATTTTTCACATATGTCTGAGCATAAATGCTTTACTATTTTTCTTCTATTTATCTACTCTGTACTTAGGATAGAAAAATTCAAAAATATTTATGTCTCAATTAAATGCTAATTTGTTTTACGCTTCAATTAAAATTTTTTTGGTCTCAAATTTATAAATATCATAAATATAAATTAATACAATTTAAACATATACATAATATATAATATAAAATATGTGATTTTTTTATTGTTTCATTTCAAATAAACTATATACATTTTAAGTAAATAATATTCAGGAATCTAAATTATTGGTTTACTGATTTAAAGAAAAAAAATCAGTTTTTGTTTTAGTAGTTTGTTTATTTTTTTTACGTTTTTCCACAAACATAAAACAGTTATTTTATGTTATTAGAGTTGTGTCAAATTGAAAATTATATTTTTATTGGACTTAATAACTTACATAATCTCATTCCTTTACATTATATATAATGTACATTGTATATATTATATAATTTATGTGTTATGCTAACACTTAGTTCTTAATACTTGAGTATATTTTCTGATTAGTTATTTATTGTGGAGGTTTTTTTAAACTATTGCATTTTTTTACACTATAAGTAAGGTACCTATTGCATTTTATCTTGAACTGGTACCAATTTAATAGAGTTTTTCCATTAAATTATTTTGTTATTAAACGTTGATTCATAATTCTTAATTTATTGTATTCTAATATCTTTTTTTTTTTTTTTTAAATATGTGTATTCTAATATCTAGTTATTGTAGTTTGACTTAAAATTCATTATTACTCATTTATATTCCTTGAAGACTATAAATAAGTAGCTAAAATGCCGTGAAGAATTACTTTTGACCGCATATTAACGAGCATACCAATATATTACTTTTTTTTATTTCATTAGGTACAAAAAATAAATTTAACAATATTTATTATCTAAGGAAGTTTAATAATTCTATCGAAAAAATTGGAAAAGGCTCATCGGCGATGGATTTTTATCGCTCAATAACATCATCTTGGGGCTGTAATTCTCAACATACAATAATATTAAACTACAAGATTATGTTAAATTATACGTTGCATTGAACCTATAACAAAATTTATTGAGATAATCTTTTGAATTTTACAGTAAAAACTGATAAAATGCTAAAAATATAAATAAATGTTTTACTTTTGAAATACTGTTACAATAATCAAACTTTATACTTGAAATGCATTTTCCTAGAACACCTACACCCCTAAAAGGCAATTTACACTGAATTATCCCTAATAAAATAAAACTTAATTATTTTAGAGATTTTGAAGCAATTTGTTAATTAGTTTTTATTTTTTAGTGTTTTACATAACACATTATTTATTATAGCTTTAAATTAGGTACATACTACATATATTACTTTTAATTTTAGTACTACAGTATTGCCTTTTATATATTTTCTTAGTTGATATTAGATCGTTTATAGTAGGTATATATTATTTGATTGAACAAATAGTTCAAAGTAAATTCACGCTTTATATAGTTGCCAACTATATATGACGTGGGCGTAGACGCGTGGGTCGATTAGACAACGATGTCGTCATAAATCCGCAGTATCGCTAACTAATAGTCAAGTGTACTCTTTCGATCACCGTTCACCTGTCGTCAGCATATCGTTTTTATGTTTATTATAAACAAAGTCATATTAAGTACATTTTGCATTTAGATAATCAACTTTTGTCGTTTTTACATATAAATATGCAACACATTTCTTCTACTATGTGTAGTACTGCTCACAATGAAATTGACGCTCGAAACATTGTTCTAATGTGAGAGGAGGAGAGATTTATTTATTTATAATGTACTATTATACTACTAGCCACTAGGTACCTATAAACCGGGTGTTTGCTAAAATGGACAAGAGCAAAACTAAATTGAATGGAAACTAAGGGTTGCAAAAAAACATTATCGTTTCTACCTAAAACCTCATGAATATCTCATAACGTACCTGCAACTTTGGCATGATTTTGTTATTGGCGGTTTTCTTGTTTTTTTTTTTGTTTTGATTTGCATGCCGATTATTTATTTTCCTTTCTTGATACATAACCACTATATCTAACGACAATAACTGAGAGCGTTTAACTAACGACGTGAACGTAACACTTTAACATTTCAATATCCGTAGTATGTACCTACTCAATATTATGAGTATATAAATTCATTGAATAGAATCATTGAAATTTTGAATCTTAGGATTAAAAAAATAAAAAAAAAATAAAACTGAATATTTAGTTTTTCTCGAGGTTTTTCTTTAAATACCTATATACCTTTATAGCCTTTCGAGTTTTCAACAACGATAGTTAAGGTTTATAATAAAGTAAAAACTTATTCTAAAATATACCTTATTATTATTATGTGAAACACATAAAAATGAAGAACATTTTTATAAAATTAAAAATTAAAAAAAGCTAGCTGTATTATGTTAAATTATAATAAATTAATTTAGGTACTTTAATCTAATTATACTTAAAACACTTATATATAATATATATACTACCAATACTAAATGTTTTTCAATGTTTAACATTTATCGAATATATATATGAGTACCTATATTATAAGTACTACTAAAATTTCAAGTCTGAACTATAAAGTTAAGATCTAATAATAAAAAAAAACTTAAAATATAACAGAAATTGTATTTTTCAAATTGTAAATCTCTAAAAAATGATAATATAGGTACTATTTTAATTTTAATTATTGTACATAGTTAGCAAAACATACAATAGGTTAATCTTATTGTTCAAGTACCTACTTTAAGTAAAAATTACTTTACAAAACTCCTTACCTTTATTTTACTTTGTGGAATTGTATATTTACCAAATAGTATTTTTTTCATAGAGATTTAGATTTGAATTCTCTCAAGTAATTATTACAGACATTTGAAAAGGTCAATATATTTTTAATCAGCGTTCAGCATTCCGTGAAATGTCCTCGGTTTTTAATACAATGTTGATCGATGCATGATATTGCCGTATCGGCCGTACACGTTTATGTTAACAGTTTGCCAAATAATTTCACTTTCCTGATTATTCAATAAAATACATCTTATACAGGCATATTTGATTCATTTCAACTAGATAAAGGTAATATAATCAATTTCCGTGTGATGTTAGTGGATCATTTGTATAAAATATAATATTTGTGTTTTCATTGTTTTAAATCATTTACTATTATAATATTTGTTGTGATAATTTTAGGTACACACTACCTATAAAATGTATGTGTAATGTTAACGATCATATTTTGTGTAATACACTAATACCTATGTTAGCATTTTGATATTGTGTGAATAAAATTAATATGAATGTAGGTATAACAATATTTAAATTTTAAATACATTGGACGTACCTATAGGTATCTCGAGTTACAGGATATTTTATACCTACTCAAGTTTAGAATATTTTAATCGTATATAACTATAATATGATTTTTAAAGACTGTATATTAATAACGATAGGTAATGTATTCTAAGTAGTACGATGAGAAGTCAGTTCTATATTAGAAAAATAAATAAAATTTCTTTTTTTAACTAGGTATTGTGTTTTTAAAAAAGAAAAACAGGTAATCAAAGTGTTAATTAAACAATAAATGGCTATTGTAATTGATCGATCTAATGTTCTACATCAAAAAGTATTAATGAATCAACCATTGTGACGCTTGAATTGAGGTATTAAACTATTAACCCATAGTGTAGTTGACGGTCGATAATTGTGATGATAGTTAGGTGTATCCATTAATAATTTTTATTTATATTTTATGATGAAAACCTAGTAAACAACTTGGTTTATACAATTAGGTTAAGTCCATATTTGCATATAAATTAGTTTTTAATGATTGAAAATCGTTTTACGGTTACATTTAATAATACAGTAAATTCTCGATTATCCGCGGAATAAGGTGTTACGGCAACCACGGATAATAAGCAAATTCCGGGGTTAATCTACAAAATACAAATTGAAACAAAAGTGTTATTAATATAATATTAAAAAAAAAAATCATATTATGTATAGGTAATATTAATAAATAGTGTTTATAGAAAATTAGATAAGTTCATGTTGTATTTTCATTTAAACATTTATATTGGTGCCCGACCACGTTGCAATATAATATAATATGTAACATTTACATTTATTTTGTTACAAAACTATGTATTGTATCTACATTGAGACGGACTTTTGGCTGCCGGTAACCAAGTGTTTATTGTAATGTTTTTTTTTTCCATTTTCAGAACCGGCATAGCACCGCGGACGTGTATTCAACGGATGAACCACTTTTCGATCCGTGTCCGTCGTTTTTGTGCTTTTGCGTTGCACATTCATTCAGAGTACACGCGACCAAATGGTTGACAAAGTGACCGAAATAGTCAATTTTGGAATGGCGATCGGTAGGATACCTACAATACATAATAATATGATACCTATATGATAACTCATTTTTTCTTATGATATCGTTTTAACATTAGATGGCGTGTTTATTGCCCATTACATATTATAACGATGCCGTAACTAATAATAATATACATACATGGTATTATAATATGTTCTGCGATCGTGTATATATAAATATAGACGTGGTGCGGACGCTGCGGCAGAAAATCATCGCCGTGCGCCGGAAGCTGGGCATCGGCGTGTGCTTGCGCACCGTCGTGTTGATATTTTGTCTCACGTTCTTCTGGGTACAGATGCATATGTCTGACGTGGCCGACAACGAGTCGATACAGATACTCGCCAAGCCAGACGGACTGCTAGATGCTAATGATTCCATGTTGCAACTGGTTCCACAGGTGCGATTTATATACATGATATGAACAATAATAATATTATACCTACCTGCATTGCAGTATACAGAACTTGCGTGTTCGTATAATACAGCGTATACACTATACAGAAGTTCCATAATAAACATGTATTATCAGAGTGTAACATTAATCCTCACAGTATAACATCCGAATTCAAATGGTTATGTATTTTAAGTTCTTAGGTTCAGAGTGATAACTGATTAAAATGAATATGTATTAAATTTTATCCCCGGTATATAGGTACTTATAAGTAAGTGTTCAATGTGGCTTCCATCTGACTGAAAAACAGCTAATCGATATAGTAAAATTTGTCACATACTCGCTCGTACATATAAGTTATTAATTATTATTGACTCCACTGATTTATTAGCTCATCTGTATTTAACCTGTATGGTGGTACGCACATAGTATTTTTAATGAAATATATCATCACCAAAAGTAATCATGTAGATCTTTCTGAAAATTAACAGGAAAAGTGAGTGGTTCACATTTAAAAAAGTAGGCATCTAAAACAGTGGTTCTCAACCTTTTATAACCTTTTATAACGATGGCCTCCCCAACTTAAACCCAAATAAATGCCGACAGAATGACATATATTTTAAGACCAAGTATGGTAAATATACGTTACAGTTTTAATTTTTTTTTCTTTTACTTTTAGTTAACACTGTATTTATTTTGATGCCAAAAATATTATAATGTATTACCTAGTGTTCTACAGCCTTACCCAAGATTAAGTAGTCTTTCTTATAATGAAAATTGATTACTCTAATTCATATTCACTCTGTATATTATAATATAATCTGTTTTGTGCTCTTTTAATAATGATAAAGACACAATTCTACTACACGCTATATCGAATATTTGAAGTCAAACCGCAGATGCATACGCGTGTTCAATTTCGTTTCCCCTGTACGATATAATATTATATCGATTTTAATACATAGTAATCGTATATTTCGATGTTAGTTGTACGTGTATGCATTTAGTATTGTACACCTGACCTATTATAGTATATATTATACTATATATATATTTAACAATATAAATACGTTGTATCCAGTGTTGGATTCTAGTTAAATGTCAGGGCTCTTCCGCAGAAGTGTAGTTTCATTTGACTTTTTAAGCACAAAACGGATATAGTAGTTTATTACTCAATACAAAACTTCCTCTATTATTAAACCAACATTTAGCAAGATAAACTCGTTGGAGTCCGTTGACTAAGTGAATGCGTGTTAAATTTTACGAAAAACTTATTGTTCTATTGTTCGAATTTTTTTTTGTCTTTTAATTTCGTATTCGTATATTTTATGTGTACAGCATTTGCACAAGTACTTGGTCGCGTTGCCTCAGCGTGACCGTCCGCACCAGGCCATACTGCCCGGAAATGCCAGCGAACACATAGCGACGGCGGTCAGTCTGAATGCATCCGAAATACGACGTCTGATTGATCAGCAAAACTCCAAACAGGTCGTTCTCAACGAAGACGTATACGGCCCGTTACAAAACGATTCTCTAGTCATTGTCATTCAAGTATGCGACTAAATTATTTGATATAATAATATAATACATTATACATTTATATATGCAAAGACGCTGAGTGCATACTTGTGTATTATAATTAATTCGTACAGAAATGCCGTGTGTGTGTGTGTTTATTGTTATTAATTATTATTATTGCCATTATCATTATTAACTACCTATACATAATATAAGATTCATTATACGTTTCCGAATGCATACTGAACCGCCGGTCCATCGGAAAATGATTGACTGTAATGATATGGTATTATTGTAATATTGTCATAAATCATTTGTGGCCTGTATACTATTGTCGAACGCTGTTTATCATTGTAATTATTGGTCGTTATTTAGGTCCACACGCGTATTATGTACCTTCGGCACACCATAGTGAGTTTGGCAAGAGCGCGAGGCATCGAGAATGCGTTGTTAATATTCAGTCACGATCATTATGACGAACAAATAAACGAACTGATACAGATGATCGACTTTTGCAAAACCATGCAGATATTCTATCCGTATTCTATACAAACGCATCCGGGTTCGTTTCCCGGTGAATCTCCGGAAGACTGCCCCAGAGACATTGCCAAATCAGAGTAATTATTCCAATAAAATGTTTTATTTATTGTATAATATATGACAATAATATTGAAAAAGCTGCACCCTCATAACTCATAACATGATGATTTACACGTGTGTTTATTTATTCCTGTTTTTGTTTTCCATTGCGGCAAATAGTGCGATTAAACGGAAGTGTATCAACGCCATGCATCCGGATCAATACGGTCATTATCGAGAGGCAAAATTCACCCAAACCAAACATCATTGGTGGTGGAAAGCAAATAGAGTGTTCAACGAGTTGGACGTCGTCAGTAATTACTCGGGTATGTAACGAACTTGTCGCTTCCCCCCTGTAGAGGGTTGAATGTGTGGCGAGTTTAGTGATGGAAAATGGCAATACATGTGTATCTACCTATACATTTTAAAGGTGACCGAATACTATACGTTGGTTCATTTTTGTCGCGAGAGTTTTGAAAATATCAATATAATATATTTATATAGAATGAACAAAGCATGACCATTGGGCATTTGACCGGGGACTTTGCATTTAATAATGAATTTATGCAAATTCTGATTATTTACACAATGTAAACTCCTGTAGGTTGTGACAATGTTCTTTTTATCAATTTAAAACTAACATTATTTTATCTTTAATCATGAATCGGGAATCCTATGAATTTTTTGAAAATGTTGTATCTAAATCAATATTTGAATGAGTTGTTTCTGGATTTGTTAAAATGTATAAACTAAGAATAATAGTTTTTAAAGAAGGTTTTAAAAACTATAAAAACTAAGTAATATATTTTAACCTAGTAGGTACTTATAATACTCGGACAATTTTCATAAAATTTAAATTGATAACAGATTAATATTAATCACTATAATTTTATAATCATGATAGCTTCCACTTCTAAATCTATTATCTTTGAACTATTCTTAATACACAAAAAAAATAACTTATAAACCACGCTTGTTCAAATTTAAATTTTGATTCATCAACATTTAAAAAAAAAATCATTTACTTCATGATATACAGGGAAAAAAGTGATTTTGATCTTAAAAGGGTGGGCAAGTGGGTGTCGCTCTGCTGTACAATAGATTATAAGTAGGTCACTGTAATGGATGGTGTAAATTTGAATTCAATGATATAATATTGTATTTATACGAAAAATGATCCTGAGAAAAGACGGTCAGCCTATGATATATATTTTGATGATATTATTGTGAGTAAAGTAATTTATATATAACCTATTTACGCGGAACCTTGTTTTAAATTTTCAATCCTTAGCTATAAAAGTTGAACATTTTATAAATTTTTAACTACAAAATAATTATTAAATTTTAAATTGATAAACGTTATCAAAAATCAAACTTTAAATGTTTATAAAAAAATTAATTGTGACAATGGATTTTTAATATTTTTTAAATGTCATTGTAACAATATATTAAGAGCCTTGTATTAAATTTTCAAGCCTTTTAACCCAACAAATAAAATTGTATTGACATTCATAGAAAAAAAAACTATAAAAATTGAAAACTGAAAATGTCCGTGAACAATTTAAAACAAATCAAAATATTTTAAAAATTTTATCGTTAATAGAAAATGCTAATATGAACAACCAGTGAAAATCGTGTATCTATGGTCATTTGTTTTAGAGTTACAATAAAAACCAAAATCTATATTTTATTGATAACCAATTTTTTGATAAAATTTCCGTTTTTCTTTCGTTTTTCCCTGCGCCTTTGAAAATTATTGGGAATTTTAATATTTTACCTTCCGATTGCACCAACTAGATTCACTTTCCCATCGAACAAGATACCGTCGAAAAAATCTAAGCAGTTGTACTGCCCCAATCGGTGATGAAAGACACAAAAATAATTTTAAAATAAATACATTCTCTCTCCGCTCAGAATCTAAGAACGAAGTTGGTATCGCCACAGGACACTTTGTATTTAAAATCTCATAAGTGACAAGCCCCGCCGGCCTCGATAGTAGCAAGTACTTTCAATATACAAGCATTATAGCGAATCATCTACTTGTTTTTGAATAAATGCCTTAATTAATGAAAATACGAGTGTGAAAACATGATTGGTTAATCACTCTGTATATTCTATACTTCATAATATACTCTATATACTAGCTCTGTCATTCTGGTTATTGCAAGTTATAGAAAAATAGAAAATACTCTCAATTTTCAACTATTAATATATTTCTGTGATTATTTCTCTAGAGTCAAAAATAAATATCATTAGACTTAGACTTTTCCGTTATATTTTTGTTTGTGAATACATTATTTTGTGGGGGCTGTCCCGAGGCCTAAACATCTTTACACTTGCCACGAAATGATCGAACTACATTTCTATATCATTTACTTTACATTTTCAGGCCCGATTTTATTTTTGGAAGACGACCATTATGTAGCAGAGGATTTCATATACATGTTAAAGTTGATGGAAAAATCGTGTAGCGTAGCTTGTCCGCAGTGTAGTATATTGTCGTTGGGAACATACTTGAAAACTTATAATTTTTACGGAGAAGCAAAGGTGCGTTATAATATTTTATCAATTATTTTAATAATTACATACTTATAATAATATAATAACCTTGACCCCGTGAAATGTATGTTGAATATAATATGGTGTTAATTGATAATTTTTTCATTATGACTGCTGCGGTTTTGGATCGATTTTGAAACACCCACAATACATTACATAAATGTATAAAAATAAAATCGACATTGTAGAAGGATATTTTAAGGGTAATACGTCGACAGCAAATATTTGCTGCAGAATTAACACCACCGTCTTGGAGTTTTAAAATAGTTCCTTCATTTTCACATTATGATAAGGTTGAACAGTTTTCCTTATTTGTACCTACATTTGTTTTTTTTGCATGTATATATTATTATCTAATTGTATTAATAACCCAATTTTAGTTTCCGTAGTTTTTCCCATCATACCTGGCAAAAAAAATGTCTTCTTTTGATGTTCGACATCGAAATATCTGCATGCACATTCCATACATGCCTACCTACTTTTAACAAGAAATCGCTACCTGTTTAATTTAATAATTATACTATAATCCAACGTATTTCTTTAATAGATTTTCGCCCGGTTGCATTTTTATTACTTTTTTCACCTCATTTATAGAAAATTGTGCAACGTGAATTAAAAATAATTCAGAATGCAGAATGCTCAGAATTAATTTTTTTCATGAGTTTATGTAGTAATTTAGGTGCATTTACCTTGAACTGTTGGTTATTAGTTAGAAGCCTCCATGTGATTTGCCCGCCATGCAGTTTTTCAATACGTTTAATTTAAGAAATAAGGTAAAAATTATTTCTATCGGCTATCGATCTTAATGAGTTTTGTACTAATGGTAATTTACTAAATACTATTGATTTGTGGACACATACCTAACCACCTAAATAAATAAAACTGTTTAAATTGCATTACAATAAGCCACTCAATTATTTCGCCAATTGATGTGGGTGTGTATTTTGTTGTACCTACCTATTTAATACAGTTTAATGTCTGTTTTGCACGATTAATAATATTTGGTTAGGGTTTAGTAGTGGTCACAGTGATTAATAATTTTAATTTTCTCTTAAACTGATTAATCAAACTAATTTAATTTTTATATTTAATTGTTATTTTATGGATATTAAGAGACAGTATTTATAATAAAAATCAATTAAAACAATTTAACTAATTTCTATTTATTAAAATTGCTGAAAATATATACTTGCATGTTGCAACATCCATACAAATTGGATGGTATAATAATTGTAAAGGCAATTTAAAGTACTGAGTCTATTACTTGAAGTAAACTGAGTTAAATATATTATTGATAAACCATTTTTGAGCACACTTCAATTAATTTTTCAGAAAAATAAAACAATAATGTACTTAATATTCAATATATATATAGAATACCTGAATACCCGATAGCTTAATAATAAAAACCAAATAATAGTAATAAGTAATAACCATACTGAACTTACTCAAGTTGAAATAAACTTTCAAAGTAAATAATATCTTTAATCTTAAGGAACTTTCAAATTTAACAAACTATTATTTTATTTTTTTTGAAGTTTACATTTTTAAAACGTGATAACCTACAGATTCTGTATTTTTTTATCAAGCATGGTATGGAGTTCTTCAAATAGTTCTTATCATCCAGTTATTTGTAGTTTTATACTTTTATGAGACAATAGTACTAACAGTTAGATAGTTACCAAAAAAAATGTTGATTATTGGTATGATTTATTTGTTTGCTTAAAGTTGTAAGTTTTTGTATTGTTTATCATTAAATAAATAATCATTAATCCGTTTAATAGAAAAAAAAATAGTATCTATTAACCATCAAATTTACTATAGGTATCATTGTATCAATCAAGTTTATAATTCTTAAATTGTTTCCATTAAGCTCTTAAATTTCTGTGAAAACACTTTTATGTCTGCTGTGTCTATCCGTCCTTTTTTAAACTCATTACCGTGGTTACACTTATACTATTGTTGGTTTTGATAAAAAAATATTATTTAATGGCCTTTTTGGCCTAAACTCCCAAATGTATTTATAGTTTGTTTAACATGTATTTTTTAGTTGACATACCTATAATAAATTACATTTTCTACTGTTAATTAATATGATATAAAGGTCAGTACTTTATCATGTCTTGTTTGGATATCTTAACAGTTCTAGTTATGTTAATAATTTAAACATTTAAATAGTCAATTTAACAACTAACATTAATTATTTGTTGCTTATATTACATATTGTGTAGGTATATATGACTTTTAAATTAGGTGTTCATAGAAACCAAAGAGCTTAGCATACTTAGCTTAGCAACTCATTACTTATAGGTTTTTCTTAACTTCTAACTGTTTTATGTTGTTTATGTTTGAAAACTAAACATTTATTATATTATGTGTTCAATTTAAATGTACGTCTATTGGTTTAAAAGAAAAAAAGAGGTTGATTAATAATAATAGTTTTATTGACTCTTTAGTCTTTTCAGATGTTGAAATAAAAATGTATTGATTTATTTAACATTAGCTGGTTTTTGAACTACTATTTAGTTAATGTATTGCATTATAATTGCATAGCATACCTTAGTTAATAATATTAGTAATATGTACGTTTTTATAATAATATAGTTTTTTTTAAGCATGTAGATTTATTGTTACATTTTGTGTTAGATTTTCTATTAATAAATATAAAAAATTGTTTCTCTAAATTATATGCATTTGTTCAAATTAAATTTAAACTAATTGTATTTGTACAATGTTTAAAATATTTTAGGCCGAAATTTCTCAATGGATTAGCAGCAAGCATAATATGGGTATGGCGTACAATCGGACTGTTTGGAAACAGTTTGTAGATTGTGCCGACACATTCTGCAAGTATGATGATTACAACTGGGATTGGAGTCTCCAGAGTGTATCCAATAATTGTCTTAGCCATGAATTTAAAGTGTTTGTACTCAAAGCTCCTAGAGTGTTTCACATTGGTGAATGGTAAGTTATAATAAAATTAAGACTCATGTATAAATATTAAATAATAATGTAAAACATTTTCCTGTTTAGTGGTGTTCATCATAAAAAAAGTTGTTTTGATATGGCGCTCATAGCTAAAGTTCAAAAACTGCTTAGTTCGGTGTACAAATATTTATTTCCAGAGAAGTTAGAAGTGACCTATGCTCCAATCAAAAAAAAAGTACTGCGCAAAGGAAATGGCGGATGGGGTGATGTACGCGATCATGAACTATGTTTGCGAATGGTAAACCGCCAATGGTGACATTTGGCAGTTAGTATTTAATATTTATTATATTAAAGAAATAGATCAAGTTCCTATATATCATGGGAGTATAGACCTCCTAAACGCATAGACGTAATACTCAATGTTGTAATATATTCCTTTTCAAAAGAGAACATACCGCTTTCGCGCATGTCGAATGATTTGATTGGTGCGTCAAGAACCACGTGATCATGCTAACAATGGGAAATTTTTGGTTAATGCTCGCCGCCGGACTTAAATTGGTCGCCGACCGGTATGTTCTCTTTTGAAACAGAGTATAAGTATTGTTATGTCTATACTTGAACCAAGTCTTATTTATTTTATTTTGTTGTTTTTTTTATTATTATTATTATTATTACCTATTTATTTATTTTTAATTATTATTACTTTTTTATTGGGTGAAGTTCGATTTTTATTTAATGCGTTGCCATAATTGCGCTCAAGAGTTTTTATTTTTATGTAGTATGGCAACTATTATAAGTTATGTTTAAGGCTCGATAACTAATACATTATTTATATTAATGTTGCTATGATATTTTTTAAATGTCACTGTTGGTTTGTCTATTTGGCGTGAGTTTATATACTCCAGTGATTTAGAAATATACTGTCGGCATAACTGATAAGTTTTATATTGACACAAAAATAAACTTTTTCCAATATAGCATACCAATTTTTGTATGGTTTTCAGAGTTTTTTATCAATGGAGTACATTTTAATGTGGTATATAACTGTATTTTGTAATACAAGTTTAAACTTATGCATTTTTAATTTGTATTTCATTATTTTGCTTCAGCATTCCACTTCATTAACATATTGTTAAAACTAGAATACAAATTATAATTAAAATGTGCAACTTTGAGATTAATTTTCTAGTCATTTGAAGTCAATATTTAACTTTTAGTTACGTTAGTTTCCAACTATCAATAGTCATTATGTTAAGTTTCAAATTGTGATTGTAATCTACAAGAATTACATGAAAATAAATTTATGAATTCTTTATATTTTTTTTATTTATTACTATTTCCAATTTAGATGTAATCAAGAAGAAAATGACTCAATTTGCTAAATCAAAAAAAAATTAAGTACCAAAAAATTGTGTGTATGTTTAAACAAGTTTCATACAAGCTTTGTTATTGCTTATTAATTATTATTTATTTTATTTAGTATAACTAGTTAATAATCATTTTTGAAGCTATTTTATTCATCGGTAGTCATCTAACGGTTAAAGACCAACTTCTTGAGTGTTTTATTAAATTCATCCTTATTTGTCTATACCATTACACATCTATGTCTTAGTTAAGAACCACGGATGTATGATGTACATACATAATGCAAGTAATCCTTAGAGTACAGAACAAATATTAAAAGTAATATTTCTATCACACTGTATTCACATAAACTAAATAATAACTATGCAGTTTTATCTTGTTATTTTAAAAAAATTTAATAATTTTCTAACAGAAATGTATTGTTTTTATTTATGTACAGAACATATACATTTTATTTTTTTAAAAACAAAAGAAATGAATCAGAATAAGAGCTAGGTTACTGAAGAACATATTTTTAAAATATTTATAAGCTTTTAATGGATAAAAAAAAAATAATTGCATCATTCAATGTCCCTTAATGTTACATTTTACAACTGTACATTCTAATATTTACGCCTTGGTTGAAAGTGATTTAGGTAATATATATTTTTATACTTAATTTACTCATGATTAATCATTATTTTGATGTAAACATTATTTATATTTTATTTCAAAACTAGTTATTTATTATTATCCAAAAATAGTGATTTACATTTAAAATTAGCTTCCTCCTAAATAATATTGACAACTCAAACAATGATAGTACTTACGATTGTATTGAAACATATTCATTAACTACTATTAACATACTCATAATCATCATATTATATTAATAATATTTCACCTATGATATTCTTAATTTAAATTGATGTATTTAGTAATACGTTATTGTACAATATAATTGTATTATATTTAATATTTAGATAACTACCATATTATGCTAAAATATGAATTAGAACTCAAACCATTTTTTTTGTGTGTTGTAAAAGTAAAAATAATTATTTTTAATTGAATCAATATTTTTGAAAGGTGATCATTATAAAACCAGAAATAAATCAATAATATACTCTTTGTTACAATTTATGTGATTATAATATTAACAAAGAAAAATTTAAAAACTATTATAAGTCAATGTGTCAAAATGTATATTGTATATGTTCAAATAGTGAAATATGCTCAAAAACATTTATATACATTATTACATTATATTACAGCAACTAAAATTATAAAATAAATGTATTCACATAGCTTGAATGGAAATCAGCCTTTTATTATTTTGCTGTAGGCCATCTAAGCTATAACCATCTCGCTTTTAATACTTTTGTTATTTGGTTTTTGTTCTCCTTCATCAGCTACCAATATAGGAAGTGAAATATTTAATTTTCTATTATTGTATTGTAACTAAATTTAATATACATAGTATTGAATAAGGTAGTCGTTTAGAAAATATATTCAATGTGTCTCAATATCTGGGCTCTAAATCTTTGGCATATGCCTACCTGTTTATTGTTTAATGTGTATTTATTAGTAATCCTTACAATATGACTTAAATCAAATTATTATTTTTCATTTTAAACTACTAGGATTTGCTATAATCAAAGCATAACACTCCCCTATTAACTAATAAGTTGGTGCCATAATTGGTGCTTATCAGTCAGTATAATAATTAATATTATATGAATGATGTTATTACCTATATTGGTTTTAGTGAATTTGATTTTGTGAAAAAAATTTAAATATTAAAAACAGTACATGTTGGTAGTTTGAAATATATATATTTTTTTCATATGTATACTTTATAATGAAATATATTAAATTGTATTTCATCAATGATATTTCTTATTAGTCATATAGGCAAGAAGTCCCAACTGGCTGATTGATAAGTTATTTTGAATGATATTGTTTTGCGATATGTTATTCAATATGTTTAAGTGTGATAATATAAGAATAAGCTTTGTACAAATAAAAATGATGAATATTTTTGCGTTTTTTTACATGTACTGTATAATAAACTGCTATACAACTTTTGTGATGTTTGATTTCAAAAACTACATAAATGTCTAATATATTTATTTATCCTTATTCCTTTTTATATAAAAAAATAACAAATGCTTATAATTATGAATTTTAAATATTCAAATAGAGTATGAATACATTAATTGTGTATGCGTATACCACAATGTAATGTTAAATATAAATCAATATAAATAAATTGCTTTTAGGTTATTTATTTTATTAAAAAACCCAAATAGTACATGTTCATTAAAAAATCATCATGTTAATTAAATAGTAATAAAAACAGTGAGTGTTGTTGAACACTCGGCAGGAACGAAGTTCAGTGCATGTGATGCGAGACGCGGAAACATATATGGTTAGAAAAATATAAATAAATAGTGATAGAGAGAGAGAGACAGAGAGAGAAATGAATGCTTGTATAAATATATCGCGCGCATGGTAATAAAATTATAATAAATTTTTTCTGAGTATTATAAAAAAATCGTATTTTAATCATTATAAAAGTACAAAGCAATTATGAAATTAATCAGTAGGTCTAACGCGTCGACTGCGGCGCTGGCAGTCGCGGGTTCGCCTCTCGACCACTGGGCGGCATTTTTCTCCGGGCAAGTCACGGTGTACGGAGTACAAGTGCCGCCATCCCCCAACCCGGGGCATGGCAGAAACCTACGGGTGCCCCAATAAAAATTCTGCCACCACAAACACACACGTGTACCAACCTACCCAATCTAAAAACCTACAGTTCCCTCCCAACACCCAATGGCCTATGTTGCCGCGGGTTATCCAATAAAAAGAAAAAAAAAAAAAAAACCTATTGATGGTTAAGTCAATTCTACTGAAAGAAATTTTAATAATGATACGGTTGATACAGCTTGTACTCGATTATCGTTTTTCAAAAGTAAATTTTAATTTCATTTGTTTAATAGATTTGTATGTATATAGAGAAGAAGGTAAATGGAAATCACAATGGAATTTATAAATTTATAAATTTAAGGGGCAAAAATTATTTCGAAAATAAAATTCTTATCACTTTCCTTATCAATAAAAACAATATTTATGAAAATCCCAATAAATCCCATCAAAAACTCAAAACCCCGAGTTTCCCCTTGGCGAGGTGGGTGTTAGTACTCTCCCGGACCAAAATCCATCAAAAAAGCAAAATCCAAAAGGGGGGGAGGAGGTGCCCCCGTTCCCTAAAGCGGAAAACTGTAGTCTTCATAATAAGAATGGGTTCCCCCTTGGTCCGAGGTCTTTAACTTGAATTCCGGCCGAGTTACACTCAACTCAAAATGTGGGGGGGTGGGGGCTTTGGTTCCCTAATGTTGAAAATTCATCTGGGGCCTAAAAAATTGAGATGCCCATTGGTCCGGGGTCTCTAAGTCGAATACCGGCTAAGTTATGCTTCGTCAAAAATAATTACTCGTTTAATGGGTCCCCCCCCCATTCCGCCCGACGGTCACCTCTACGCGCGTGACGACCGATGTTGGGTAGCCTACGCGAATGGAACCCGGTTGCCAGATGGTACGATCCTAGTGGGGACATACGATAATATGAGAGGAGGGAGGGGATATGTAAGCCGGCAGCCGAGCAGAGCCGAGCCGAGCCGAGCAATTTTTCAGTGTTACGCTTTTCGGTGTTACGCTTTTTGGTGTTGCGATTTTTTTCCAGCGACTCCCATCCACCTAACGCCCCATAAGGAACTTCGTTCCAATAAAAATTTTCTTTTTCATTTATTTTTCACATTTACTTTTATTTTGAATGGTTCCACTAAAATGTAGTTGTAATCTATAATATTTGTCGGAGAAGAAACTTTGTTTCTACCGGGTGTCCCATGACAGCACTCACTTTTTTTAGAGGACCTGATACCCGCATGTGTTGTCTGCGTCTTACAAGTGCGTAGCATAGCAAATTCTACGCAAAGCAGAACACATGTAGCTCCGTTAGTTTAAAAATTATAGTGAATTGACCTCTTATAAAATCTAAAGGTAAGATTATTATCTAGACAACCTCATGGGCTTTTTATTATATTTTAATTTTAAAGCGAGCTATGAGTATTTTAAAACTGTAAATTGTTTGTACATTTTAAAGCACTCATAACTCGCTTAAAAATTAAAATATAATAAAAAGCCTATGAGGTTGTCTAGATAATAATCTTACCTTTAGATTTTATAAGAAGTCAATTCACTCTAGTAGTAACTTACTTTATATATCTGTGGGTTAGATTTTTATAGATTTTAGACGTCTCTAGACGTCTCTAGACTCTATGTGTCTGTTATAATATTGTCATTTAATTTATTTTGCCATGTCTGATGTCTGTAGTTTGTGGTGCCATCCATGACTATTGACTATTAAGTGAATATTTAGTCCTGGTGCGCCGTAGTGGCTAAAAAAACTTGGCTACTGCCTTGAGTGTTCACTATCATACATTGTTCGCCGGTAATATTTTCAACATTATTTTGTCTCTCGAGTTGTCAATTGTTAAAGTCTTCGCAGTCGTTCTATCGTAGTTATTGATAAACATTGTGAATGATAATTTCGAGTTTCGTTAACTGTACGCTTGTAAGCACTCTACCGTACGTTTGGGGCAGACGGCTATCATGGACATCGATAGAACGTACGAAGTACCTACCTAGCTTGTTGCGAACGGCGTATTACGCTTGTAACCAGTTCGACAGTGACAGGTTCAACTTGCTAGATGTACCGTACGTCGATTTTCGAAACTGTCACGAGTAGCTGTTCGAAATAATAAAAACCGAAAAAGACCGAAACGAGGGCAGCGATAGGCAGACCATGTTCAGCAGGGTGCAGTCCACCGTCGATGACAAGAAGTTTAAAAACATATGCGAAGAGGCAGTGACGCGCGGCCACATCAGTTGCATGAAACTCGCTCATGAGATCGGCGTCCCGTGGGACAAGATATCCATGGAAAAAGATACGGCGTGCGACCGGGCTGCGAGATCGGGGTATCTGGAGTGTTTAAAGTAAGCCCGGGAAAACGAATGCCCGTGGGACCAGTCGACATGTGTCAATGTCGCGTCAGGTGGACATTTGGATTGCCTGGTTTACGCCCGGGAAAACGGGTGCCCGTGGAACGCGGACACGTGCAGCGACGCCGCGGCTAGCGGTCATTTGGAGTGCCTGGTTTGGAAAATGCTGGTTAGACATTCTGAGTATTCTTATATACGCCCGGGAAAATGGGTGTCCGTGGAACGAGGACACCTGCAGCCTTGCTGCGTTGAACGGACATTTAGACTGCCTGATTTATGCTCGGGAAAATGGGTGCCCTTGGGACGAGAAGACGTGCAGTCAAGCCTCTTCCAACGGTCACTTGAACTGTCTGATTTATGCACTGGAAAATGGGTACCCTTGGGACGAACGAACGTGCATCAACTCCAAGTTTGGCGATAACATGGCCTGCGTGCGTTACGCACAAGAAAGTGGGTGTGCCAGTCTCAACCCTGTTCTTCACAACTATATAGAATTTGAGTAATACCTATTTTGTTGGTAATGTGTTTGTACATATCACTCATCACATCGACAGTATTTTTTTATGGTTTTATGTTAGAAGTTCTTTGCATTGGCTACATATCAGTATAATATTTGTATCCTGCTAAGGACCTCAATACAGCAACTTAATACCTATTGTAAATTACAAATCATATGTTTAATAATTATTATTATATTTAAACTTGTATAAACAATAAATACAATTTAAAAAAAAACGTATTTATTTGTTATTGTCATAGATGCGTATACATTTCAACAAGATCATACTTTAACAAATTAAAAACATAAGTGTGTCAGTAGGTACTCACAAAAGAAATGGATATTTAACTTTCATTAAAACTGGCCTAGATGCTCTCCAAATCTGCAGTTTGTCTATTTATACAAATTTGAATAAGCTATTAAAAATTGTATGTGTCCTACCCGTTTCAACATCCACCCCAGAAAGAACATTTTCAACATTAAAGAGGGTGAAGACATACACAAGAAACTCAATGCTTGAAGTAAAATACTCTTCAACTTATTAGTTTAACCGAAATTGAATATATACTTACATTTTATTTTAGGACCGTTTGAATGGATTAACGCTATTGGCAGTTCATAAAGATATAAGCGTTACTCCAGATGAAGTCTTAGATGAAATAGCTAAGAAACCAAGAAAACTTGAATTTGTAATTTAGGTCTTTAGACCCATAATTTTAACATGTCCGAATATATAAAACATTAATACATTTTGAATTATATGTTTAGCTATATAGAATATAGTTTTAAAGTTTTCAGTGATAATTTTAGAATAACAAGTAGGTAGGTATGTATATAATATAATATATATCAACCTACTTCTAAAATACCAACGTATATACCTATTAATTAGAACATTTTGTGTCTATGATAATGAACAAAACAAAATACGGTTCAATGTTCATCACTTCATCCCCCCCTCATTGGAAAAAGCTGAGCACGCCACTGCACCAGGCAAATGGTATCCAGGATATGGTGGTTACCCGTGGCGGCTGCAGTGATGCAGTCACTAACCCGATGGTATCCGCGGTAATTCCCAGCCGCTCTCTGTGGAGCCGGACTAAGAGATTCGTTTGTTGCGGCAATGCGGCGCTATATCGGCATAGACCGCAATGTATATATTTTAGTGTATGTGCTTGTTTATGTCATTTTTGTGTCCTATTGAACTTGTTCGCAAATCGGTTAAAATCGTTTTACTTCCGCCATTGTTCGCGTTCGTTCTGAGTTCGCTCCGACTTTTGAACGTTTCCCCAAGTCACACGCGCTGTACTGACTTTATAGTTAGGTACCGTTGAATTCGCACCGTTTGCGACTTGCGTCGTAGATCTGCTGTGGAAATGCCGAAATGCTCGGTAAATACTGCTGCTCTCCGCTCCTATGTTTACGTAAATAAATTATTTCGATCAATATTATAAATGACGGCTATTATTATGTGAGTTTACACGAACAAACGTTTTTGTTTTGTTATTTATTTGGTATTTATTCGATATTATTATTAATAAACGCGTCAACACGCTGGTGTACAATTAACTTATGCAGCTTGTGGATATGTTCTATATTGTACAGCCGTACAGGTATACTTTCGGTTTTTCTTTATACTTTATCTTTTAGTTTTTCTTCATACTTTATCTCACGAGGAACCTTGTATTGAATACTAAAGCTTTTTGACCAAAAAAACCAAATAATATTATCTACAACTAACAAGGTACCTACATTGGAAAAAACCAAAAACAAAGAATGATAACATGTGTAATAATTAATAGAGATCACTGTGTATTTGAATTTCACCAAATTGCTTAATAATTTTATTTTGTTATATAGCTTGTTCTATTTTAGAATATGGTTTTGTCATTTCGAATCCTCGTCAATCTCGCTCAGTGATGCTCAATCAGCTTGTACCATTATTAATATTATATAACATTCTATAGTAATATTAGGTATCTACCTAACTAATAAATATATTATGTTGTAAGAAGCGCTGAGCCCACTATAGGGCATTAGGGCGTCATAATATATAATCAATAAAATAAAATAACTTTATTTATTTATTGAATCATAATTTACTACAAAATTATTAATTAAAGTAGGTATATATAAATTGAAAATACATATGTGTTCAAAATATAAAAATGTTGATAATGTTATCCCAAAAAGAGAGCTCGTGATAGGGGAGTTAAAAGTACAATTTACCTGGTGGCTGGTTCAATACGAGTATAGTAGTCAGTAGATGTATAATATTATGACAATTAGATATTAAATATTAATTTTAACGTACACTAAGTATTTATTTTAAAAACTTTTAACGAATTTATAAATATTTTTCTACATAATTTTAAGTCAAAAAAACAACTTCTTCAAATTCTATGGTGTAAGTAGGTAATAACTAATTATTAGTAATAATAAATAATTATAAAATCGTAGACCTATAAAAGTTTATCAATGCTAAGAAATAAGAATATTATTATGTGTACAAAAGAATATTGTTATAAAAGAAATACCAAAAATCCAAATTCTAATTTCCATGTAATAATCGATATCAATATTATTATTGAATCTCAAATTGCAATTCGCAATATCTGATGTAAAATTTCTGAAAATAATAGCAATTTGGACGTTTATAAGTGTTTCAGTAAGTTGTCATATAAATTATAAATAATAATTGTTACCCTTCTAAAAAGCCTGCATTGATAATATTAAATACCTAAACCTAATGCGGGTATCCTGCAGGCGCCTATCCAGATTTTTATTTCGGGAGGGGCTGAACAAAATATATAAACATAGTCACACAATAAAACAAAAATGTTATATTTGGTGATTTAAATCGCAATGTATACAATGCACTAAATAATAAAGTCGCAACTCGCAGTTCGCTTGACATTTGACAATCATTAGGTATTCATGATAATTATTTTTTTTTACTTTTATTTATTGTTAATAATGAGTAGGAGAACAAGCGATATTTGGTATTATTTTACTACAGCAGGTAATAATACTATAATAGTTATGAAAATAATAAAATTAAAATATGGCACGGATTAAAAATAATACTGCATGGTTTATAAATCAAGAATACTATATAGAGTATGGGTGATCGAACACTGATAATAATCTATAATAATTTTCAAATTGCATCTTAATTTATTATCTTATATTTTCCCCCAATTTTAAATGTTAAAAACGTCAGAACTTTATTGCTCCGGAACTAATTTATTAATCGATAACATTGTCGATAAAGCTGAACTCACCTAACTGCTCGCGTCTGGTATCATAATAATTGGTGTAATAATACTTGAAAATAATTAATAACAAAATTTTGGCCACGTGAATCTGGCAACATCGCATAAAATATTCTATGCTCAATCGTGTTGCAAAAAAGGTATATGCTCAATCGTGTTATGCTCAATCATGCTTTACCGATGTAGGTTGTAGACCCGACATTGTATTACACAAACCGATGCATTTATCTATAGTAAATAACTTTGACAAAATAACATGACGTACACACATTATTGTTATTAGTTATTACTATGTTTAATGATAAACGTACCTATCGAAAAAATTATTCAACGGGCAACAAGCAATTTGTACAAAGGTAAATTTACAGTTTACAATACAGTTGAACATTATTTTATTTTACAGTTTCACACATAGGAAGCGAAACGATTTCAAAGTCGGGTAGGTATTGTACATAATATACATATATACCTATTAATAATAATTTATTAGGCTCCTCAGAATGTAGTAGATAGGTATATAATATATATAATATTATAACACAATTTAAAATCACAAAGGCGCATTAGCCGATTATCCCTTCTCTATAAGTTAGTCTTCATTGAGAGGAGGATGGGAGGGGAGGACTGGGTGAAAGTCTTGATATTTTAAAGCTAGGATTTAATTAAAATTATAAATTGTACAAATAATATACCTACATATTCATGAATCAAACAAAAATATTAAATCAATATTGTTACAAGTCACAGTAAACTGCAGTTTAAACATCCATCGGCAGTATAATATAATATTATACGACAATAATAATATATATATTATACGTATACACTATACATATATTATTATACGACAATAATATATATATATACGATATATTGTATTGTGCACGTACATCGTGCATTTCAATATAGGTAACATTATATCATAATTATCCCGAACGAATTTGGTAGGTATAATAGGTGGTACCAGCTATTACGTGTCCTCGGGGACGATGATTGGTTTTGGAACGACGTGTGCTGCAGGACGTGGTATAAATCTGGAATGACAGTTACACACAGCATGACGTAGGTACCTAGATTTCACAAATATATTATGTTAAATCCTGTAGCTGGTAATCCGGTGCAGGTCCCCGAAGGTGTTTCATGACGAGAACGTGCGAGCCGGAATTGGTCTAACTCTATATGTAATGTGAAACAGTCGTGATTTTTTTTTTAACGGCCTTTGACTTTTGGGCGTCGGGAGGTGCTGTTAAGCAGTTGTAAAATTTGCATTGTCCTCGTGGGTACGGTTGCCGTCGTGTTATAATATGTCGTCGAGCCCTGTACAGCACGCCGACAAAAGAAACGTCGATGGATTTTAAGTTTTAACAGTGTCACGGAAAGAGGGATTTTACTGAAAAGTCGTGCAAAATAAAATGTAATAACCAGAAATATTATGATCACGAGTCGTCATGATGAGCACATCGTGTCACGGCGTTATTATCATGCTGTCATGGACACATGCGACATATCTCTACGGTTTATAAGAGCAAAAAGTATATGATATACAGTGGGAAATAATATAACACATCTCTTATGGTGCAGTCAGTAGCGGATCCGGGGGTCGTTTGAGGGAGAGGGCGGATATTTAAAAAAATATATTTGTATGAAATATGACTATACTTATATCAGCAATATATTATTATGCCTATTTATGAGAGATTTATGTTATGTGAAATCCTATTTCCGGTAAATATGTCTAGCAGTGCATATTATAAAATATTTAGAATTGCATAAAAAACATATGTCTTAAGGTGGGAATCAACCCCCTATATGCCCCGTAAATGTCACACGTGAAGTTGCTTTTTTAACCTGTTTAAAGTTTGCATGCATAGTTTTAATATTACATTAATGTGTGGGACCTAGTATTACACTTGTACAGATATAGAGTGAGTTATCCGTTGATTATTAGTGCCTAAGCCCTTGCAAGTATAAAAATATCGCCCACCACTACAATAAATTCCTCCACGAGCCATTCTGGGTGGGACAGCTAGTACTTACCAGTTACCATACAAATAGTAACTGCGGTCGTTCGAACGTCATCGAGAGTAACGAAAATCACTAGCACCTAATTTCTCATAAGTAATAATAGTATATACAAATGTTATTGTTATTGTTATTGGGAAATCGAATATACCTTTAATAGTTACTATAGAGAGAATTCAGTTATCACCTTGTGATGATCACTGACCTTGGTCGACTGTCGTCTGGTGTTTTAATAATATTATAATAAAATTTATAATATACACTCACGACCACTCAACACGCTATACAAGCGTTTCATAATATCCCATTATATATTATTAACATCTAAGCTATTTTTACTTAATTTTATTCACATGAACATTCTTATAAACTGTTGTACGTATCTCATTCACTAATATTAATTGTATTTACCTCATATATTTATTTTTTTAAATCTACCTCTACGGAGCTACGGCATTGACTATAACTGTAACTGTAACATACATATGCGTATTGGGTGTAAAATATGTCCCAGCTCAATGTTATAAAGTGTCAACATTGTTTGAAGGAAAAAATAATCGATTTTCAGGTTTCTCCATAGTTTTACGATTTTAAATAAGGTTTCTTGTAAAAAATAAAAAAAAAAATTGTGTAAATAATAAACATATTAAATTACTCTTGTACAGAATTTAGAACTCTGAGCTTACTCTCTCACGTATCAAAGATACTCATAAAAATTGTATACCGAAGGATATTTAATAAAGCCAACCAATATCTTGGAAATGATCAGTATGGATTCAGAAAGCAAAAGGGAACTAGAGAGGCAATATTAGGACTGAGGATCTTAATAGAAAAACAAATATCCCGAAATAAAATAACATATTTATCATTTATAGATATCGAAAAAGCTTTCGACAACATTGATTGGCAAATTATGTTCTCAATAATGAAAGAATTAAATTTAGATTTTAAAGACAGGGGAATAATATATAACCTCTACAAAAACCAAAGCGCAGAAATTACAATAAATAACGAGTCAGCTAACGCGAAAATAGAGGTGTAAGACAAGGGTGTCCACTTTCATCATTATTATTCAACTGCTATATAGAAAAAAATATAACGGAAGTTAAAGATAATCTAAACAGGCTTGGGATTAGAATAAGAGTGGGTGGTATATTGATTCCAATGATCCGGTTTTCAGACGACATCGTATTATTAGCAGAAACAGAACATGACCTCCAGAGAGCCCTGGCAGAAATGCAAATAATTATAAATAAGTATCAAATGCATATAAATTCAGGCAAGACAACAATTTTTGTCTGTGCACGTGAACCCACAATAAACGCCAATATTTATTTAGAAAACCAACTTATTTCCCAAGTTTCCAGTTTTAAATACTTGTTTAATAACATCAGACGGAAGAAGCTAGCAAGAAACTAAACAAAGAATCGGGCAAGCAAAAACAGCTTTTATCAAGAAAAAGAAAATTTTGGTTTCGAAAAAAATTAACAGAGCAACAAAAAAACATTTCTTTGATAAGTGGAGAGCGAAGTTAAAAATATTGTAAACCAACAAAATATAGGTTGAAAAAAAAAAAATTAAATTACAATAATGGATGTCCTTAAATTGCCTACACATCGCGCCGTTCAATAATATACAATAATATTATTATGTTTATCGGGAGAATTCGGGTAGGCGTAGGACACGGAGCACACAGATATGTTATAGTTATGCACTTTTGTCACAAGTTTTGTTTTAATCAGTCGAGAGAAGGTAATATTTAAAATAGGTGTAGAACTCCGCGTAGAACAGTATAGTAGGAATGAGTCGAGAGAACATAATTAAAGTTTAAAACCTTTAATTAAATTTATGTTGTTAATTATTTATACGCTAACTGTAAATTAAGGCCGTTAACTTGTGAACACGTATTTAATAATCTGCTCTGAAGTGTCTATCGGATATACTAGATTAGATTAAATCACTCCAACAGTTTTAGTAAAAATTTAAATGTTAGATTCTTTTAAAAATATTTAAAGGTGATACTTAGTGTTGGAAAAAGAGAAAGAAATACAATTATTATATAATTTTGTTAACTTATTGAATTTTTATATATCATAATGAACTAGGCTTAGGTGATACAAGTTGTATTGTCTTAATACCGTGAATTCATCACATAAATATTGATTTTTAACAATATTATTATTACAATGTGGATAGATCAAAATTTGAATGTGCGAAAGTATAAATTGAATAGTTGGGTGAAGACATGATTGGTTGATTGTAATTAAACATTACAATAAAACTCCAATCAACTGTTTAAACAAATTAATTTATTGACCAATGTAAATTGTAAAAGCTCCGAGGACAGTTAAAGTATACATACATTTATAATATTTCAACAAACTACCTAATGGGGCTTTATTTTTTTTATAATTAGATTTTTCATTGAATTGTAGGTACCTACAATAATTGAGGCAGCATTTATAAGAACAATGGCACAATCCAGCCAAAAACTTTCACTTTTTTTTCAGGAGATGAAGAAAACTTATTTGTATAGAACTAACTAGCTATGTATCTATCGCACATACTTTCTTACTATTTTTTGGTGCCATAATAGTTGAGCCGAAAAAATAATTATTTTTTTCCTATAGAAACAGTAAGCCTCTATTTTAAAGTATTATTTAATTTGTGGAATTCAGCCCTTGTTCTTTTAAGGGCTGTTCTTACAATGTCCAGTTAAGACTAACCAGCAAAATCCTATATCGTTAGCACAAAAGAAATTTGGCCGGGCACTGTAAGAACGGCAGTAAGTGTTTTAATTATATTTACAAAAAATTGTTAGATGCATTAATTAATGTATTTATTTAAAATTAGATTCATTCAGCTATTTGTATGTACACATTAAAATATTTACCTATCATCCAAAATCTTCAAAAGGATCTATTCATATATTTTATAGTGATAATGCAATGATAACTTTGATTATTATTAAAATGTCAGTTTAGATCATAGTTGTCGTGATAATACTATCAATATTAAATAAATTGAAATTCATCTCCACCCGTCCCTCATGTCACAATAACTACTAAATCTAATTAACTGAAAAAAATAAACATAATTATTAACACTTTAATTTTGTAAGATAAAATAATTATTCGGGTTTAGGTTGATTTGGGTGTTTTGAAGATAAATAACATAAATAATCATTTGGGTTACTTATAAAGGTTTGAATGTTAACATTTTTAACGGTTTTTAGAGGTGTTACATATTCAAGTTGATTCGGTTGCTGCTAAAAATCCGGCTAAAAAATTAATTAAAATGTCTACATATTATGTGGTTCATTAATATTTATTTATTTATTTATTTAGAATTCAACGGGACTAGCCCTTTTACAAAATTGAAAGTGATATAGACCAGTATATAGACCAATAATGTATAGAAAAAATTAATTACAGAAAATAATAATTATTAAGTACAACACTAAGTAATATTAAAACGTATATAAATATATAAGTATACGAATAATTAAAAATATAAAATACATAAAAACAATAAAGAAACAATAAAGAAATCACTGATTGACGAGGACTAATATTAAAATTTTAAGGTTTCTTGTAAAAACATAATTGACTTAAATCTGAAAGTATCACGAGGAGTATTGAAAAAAATCTAAGGAGATGGAGACTAAATTAGCAAGTTTCAGAGCTCTAACAAAGAATGAGTTATTACTTGATTTGGATTTGAAGAATGGGATTGCAAAAAGATCATGATTTCTCGAGTGGAAGGAGGGAATACGGAAATTGACCTGAGCTAGAAGCTCAGGGCTTACAACATTATAGTTTAGCAAGTCGTATACGAACATGATATCAAAATATCAAATAGTTTACGTCTTAGTTGGAGGGAATCTAAGTTTACTAAATGTTGAATTGGCATAATAGAATTTTTAGAAATGGGTAAGGACCGGAGTTCGAACCCGAGTCTATCGCTTGTCAGACGATTGATTTATCACTGAGCTGTCATACCACATAAAGTGTCATAATAATATGGTCATATGGTTATGACTTATGAAAACTCACAAGCGCACACATATGGTGAAACTTGTTGATGCAACGATTTCAAATATTAATATTATGTAGGTAAAATATCAATGAGCAAGCAATCCAATGCTCTCTTTTTTACAAATAAACCTGTACGTTATTTTATTCATTTTTCTGCAAACTAATACATACATTATTAAACTCAATTTTTTTTACTTACTTTATCCTGCATATAGCATATACAACTACCTACATATATATATATATATATTTATATCGTTCGTCCGGAAGATCTTCTTATGGAAATTTGAAATTCATCACACAAGTAAAATTCAATATGTATAAGTAGGTACATATTGTAACAACTAACAAGTGTCGATTGGAAATAAATGAATAAAAACATGAGATATTTCCGTTGTAAAGTGTATTACTTATTATACCAATGAAATAATCTCTCAAGTAGGCACCTATAACGACGAATTAAAATTATTCAATTGGTAAAAAAAAATTTTCATCCGTTGCGTAAATGTTCTCGAACGCTAATTGTTATTAAAAACAATTCTGTAATTTATTTATATGTTAATTGAATCGGTAATTTGGAAAAGGCCATAACTCCATAAAATGAAAATTGTCAGGAAACGTAAAAAACTGTTTTTAGAGATCAAAATTTAATTTAGATGAAAATTGAATAATGGTTGAATTATTTAATTCCCTACCTTGAATTATTTATTTAATTATTATCGACAACAGATAGACAATAAACCAGATGAAAATAGAATTTTAACAAATAATATTTAAGATTAAGTTATTTTTGGAGAAATGGCCTTTTCGAATGCACTCTTTATTTTTGGATTATAACGAATTGTTGGAGATATGGTTAATTAAAAACATCTATCACATTAAACTAGTTTTGAAAATGTGTGGAGAAATAGCCTTTTCGAAATGACTGATTCAATTTATTTATTATTTAACTTATTTAATTATAAAACTTGATATTAATTGTTAATTTAAGACTTATAGTATTTTCTTCTGACTTATTAATTGCAAAGGTTTTATAAAAATCAGATCCCACACATTTTTTCCATACATATTTTGAGTAAAAATAAACTTTGATTTGCGGTGCTTTTAATAATATACTTTTTTATATACATTTTAAATAACAGCTTTTTAATTAAATTAACATCTCGTAGTTATGTATTCAAATATAATATGTAGGTATATCATTTTTTTTCAATTAGACATTCTTAGCTTACGACATCTATAGCCAGGGATGAGAAAATAAGTACAATTTTCGTCTTGCTAACTGTGGTAAAAATACTAATATTAATTTAAATGAAGTAGTTAGGTACCATTATAAATGATAAGTATAGTATAGTATAGAATAGAATACGTTAAATAATTTAGTCATCGGGATATCTTACTTTTTAGGTGGTGTTTGAATGATGGCGGTCCTATGTTGAGATGATAGTCCATTGAATCTGTTGACTTATGGATAGACTTGAAGAAACTTTCTTTCAGCCAAAATTTTCTGTGATCTTCGAGGTTTGAATTCTAAGGTCTTGCGTAGGTTCTTACAAACCACGGATGACGGTGTTTTTGTTATCATTCTTAAGGTTTTTCAAATAATAATAATAATAATAATAAAAGGAAAAAGCTGCCGAGTATCGAGTGTACCTCGTCATTGAGTAGGTTACTATGTCATGGATGTGTTAAATTTTAATTCAATGATGAATCATTAGTTATTTACGATTAATAACGATTACAATTGAAGACTTTCTAACTTTTCCCTCAAAGATGAGAATTTGAGAATTTTTTTCTACTAGAAAAAAATGTCTTTATAGACTAATAAATAAATAAATAAATATAAAAATTACAAACATAATTTAAAAATGAATACATTCTTCACTTAATATAAAATCTAATTCCGGCATATAATATTATAATACTCTTCGTGCGTGGGTGTTCAGTAAAGATTTATCAATTATTTACAGTAGCGGGATGATTATATCTACAGGTACGTATTATTATTATTATTATACATGTGTAGCATAGGTGGAAATGGGAGAGGAGCTTGAGGAGACTAAGCCTCCCTACAAGTTCAAAGTACAAGTCATAGCCCAGGTCAAATGGCCCACAAAATTTTCAAAGTGACTAAATATATTATATATACAATAATTTCTATAGTTGTAAGATTATATTAAATTCATCAACTGAATTAAAAAATAAATTATAAAAAAATATTCGGTGATAAAAATATACATTTTTACAAGTGATACCTATACATTTTTTAATAAATTAGTTATTATGTCTAAGAAATTATTTGATATTCTTAATGTTATAATAATATTATAATGAATAATTTTATAGCTTAGCATTTTTTTTGTATTTAAAATGGTTTTTTATCAAACTAAATTTTAATTAATATCTACATTCTACACAGACAGACAGACAGACACACAGTATAGATACCTACACAGTAAACCTATTCCAATTAGATGATTTGTTACTATAAAATTAATATTGGTTGGTCATTTTTTTTTGCGAGCGAACGAGTGGCTTAGTAAAATGGGGATAATAGTATGTTACTTATACATTTTGTACGAGGCACCTCTTATGGATTTTCCGACTTTATTTGAACCCCAAAATCCGCCATCGGTTATAATTCTAAATTAAAAATGAATTACTTAATAATTTCTGTTTAGAATACTTTTAAAATGTTAAAGATACGGCACATATTTTTTTTTGCACTTAATTATGGACAAATTGATTAGTAGGTACCTATGTCGAACTTTGTAAATTGTCTTGTTGAAATAAATAATTACTAGCGGCTCTACTATGGTACTGTGGTGCCCATAGGTGTAATGAGCATATAATGCTCAGCCCCCTTCCTATATAGTAATCTCACCAAATTTCTCTTATGAATTGTGCCGTCCACTTTATACTATACTATGTACTTATATACGAAAATGAATTGATCGTTAGCGGTTATAAAAATCATCGACATCGGTTTATTCGGTCTTGTAAAGGTAAAAACCATTCGTGTTGGTCAATACATAATTAGGTTAATTGTTTGCTCTGATCAGGTTGGTTAAGTTTATCATCAACGATGAGTGTTAATCAAGCAAAATATTATGTTGAATAATATGGTGGTTCATATAGTTTATAGTTATAGAAGCATTCCATTATCATATAAATGGTGTTCAGTGCAAAATGTTTGTAGTTCTCCATAGTATTATTAATATTATTAGGTACTATTTAGTAACCACATTCAAACGCACTATACAGTGGTCACAGGGGCGCATTAAGGGTTCACATATGGGGGGCAAAATTATTTTGCGCCCCTGGTGTATTTTATGAATATTAATGAAAGTATAAAAACTTAAAAAAAATTTCCTCGCTGCGCTCGAAAAATTAAGTTAGTACCTTACATTTCATACAGTTATTATACCTACATAGATATCTTATTAAATTAATTACTAAATATCTATTTGGAACTTGGAATAATAATCCTTTCTTTTAAAATAGTACTGGTAATTGGAATATTTATAATGTTTATATTTCATTAACTAATAAATACCTCCTAGTAAGCAACTCCTATATTTTTAGTTATTTATGGAGTACCTATGTATTAAGCATTGACTTATAATAATAAATATATCTTTATTCTTTATTAACAATAAAATATTATTACATATTATAAAACTATTTAAATGACAAATATGGAACAATACTAATTAAAATATTTTCTTATTTTTTTGTTCACAAACTCTTTTATAATACTTGACCAATCAATACTTCTAATCATCTCATTTTCTATTGACAGCCATAGGCGCACATTGGGTGTGAATTCAGGGGGTGCTGGGATAATTTATGGTTCACACCTCCTAATCCTAATATTTCTGCATTGCATTAGACTTAATGTTATTTAAGTTTGATAAACAAAAAAAGGTGCTCTGCTGTACAGTAGGGTACAAGTGGGTCCCTGTATAATCGATGGTATTAAATTTGAATTCAATGAAACACTAACATCATTGTATAAGAAAAACGATTCTGAGCGAAGACGGTTAGTCAGCCTATGATATTACTAAGTATATTTGATGATACTAAGGTGAATAAAGCAATTTATATATAACCTATTTACGTAGAATCTTGTTTTAAATTTTCAATCATTAGCTATAAAAGTTGAACATTTTATAAATTTTTAACTATAAAATTATTATAAAATTTTAAATGTGATAAATTTTGTCAAAATTTGAATTTTAAATAATTATTAAAAAAAATTGTGCCTATGTATTTTTAATATTTTTCAAGTGTTATTGTAACAATATAACAGGAGCTTTGCATTAAATTTTCAAGCTTTTTTACCATACAAATAAAATTTTATTGATATGAATAGAAAAAAAAATTAAAATATTGAGAACTGAAAATGTCCGTAAATAGCTCAAAAAGAATCAAAATATTTTCAAAACTATATGGTGTATAGGAAATGCTAATATAAAAATTTAGTAAAATTTTCAAGTATCTACAGTCATTCGTTTTTTAATTACAACAAAATTAGAAAATCGTTACACGAGAAATCGAGTGAATATCAAATGTTGTAAAAATATGAATTTCAAACGTTCATAAAAATTTAATTTGAGATTCTTGTAGACATTTTTTTTTTTTGATAAAGGTAGACAAACTTATGAGGAATCTTGCATTACATTTTCATATCTTACATTTAAAAAGAAAATTTTTTATGAATTTCTAACTCGAAATAATTTGCAAATTTTCGTCATTTTCACGTATTTTGTCAATATTTGGAATTTAAATGCTTATAACAATTTGACCCCCCCAAAGTACCAACTAGATTCACTTTCCTATCAGAAAAGATACTGTTGAAGAAAATCCAAGCACTTTTACTGCCCTAAAAGATGATGACGGACAAAAAAAAAAATGAATTCGTAAACAGTTGTCAATATTTGTAATGAAAAGAAAAATTCCGAACCAATAAACCACGATAGTTTACAAATGATAAGAAATACTGAAATAAACTGAGGGTGCTAGTTTGAAGCTTGCATATAAATGCCCATCTCATACTATGACATAATTTTATATACATAATTTATAACGTTTAATAGTACATTAGTATGATAGTTCTAATTATTATTAGTTGTTTCTTAAACCCGAGTTTTCCATTATGTCATACAATTTGTGTGTTTTCTTTTTGACTCTGAGATACAAAAAAAAAAAATTACAAAAATGTACCGCCCCCAAAAAACTTCCGCCCGGGGCAAATGCCCCTTTTGCCCCCCCCTTAATGCGCCCCTGAGTGGTCATAAAAAAATTAAGTAAATAATTTGAACAATAGATTCTGAAATATACATCTTGTTATAAAAATTTAAAAATTATGAGTTGATTCGATTTTATTTTCATGAAGACAAATTGAAATGTGTTATAAACTCATATTTATCAAAATTGTTCCTAGTAATAGTTATTATGCCAAATATTATTGTTTTTTGATTTTTAATTCTAATTAACGTTCATCTGCATAGACCATAGACTCATAGTGCATACACAAAATAATAGGTTTTTATTCACGAACAAGTCAATTGTATATTATATAATTATAATATACGTTAGGTAATTGTTTATAATAAACGTATAAAAGAGTCCATTCAAAATTGCAAAATTACGTTTTCGTACTGGCAATACTGGCATGTTATTGCGTACATATTCAAACGAATAATGATGCTTTTAATCCGATTGAAGCATAATTTGAAAAGTTTAAGAGCAGATGTTTGTGCAATACGTACAATGTACATGTAGGTACGTATGATTTGTAGAAACTTACAACAAATGTTATATCAACATAATATAATATAATTATGTTTGGGTTCGTTCGTAGCATGTGTCAAAATCTCACGAATGGAATCAACAGAATATAATAGTATAATATAATAAATATTTTGTGGAGACGCTTAAAATCCAAAATTCAATTAATACATACCTACCTACATCTAAGTAAGTACATAATATGTTTGTTGTTGTTTTTCTTATCGTTAACTCGCAG
>CARXXK010000001.1:120461756-120681090 GCA_949089665.1 Macrosiphum euphorbiae
AAACCGCAGTATAATACGTAGGAATTATATTCAACGATAAATAAAATCGCGAGTGTACGTTTTATATTTATTTCCTGACGTAAATTTATTTCATATAATTTAACTATAGGTATATTCATACTGCAAATTTGATGTCAAAATATCTATGTAATTCTACTAGAAAAACAAATTAGGATGACAACTTGGGGAAAGACTATAGTCTACGCAGGTACGCCAGCTGTAAATGACAGCACCAACGTATTTTATTATATTAATATTTCAGTTCGTTCTAATCTCTAACAACTTTTGAATTTTTTTCTTGTGAATCACACTTTTGAAATACTTTGGATAATTTTCATGTTCAAACATTATTTTAAAGTCTTAAACTTTTAATTCAATGTTAGTCAGGTTTATCCAGTCTTTATTATGTTGATCATGATATTATAATATTAATATTATTTGACAATCTATTGAAGAGAAATCGGAATGAAATAAAAATTTTAGTGTATATAATAAATAAATTACAACCAAATCAATTCCACGAATCAGAAATTGAATGAATTTATTATTTAAGGAAAAAAGGGGTGGTATGATTGGTGAATCACTCTGTATAAATAGATCTGCTTGTAATATAATATATAATATTCAAACATTTTTTAGTTATTTACAATAAGGAGGTTATTGACCGATGCTATGAATTATAATATTTAAAATATTTAAAATTTAAGTTTTAATTATAATAATTGTTAGTTGGTGGTGAACATGCAGTTTAATTTATGCATTTGATATAAAAATGTTATTGACTGCTGTTGTTGAAGGTGTGAGGGATTTAATTTAAAGTTTCTGGAAGTTGGTGTTTGTGTCTTGATTCGAAATACTGTTTTTATTCGATAAGTATGTGTTCGAGTATTGTGCTTACTGATTAGTTTAATGCTACTCACAAGCTTGGCATATAGTTAGATATTCCTTGGCTATGATGTGTCGGATTGTGATCATAGGCATGCGCAGACTTTTGGTTCCAGGAGTGCACACTAAAAATTAGCGCAAACCCCTGTGTGTAAGCCTATGATTGTGATGCAAGCATGACCTATTCACAAGCTGCCGGTTCCACGCTTATCTACTACCTAGTATGTATTTTTTGATTTTGTTCAACATCGGAACTTGAAATTTATATTTTAAAACCAATATAGGTATTGTATAAACGCCAGACGGTACATTTTAGCTAGGTACGATTATATTTATGTAACGATTATAGCTTATAGCTTTATATAGGTTTATGATTAATTGTATCGCCATTTATGATATTAATAATTTATTAAATGATACATTTTCAGTACACTTAGCTATATGTACTAGTACTCTATATGTACACTTTTGTGTTTGAATATTAATTGAAGAGTAACTTTTTAAACATTTTTATAATTATTGTGTTTGTTGAAGTAGAATAAGTAATCACAATATTTTGATTATAAAATACAGTGTAAATATATATTTATATAATTTATTAAAGTTGTGTGAATAGCACGCAGGTATTAAGAAAGAAGTTTTATTATACATCAACTAATGATAATTTATTAGTCTTGTGAAACCACCGCATTAAACTTGCTCGGAGTCAAGTACATAATTTGAGAGCAATAACAGGAACTATAAGACTATTTGAATGAAAGACATTAAACATTTTTTTTTTAAAAATCTGATAATTTATTTTTAAATAATATATATGTAGATATATTATATTATTTGTTATAACTAGGGTTATTATAATTATAATAGGTTTACTATTTCCTTTAACTACCTGTATCGATTTATAAAATATTCATATAATAGAATAAAGTATAAACTATAATATATACAATATTATTGTGTTGGATGTTTTGAATTTATTTTCTATCTAAATGTCATAAGAATTTTCTGTTAAAATAGTTTTCATCCGTACGCCATAAGTGGGATTTTAAATTCCAAGTGAAGTATTTTGTTTATACCTATCAAGAAATATTTAAACGAAAAAAAATGTATATTTCAATAGTTCTTTAAAGTCCCTACAATTGGATACAGTTGTTATTTTATATATGATCTTTTTACATTAGATTTTCCAGATATAATAAGAGAAAATTTGTAAGACCAGACGGGTGTCCAGTACACTTGTATACTGCAGCCAGTAGAATATATCACTCTCCACTAACCTCTCTACCTTTATTATTCAATATTATGTCCGTTCTTTTGGTTCGTAAATCGTATTATGAGTTTATATAACAGTACAACCAATATAATGTTGAGTCACCTTTATTGTGTTTGATACAACGATGGTCGTCACTATAGGTACAATAGAGAGAATTTCAATATATTAGATTGCAGCTGCGGGAACAAATGCAAAATATTAAATAGACATCTACGCAACAGCTTGGTAAGTAAGAATTCATTCTATCCGATGTGAATCTAAACCGTTAACTATAACATAAGGTGATTGACTATAAGCAAGCACAGCCTCAGTTTTTTCCTTTAGTAATGGATTTATTCGAATTCTGAGTTTTTGAATTTTTAAGTACACATAATAAGGATCAAATTTTCAAATACTTAGATTTTTCAGAAAATTTAAAATGTGTTCTATGGCAAAACAAACTTCTCTTTCTACAAATGAAGACCAACCTTACATAGTGTAGGGTTAGTTACTTTACTAAATTATAGATTTTTTTGAAAATATTGATGTATTTAAATTAAAATTCGAAATCATAGGTTTTGAGTTATTAAAATGTAGGTATATATTAAAGATAATAGTCCTTAAAAATGGTTTTAAAAAACTATAAAAAATATGTAATATATTTTAATTCAGTACTTATTATACTCAGAAAATGTGTAAAAAATATAAAATGTTGATAGGTTTATAATAATTACTATAATTTTCAAAACATCATAAACCCCATATCTTCAAAACCCATAATTATCATAGTCATATATCCTTAGCACACTAAGTTAAATTACTCAATGACTAATAATGGGGATTTCGATCTGAGTTCATCAACATTTTCAAGAAATTCATCTGTTTTATAATTATTTAGAGTTAAAAAAGGTCGCATTAAAAAAAAAAATGAGTTTTATTGCCTAAGAAAACTTCTAAGTGGTGTGAAAAATCTAAGTATATATTTAAAAATATGGCCATGAGATATTAAAATATAGGTACCTACTTAGAAATTCCAAAAATCAGAATTTGAATAAATCCATTATTAAATGAGAAATAGGGGTGAATCAATTTGTACATTTGAGGACAATATTATCGTCTTCCATAATGTGTATCACTGATGATTGTGATGGGATACATTTTGTTCCTCGTATACTTTTAGGTCGTAGTACGAACACGTTTCGGACGTGAATATTATATACTATAATATTATTCCTCAGACATTCTCATTTATTAAACCTGAAGTATAGGGCGGTGAACTTTGAACAGGGGAATGTTTTTGGTGTCGAAACACCTCATATTCGTATATAAATGGGTTTTTTTTTTGTTTCATCGAATCTATATCGATACTTTATTTTTGTTTTTAAATAAAACTTTGATAAATGTGTTTAGAGTGCTTGTAAAAATGAAATATATAATACTAATATTATGTTTACTTTGATGATGAAAATATTTGGTATTGCTAACTGTTCGTATAATAGGGATAAAAGTAATTTAAAAATGTCACAAAATCTTCAAAACAGTTTTTTTTCATTTCTGATTTCTTGGAATGTATCGGTATTACGATAGATAGAGGTTTTTTTTAATAAATTATGGATCGACAGCAGCTAAAACTTAGTTTCGAATACTTTACCCACACGTTTTTTACTCTATATTGCAGTATACGTTAACAGCTTTTGATGCATAATAGTCAAATTTTAAGGAATAGGTAGTTAAATAATTGTAAACATTTAAAGTTTTTTTGATGTGGTAGTGCGTAGTAGATTAATATTTTGAGGGGCACTCCTATACCAGTCCGTTCACTTCGCTCATCTATACACTATAAATATTTATAATAACTGGTGGTGGTGCATAATATTATAAATAATAATATTTTCGTAGCCAATATTAACACAGCTAGTCGACCCATGTAAGTCGTAATTATTTACGCAAAAACGAGGAAACCGGCGGGAACCCATTATTGAACAAGAGCCATGTGTAAATAAGAACCTCCATTCGAGTTTATTGCAATTATAGGTAAGTACACGTTTTGGTTCACGAATTCATATTCATATTAATTTCGTCTTAATCGTTATGCCTTGAATTCCCGAAGCTCCGTCTGCATTCAATGTCCGGTGTGCAGTTGGAAGCCAGGAAGACTGCACTTCCCGAGCACACAAAGCCGCTTATCCCGGGAAACGTGTACCACCAAATCATGCTGAACTACGATAATATCATAACCGCTATGTAATACATTTGATGTGATTTAAGATTCGTTTCGTATACCTACCTATATATGCTAAATTATAGTATATAGACGTATACGAAATGTCGTTCGAATCCGTAGCGCTTATACACGGGGTATATAATTGATGTTATTACGATCTTGTAATCAAACATAATATTATTGCGACCCAGTGCTCTTTATTTTCGTCAGTGAAATCCTCAAGACGAGGAAATATAACAACATTGACGTCAATACGTACGTAGGTAGGTAATACGACGTAATAATACACATAATGTGACGGATGCATATCAATTTTCCCCCACCCACTCCCGGCAGAGGGTTTACGACAAAAAACTATGTCAAAATATGTTAAAATATTATGTTTGTAGCGAACTGCGCCAAACAGTAATATTATTGTCCTACACGTCAAAAACACGCAGTACACCAAACGATTTATCATTAGACTTATTGTAGCTGTCAATAAAAAGGTAGACCGTATAATAGTGTGCACATATGTATAATATAATGTGTATTACGTATTATTATGTCTCCTGTACAGATTTAATACGTATTTGCTATTCGTTTCCTACACATTTACAACACACGAAATGCCAAGTCAGTGTCTCGAACACATCAACTAGGACGTAGAATCAGTATAGGTATAATGACCCTCTAATGGTCCCGGTATTTTTATTTTCCAATACATATACAGGCTATTGTTTCGAGGCATAGGTACACTCGTTTTCACAGAAAGTCATAAAGTTTATGGAATTATTATTTTATTCATTTTTGTATTTTTCATTATCTGCTTTTAGGTGTATTTATTTTTTTTCGTATGACATCATACGTTTTTAATATCATGTTCCAAACAGAATATTTTTTTGGTATTTTCAATGTATACAAAATTGAATTTCAAACGAATAGTTAATTAGTTATGAGTATTTAATGTTCTGATGAGCGGAGTAGTGACCAACATTTTGCGTGGTATCACTGAACCCCCCTCCATTTTTTTACATAGTTGTTTTGTAAAAACATCAAATCATTTAAAAACCTTATTTGGAAAAACGTCAAAGCTTTTCGACAAAAAGAGTGTTTACGTTTAAAATAATCAGAAGTATAGCTGCTTTATGTATCCATAACAATTATCTATTGGGGGACGAGGTGGCCGAGTGGTCTAACGCGTCGACTGCGGCGCTGGCAGTCGCGGGTTCGCCTCTCGACCACTGGGCGGCATTTTTCTCCGGGCAAGTCACGGTGTCCGGAGTACAAGTGCCGCCATCCCCCAACCCGGGGCATGGCAGAAACCTACGGGTGCCCCAATAAAAATTCTGCCACCACAAACACACACGTGTACCAACCTACCCAAACTAAAAAACCTACAGTTCCCTACCAACACCCAATGGCCTATGTTGCCGCGGGTTATCCAATAAAAAAAAAAAAAAAAAAAAAACAATTATCTACTTACATCTGGTTCGTTAATTTCCCGTCTTCTCGTTACACGCTATTAATATTATTGCCTTCTGTGAACTTTTAGGTGTATCTGTGGTACACAATGTATTACATATAGGTAACCGAAATTTGTATATATCATTTTTGTTCAATTTTATTTGATTTCTGATTTTGGAATTTTAAAATACTTAAAGACCATTTTTCCAGTTCCTGAGATTGTTTGTACTGCGTAAAGAGTGTCTTGTGGAGGTACAAACGTATATTTTTGTTATAGGAATCCCTTTTTTTATAATAAATTATTTTGTAAATATTATTTAAAAAAATTAAAATTTGAACGAGTAGCTTCTTAGTTATTAAAGTGTCTAATAATAGACACTAATAATAATACTATAAAAGTACTTAAAAATGGTTTAAAATTTTGGAATATTGGATTTAGACATTTAGTATTAGTTATTGGCCTTGATCGTTTTTATAAAAATTAATGTTGAAACCTAAATTAATATTTATTACAATTTGTAATAACTCCATATCTTTCCAACCCATTAAGAAGCTTCTCATTTGAAAAACAGAATTTAGGAACTCCTCGGGTACTGAAGTAATAAAACGAGAATTTCAAGAATTTAAAAAAAAATGGTTTTTACGTGTATAGTTAAGAAATGAGATATTGAATAACTCTATGCTTGATGAATCACTCTGTATAAAGGTAAACATAGATTTCTTCACCGTGATTGCATGTATTGTTCCATTTTATTTTGTGGTAGAAGATAAATCATTTTTGTTCACTCGACACGTTCTATATTAATAAAAGTTTTGAATACCCTTAAACTTTCCTACAAATTAAAAAAAATGTATTTAATCCTGTCATATATTTTACTCATATTAGTAAAGTAATTATTTACAGTTTAATGTAACATATAATTTTTTTTTTAAAGTTATGTTCTAATTTTAAGTGAAAAATTAGAGCAATCATATAAAAAAATTAAAAAAATGGAAGTAGCTACTACTATCAATTTATTTAATTAATCCTAATTGAAAGCATAAATTATTTAAACTATTTCATCTATAAATGTATTATAATTTATAATATTGTTTCAAAACCAATATTTATTTGTAGTACTAAAATTAGTTATAGGCACTAGGGAGCATAAGTAAGTAATCATTCAAATTAAGGCTTTTGTCAAATAGTTAGACTTTAGAACTATATTATTAATTGTACACATTTCGTAGTAGATTATACTAATACTACTGATATACTTAAAAACCTGATAAATGTTAGGTAGGTATTCGATAAATATAATTTAACTTGAACAATTTAATCACCAATTAATTTACCATACGTATAGTTTTTTATTCTGAAATTACTTCATTCTATTGGGTGTGTTATTTATTAATAAATATGAGATTAGGGTTGTATTTCATCTTATAATATTATGATTTATGAACAATTCAACAATAATAAATATCTATGTAAAACCGTTTTGGACATTTGTGTAAGATGACAAAAGTCTACAACAAAAATGTTATACACAAAGTAGAGAATTTAAATCAGACAAACCTAATATTATATGATGTGGGTAATTTAATGTCATTAAGGTCAACTAATGTCCAACAATTTTATTTGTACATGTATAATATTATTTTATTATATTATTTCATTTGCGTATCCATATTTCGATAAAAAAAAAAAACAATGTTCCTATTGGATATATTCATTTATTTTTTTAGATAATATTAATCTATTGAAATTTTCTTATCCCAACCGTAAAGATAAATCAAGTGTGTCTGAAAAAATATAAAATGAAAAAAAAACAATTTATAATGTACCTATTAAAGCGAGAATTAATTTACTAATCTCTTTAATAATGTGAGGCAAATTTATATTTTGGAATGTTGCATGTGTAAACATGTCAGGTGTATGCCATGAATGCGTATGTTTAAAGCATATTATATTATGTAAATAATTTAACTACTAATAAATATGCAAAACTCCGATGTGCAAAACTTAATAAGTTTAGGTACCTACCTACTCGAAACATAATAATATTATGCAAGCCACAGGCTGATGAATTTGTTTTTCCAAAGCTAAATAATAGATATAAAACGATTTAAACTAACATAGTGAAAAATATTGATTAAAAAAATCAGTGTCTATTTTTGAAAGAAAAAATATCTGTAGTTGAATTTAGATCCTACGCATACTGATGAGTTGCTACTAAACGTTGTGCACAGTCAAAAGATCGGAAATCCCTCTTGGAACATATTCTAGTTTTTTTATTTATACACATTCAATTTCAGTAATGCATAAAGGAATGAAAGTTTAACATTAAAAACACCGTTAAGTATGTTATAATAATGATCAATATTCAATATAATGTTATAATCTTGTTTATCATTCAACAACAAACAATATTATTACATCGAAAAATATCTTGGTCTGTAGTACAATGACACGCACATAAATTTAAGATTTCAACAGTTTACATAGGTACCTTTAAAAATATTATACTTAAGTATGAAAGTCAACGAATCAGATTTGTTTGCACTAAAAGTTTCACAGATGCGCACCGTACATATAGTAGCGAACCTAACATAAATTACGACCTAAAATCACAATTTATTTTAATTTAATTATTATACATAACGTTTCATGTTCTTTCGTTAAGATTGCGTCGCTTATTAGATCGAAATTAACATTCACCAGTATCTTAATATTATCAAAATCAAGATAATTAATTAAATTGTCATAAATTAAATTCATAACTGTTCATTATTATGACTATATATTATCTACCTACATTTGGAGTAATTAGTATTTTTACAAAAAAAAAAAAATTAAATTTTAACGTTCATTATAGTTTTGAACATAATTAGTTATATTAATAACGTATTTTTTAATATCTTAGATACTATTTAATTGAGGCATATAAAGAACAGTCATATTACATACTTACAGTTGTAATTTAAATAACACAAAAATGGGCTGAATTACAATGTTCAGGTGTCTTAAAATTCAAAAGAAACCACAATAAATCTTTAGATTGGAAAACGCTCTTGACAGATAGTTGAATAAACATCGATTTAACGAAAAATACTCGCATTTCTCCACTGCGACTGTCGGTACTGCTTTTTGTCACAAGCGATTTAAAATTTAAAAAATGACCTCCACAAAGTGTTATTTATCCTGTATTACAATCTATATATATATAGGTGCTGCTTAAGTTATTTTACTTCCATAACAAATAAAAAGTGTTATTTATAAGAAAAAACAGACATTCTGATGTATCGATAGTTCCTCGAACTACTCAGCATCTAAAACGCTATATAGTTATTAGTTAACCAATAGATAATTTTACCATGAAATTTGCTTTAAAAAACATAATATTATACGATATGTATTAAAAAATTCATGAATGTCTCAAGCATTTCTATCCTCAAAATTAATAGATTTAGACGTGTTCCGTCTACTTTTAAAAAAAATAGCAATTTATTTTGTTAAATTAATTTAATTTTTGTTATACAGTGTGATTCATGAAGCATGTTCGCTCCCTTTTCTTCCTTCAGTAATTAATTTATACAAATTTTATTTTTGGAATTTTTTGTATATATGTACTTTAACTTTTAAGACAATATTAATTTAAAAATACATCCTTGAAATTTGTTGTGCTACATAGCCTACATTAGGAGTGTGATGATTTAAACTTTTTATAATAAAAACCGCCTATTTGCTGTAAAATATTAAGTAAATATTTTTTTTGAAAAATTGTAAGTAACAAAATCAAAGTTCAAACCATTTCGAATAGTTTCTAGTTATTAAAGTGTTTATACTAAGGATATTAGTCCTCAAAAATGGTTTTATAAAAATATATAACATATGTAATATCGGATCTTGTAGTTTTTATACTTGGACCATTCTTACAAATAATAAATGTTGATGAATAAATATTCATTACTAAAGTTTTCAAATCCATTTTCGTATGGTCATAGTTTTTAACTTATTCAATGATAATAATATGCATAAAAAAATTCAAAAAATTCAACAGCGAACCTTGATGTCTAAACAAATTTTATTTTTTTTATTTAAAATGAATCGAAAATTATCCATGTAAAAATAACAATTGTAATAATATGACAAGCACTAAAATGAAATATTTACTAACCAAACTACCTACGTGTAAATAATTTGTTGTCGTTATTACATATATTTTCTTTTATTATTAGAAGAACACAATAATAAAATATTTAGTTTTTCATTCAACTTTCCAGAAATTACTCTCATGTTTACCAAGCGGTTAATCACCACACCACGTTATTATAGTTCTAAATTACTTTTTACAGTTCCATTTAAATGTAACAAAAATCAGGATTTTACCAAGTTAATGAAATTTTATTAACTATCAAAATGTTAACAGAATGTATAATCTAGAAAAATAATGTACGGAAATCATTCACAGCTTGGCTTTGGCCAATACAATTTAAATAATATTTTCTCATAAAAAAATTGGAATCAAGATTTTTGAAAAATTAGAGAAAATGTCAAAAGTTAACATAAAGATGTAAATCTATGAAAAAAGTTATCATCTTACTACAGAAATTGAACACGAAACTCCCCAGTGAGCAATCCATAGTATTCATAATCAATGATATTATATTAATATTATAAATATTAAAGTATATAATATAATGTACATGTATATTATAATATAATATTAATAATCATAGTCTACCCTAAAAACAGTAAACAATAAAAAAACAAACCATTGTAAAATCAGTAATAATTAAAATGTTGAAACCATAAAACATAGTAATACCATACGTCATATAATATAACGTATGTATTAGATAATACTATAATATAAATCTACTTGCCAGTTTGACGATAAAAAAAATATCGACAATACATCGGAATAGCACCAGGTAATACATATAGGTACTTAAATTGTTTCCATCAAAAGCGATATTTAATATAATATCATTGAAACGGTGCGTCCGATTGGACGACCCGTGTCGTAAATAAAATAACAATTGTGTGTTCGATAATCAAGTTTTTCTATTGCTTGGTTAAATTATAATTTATATTTACAATATTGGGACAAGTAAAGCGTCGATTTGTGCCGACCGGACTTAAATAAGTGAGTCGGCACAATCGGAGGCGCTTGGGTATTGTGGTCGGACAATTGTCGGACCCTATCTTCACAAGTGTTTTTATAACGATTTATATAAGTTATACAATATGATCGGCTGGGAAGCCGGCCGTCGTCGGTGCAGACTTAAGTCAAGCGGCACCCCGACGACGAACCAGACTTGGGTCGGATAACTTAATTAAGTGCCGAGGTTGGGGTCGTGGTGGCCCTGAAAAGGGCCTTTTAATGTTGTCACGCCGTGAGTGGTCGGCCTATCCGGTGATCCCGCAGGCTGGGGTGGTTGAGTGGCGGTCGGGCGGCCTCGTCACGGCAAGAGTACACTGACACTGGTCTCTCCCCGTTGAGCGGCAGTCACGGGGTCGGTTGGTCCTGACGATGATGGCGTTGTTGATCGACCGATCTTTGCGCCCGTAGATAGGTGGTCGACGGGTCGTTATTGTTCGGCAGTTGAATGACGTTTACAGCCGTGGAGCGGCGTCGTTGTCGATATGCGTCGGTATGATGATATACGCAATCGGGAACGGCGGTGGTCTGCGGTCGAATGGCGCGGGTAGCCGTGGAGCGGCGTCGTTGTCGGTATGCGTCGGTATGATGATATACGCAATCGGGAACGGCGGTGGTCTGCGGTTGAATGGCGCTGGTAGCCGTGGAGCGGCGTCGTTGTCGATATGCGTCGGTATGATGATATACGCAATCGGGAACGGCGGTGGTCTGCGGTCGAATGGCGCTGGTAGCCGTGGAGCGGCGTTGTCGTCGGTCTTCGGCGGTCGATTGCTGGGGTCCTGGTCTTCTTGCTATCGGAACGTTTCTTGGAGATGTTGATAGTTTGAAGGATTGAAGTGGACTGACTAGATTTTTGCTTTGCTTTGCTTTGGGAGGGGTGGCTATGCCGTTTACTATTCCAGGCTTGTGCCTCTACTAGTGGATGGATTTTGGGGTTGATTGGTAGGTTCAGTTATGTAAGTCAGTCCAATTTAATGGGTATGGTTTGAGTAAACGTTTGGTGGTTGGAGGGGAGTGGGTTTTACCTAAGAGGCGGATATGATCGTATTCGGAAAAAGAGTTATTGTAGAACATTGTTTTTGATTGAGAGCAAATGGAATTTTGGATAGATTTGAAGTTGGCTGATTTTAAAAGGACCGAGTTTCTAACGATAGTGGGCATACCGGTTATCGTGCGTATGCCGATGTTTTGGACGGATTCAATACGTCTCCAATGGGAGGGGCCGATAAAGGGTGCCCAGGAAGAGCCAGCATATGTAAGTATAGGGGTCACGTAGAGTTTAAGTATGTTAAGTTTTGTTTTCAGCGGAACGGGACTAGTACGGTTAAGTAAGGGGTAAAGCATACCACGGACGCGGGTAGCTTTTTTGGTTACGTCTTGAATGTGTTGGTTGAATGTAAGTTTACGTCCAATCGTGACGCCTAAGTATTTGGCCTGTTTTGACCAGTTAACGGGTTGGTTATCGATGGTTAGAGGTGGAATGTGGGTTGTATTAGAACGCCCGAAGAGGACGCCTACTGTTTTGGTCGGGTTTATTTTGATTCGCCACCTGTGGAACCAGTTGGACGCGAGGTTGAGTTGGTGTTGTAGTTGTATGGTTGCACGTTTGGGGTTTTTATTACTAGTAAAGAACATCGTGTCGTCAGCGAAGAGTGAGAGGTTGGCTTTAGGAGTCGTTGGAATGTCGTTAATGTACGTCAAGTATAGCGTCGGTGAGAGACAGGAGCCCTGAGGGACTCCTGCGAGTACGTGTCTGGTAGTAGAGAAGGAGTGTTCAATTTTAGTGGTAAAAGTACGGTCGGTGAGAAAGGATTGGATGATTTTTACGATTTCTAACGAGATGTTGAGTTTGGAGAGTTTGTAGAGTAGGCCTTCGTGCCAGACGCGGTCGAATGCTTTCTCCACGTCGAGGAAGACGGAAGCAGTGCTTAAGTCGTTGTTAAAGTTTTCGCTCAGTTGGTGGGTGAGTTTGGTCAGTTGTAGTGTGGTCGAGTGTTCGGGTCTGAAAGCGAACTGTTCGGGACGGATTTTGTTTTTGAGTTTGTCTTGTAGGTGGGTGAGGATGAGTCGTTCGTAAATTTTGGACAGGGAGGAGAGGAGGGCGATTGGTCTATAGTTTTCGGGTTGTTTATGGTCTTTGCCTGGTTTGGGAATGGAGATGATGACTGCTTTTTTCCAGGCAAGGGCTGACTAGATTGTCGAGAGTGTCCGGTATTTATACCCTTTTCGACAATCTAGTCCATCGTTGATTGGTCCGCGTAATATGTTTTAGACGAGTGAAAATCACACCGTTGAACGGACATTCCTATCTATCATGTGTGATTTTCACTCGTCATATCGTGTCCTTTTTTCCAATAGTCTTTCCTTGGTGGGTGTTTGTTCCGTAACATCATATTGGCATTAAAAGTTTTCAGCGAGTTTTCATATAGAAGGTATATTAATATCATGATATGAGTTATATAACCATTATACTGTTTGGTTCGTTTTTCTCATTAGGTACTTCGGAGTTTTGAATTGCCGCCGCTACTTATCATGGATTATTAATATGTAATCATATAAAATATTTCATAAAACTTATAATAATATACTCACATAATATAATATGTACAAACATTGCCTGAATAATACTTATTTTAAGTACCTATATAGGCTAGGTTATAATACAAGCGTGTAGGTATATAAAATTGAATTATTCTTTCGTGTGCTTCTGCTGTAAGAATCATTGATAACGAATAGTGAGTGTTGAGAATAGATATACAACTAAAATTGCATTCAGATAAGATATAGATAATTACCTATGTTTATTCATTTATATATATAGATAATATCATGATATGAATCAAATTTTTTTGGGGCGAGTTATGAATATTTTACTAAAGGCGATTGAAATTAAATTTATCTAGATAAGAAAATTTGTTATCAAAGATAACTTGTAGATGGTTAGTACACTAATTATCTAGTATCTAGATAATATAAAATAAAAGAAGAGTCATTTTTTTTTGTCCGGTAACGAACCATAACTTAATGAAATTATTACGATCTCGTTTAATTTTGATTATTATATAACATTCTAGTAGGTATAGTGTGAAAATACCTATATTTATAAAAATTCTTAATATCGAATTACATTGCATGTTTACTGGAACATTTTGAGTAGGTGGGTGGGTGGGTGGGTGGGTTCGGCGGGTGGGATACGATCAACGCTATCCGATTATGAAGTTCGGTCCGCACACGGTGTCGGATGACTGCAGAAAGAGTACAATTTAACGGTCAACTTTGTACTGGAGTAATAATTTGGGAATCGACTTCCATTAATATTTTAATATACTCGGGAGTGCATCAAATAGCTTTGTAGAGTATTATGTAAATATATATACAATATTATTATATGAATATAATAACGAAGCCCCCATTAAAAACTCTACTCAGAACCAATTACTATAATACATCAATACAATTTTTCTTCCTACAATACAGTATAGGTATACCTACATACACATTATATTTCGTGCAGTGTTGATATTCTAAATATTTATATATATTATATACATTTAACGCGGGTTGGCTATTATTATCGTATTATATTATTAATATGGACTTATGGTACTTTGTCTTAAAATATTCATTATTTAACCTTTTTACTTTTTAGACACTTTTAATCGTGCATGAATATTACGAAAATGTTGTATGCATTTTTTATTTTTCAATAAATATAATATATATGCTAGCACCTAACGTTTATTCCAAAACATTATCAATACATTCGATTTTCTAATTAAAACATCCGATTTTAATTTAAAATACTTCAATGAAAGCTTGTCAGTGCACTCAACAAAGTAACTTAGCATTGTTTAAAGTCATGGAAAAGAGTTTATACCTAATCTATAAAAACCGAAATGTTTACCCTATTTCTTCGTTTATAAAGTCACAGTTGTGTATACTTAATAGTTTTTATTGATGGAAAGAAAACTTCTTATACATATTTGTTTTTTGTTCTTTTTTTTAAAGCTTTGATTTCTATAAAATATTAAAATTTTAATTGATTACAATAAACAGCTATAAGCAGAACTGGTAAAAATCAATTATTATCACTATTATATTAAGTGTATAGAAATATCTAAATCTCTGTATAATTTAATACTCGCTAGTTTAAGTTCTAACTAACTATGACTCTTTGTTCTTTAATTTTTTACTGGACTATTATCGTTGGAAAAATGTATCAAACAATAATTTCTTATAATTGCTAAAATGTTCATATTCAAAAGAATTATATAGGTTAGAATAATCTATATAGACCCTAATATAATTTTTCATTATGAATCACTTTTTTAAATGATATATTATAGCATTTAATTAAAATATTTACAGTGTTCTTCTATACTATTAGTTAGGTTTAGGTTAGGTTAGGTAAATGTTTCAAATAATGAAATGTAACAATGGTTGTGGTAGTCTCCCCTCAAGCGGTGTTTAAATGTAGAACACCTAGTGTTATTTTATGGACCACTTGAGGAGATACCATATTTGATGTGACTATGTGTATATTATTATTTGCATAAAGAACGGAGGAGGTATCGTAAAAGTAATGCAAAAGCTGTTCCTTCGGTGCCGTCAATTCCAGAACGAAAAAAAAGGTTAGTTTGGTTTTGTAATGTATGCTTGGATTGTAGTAATGGTTGATCAGAGTTTCCCTTGTCGTCAGTTCAAAGTGAAAAAGGGTGATATATGCTTATACTACATTTACTTCGTTGCTTAGGGAAACCATTCATCTTTCTAGTCGTAATATTGTAAATAATTTATTTTATTTTTGATCAAGAGTTTATACAAATATTTTTATATAGTTCATACCATATTATATACACGTGTTTTTATTACCTTGTGTGAGAACTATAAACAAAAATGAGAAATTTACAATAAGTTTGATAATAATATTATATATTAACATTACTTATTTCAAATTGTCACATATTTTGTAAATTCATCTGCAAATTAATAACTTGTTCGTTACAGTATAATGAATACACATAAGACTTCACTACCGTTACTATACTAACTTCTCTTGGTAAAATTACTCCATCGATCACATTATAGGTACATCGATCAAAACGAAGTAATGAAATAAATATAATAATATATTCGATAGTGTAATATTCTAACTAATCGTTAAGCTTTTAAATAATACATAATATTCTGTAGCATCGAAATCGAACTGTAGGTAATATCTAATATATAATTATAAAATAATTAATATGACTAAATTATCATTATTTGTACCTATTCTGTCGTTAATAATTGTCATCAAAATACTAACTTTTTGGAAAAAAAAATTATTATATTTTTTTAAGCGTATATAATTTTATTTGTTCGTCCCTCCAAATTTTACATATATATTATAGGTACTTTATGCTATTTCGCAAAAACAATTAAAACTAAATTAATTAATCCTCCAGTATTTTAAAATAAAAGAGACCATACTTATGTAATGTAAGTAAAACGATACGAATAGTAAAATAGATGAGCAGGCGTTGAACCAAGAGATTATATAGGTACATAAAATATGTACAAAATATTGGAGGCATTGTTTGTTATTTTATTGGATTTTAAAATCAAATGGTATACCAAAATATTTACAAAACGATCTGAGCAAATATAATTTTTATTGTTACAGTAATTTAAATAAAAAATAATGTACATGGCTTTTTTTAAAAGCCATTCAACGTTGGAAAAATATTAGAAACTATTATTGTATAGATCATTTTCACGCAAAGCAACTCACTCTAAAATTTTATTAACCATCGTTTACTATAGTATGGTACTATTTAACTTTCAATAATAAGTAAGATTTTATTGCGATTATAACTTATAATCATCTAACGTTTATTTTATAATCCTTCACAATTATAAATTTGTGCTTCAGTTCGAGTTCAAAATAATAATTAATCCAATTATGCGGGTATCACGACGACGAGAGCAATTTGATTAAAACAAATTTAATTATTCACCTTGGACCCTTAAAAACTACATACCTAGAGAACAATATGAGAGGTGTACAGTCACATTAATTATGGTGTCATGTGTCACAGGTTTGATAATGTAGTTTCAGCTATTATATTTCTTCTATTTATTAGTTACTTGTGATATGGAGACACCTGTATGGCTGTATATAATACTGGCTATACTTCAAACTTTTTCCCAGTAAAAGTTGTAAGCGTCAACGTCAAATGATTACATAGAAAAACTAAGTGTTTTCAAAACGAATAGCATTAGTTTGAACTTTTCAGGGATTATCACACTTTTCGTTGTTTATAGAGTGCACTCCGTTTCCATATTAGTCTCTAAAATTATATTATAAATATAATAATATCATGTATTATGCAAATGACCTATTTGTTCAAGGTTCTTGCATTTATTATTATTCCATATTTTTCAATGAAGTTTTCGAAAATCGTTTATCGACAAATGTCCATGTGAAAAAAAATATCAATACGAGTTAACTAGATAGTATTATAATCGAATAACCGCCTTCAGTCTTAGAAATATCAAATACCCAACGCCGCAGAGATAAAGCCTACCGGCTATACCGACTTTACCTGAAACATTGCAGGGAGATAATGTTCTGATATTTCGACGAAAAATCGCCAGGGTCATAAAGTCTGTTTATCATACACAACAGTAGATTTATACGGGTTATATTGCTAAGCTTTTCATAAAATAACAAAATCGTTACCTGTGTGTATAGTGAGTACACAATTTTGGATTTTACAGTTTCAGAGGAAACCACGACTATACCTACCCTGCAGCTACCCGAGGCGCAATAATCGTGGTCGACGCAAAACAGACACACTAAAATAGTCGTAGGTACTGCGTTAATACCACCTCAAATCAATAGTTTGGTAAATTAATTGGGAGCACAAGTTTTAATTTGATACACCAAGTATAAGTCTTCGGCATGGATGTCGTCCAACAGTATTCGGCGCTAGTATAAATATTATACTGTATGTATAGTGAAATTCGTAGTGTGAGAATAGCTAATATTTACAGATTTCGGATTTGAGCGTCCCGGTGGGAATTCAATATTATAATAAAAAAAACCAGCAGCTGTATTTTAGTGTGCAGCATGAAAATGTGCCAATGACTGTAAACAGCTGTAGCTGTATGCCGACAAGTTTTAAATCGCTACGGACTTTTTGAGCTATGTTTTTTCCCTGGCGCCTCCTTCCATATGAATGATTTATCACGAGGGAGACAACGGGACCACGCCACTCATTATTGGTTACGAATTTATTTTTATTCCAGATAATGTTTGGCAGAGCAAACTTTGGGAACCACTGGGATGGCTCATATAAATTCGTTCAAATTGTCCAAAACAATTTTTAAGGATTTACGCGTATATAATATAAAAGCTTGACTAATATAGGTACAGCAAAAGTGTGAGGTCCAATTTTTTATTCAAAGAGGGGCTGAAAAACGGACTTACGATAAAAATAATACCTAGAACGTATTCAATATAAATAGCCGTATTTTATTGTAATTTTCATTTATCAGTATTCTCGCGTGTTGGTGGATTCGCATATAAAAGTTAATACGAAACCCGTCTAACTATTACGACGCCACAAAACGAAACCCAAGCGTAGGGGATAAACGTTTCGCACAGGCACAGCTGACACTCAACTTAATATATAGTATAGCCACTGAATTAAAACTGAATACGTACCGAACGTAATATACTTTTCCCCTAACCCACCAATACAAAAATGATCGGGGTTTTCCATATTCTAATAAGTTATGATTAAAACAACCACAACTTTGGTTTTCTGCCCGCTGACCACGTAAGTTGAGGACGACTGGCAGGTATGCCGTCTTTAATTTTTTTCTTAATTTCCCACTAAAATACCACAGAGTAGAACCGAATATCCATACGAACTATGCCAGCACGTTGAGTTTCGCCGGTGCTTTAAAATCAAAAGATGATGGCGATTACGTGATTTCCAGATGGTAACTGTTAAATGAAACATAATGTATAGCCGGAAAGAATTGATTTTAATCATTTCAGTATCTTCCCTCTAATTATATTGTCATTATGTAATGTGGTTCTACGGGGAGTGACGAGCTATTTTTCCAATATTAAAATTATTATTGTTATGATGCTCATGCCTTTAAACAGCTGGTATATATTATTGTATACGGGCTTGGTACTGCATAATGAACGGACTATATTATTATTACTCGACATTATTATATTTATCAATTAATTTCTTTTAGATCCTAGTTTTATCCCGCTCGGATTTTATTGAACTCAATAAAATATCACCTAGATTTATTTAATTATACCAATGATTATAATTTATTGATTTTATTCCTTGCCGGCTATCTTCCGTACTTTAATTTCTCATCTCACATGTTCAAAACACCGTTTATCTCTTCTTCATATTAATATATTCATAAACGTGCACGATAAAAAAATCTACTTCGCTCCGGATCAGCGAAGCTTGACAGGTTATTGTGGTTAGTGGTTGGCCAGTAATATAAAGTAATATAAAATCCGATCGACCACTGAGCGTTATATATCGAACAAAACTATGGGAAGAATTTCAAATCTATAATACAGGTTCAGGTTCAAAATATTTTTAAGACCATTGTTATAACTCAAAATATGACGGCGATTCAACTATAGGTAGTAATAATAAATAATAGTTTATTAATAAAACGTATTATTTACACATGCAAGGTGGCGATGTCACGGTTCTCGGTTATTTATTTATTATTATGTAATACACTAAAGTGTAACATAATGCAAAACACTGCGTATGCTTTTGTATTCAGAAGTTCACACACAAATAAGCATATTTTTAGATTCGGAGCAAAGCGATACATGTATTGATTTTACATTTAAGAGTTTTTTTTATTTTTTTTTGTGTCTATGCACACGATAAGACGTAATCGACATAATGCTTTGGTTTTTAAAGTCAGTACCTTTCTGATGGAAAAGTGAATCTAGTTGCTAATTTTGAGGTGTTCAAATTGAAAATTCAGTCATTTTTAAAAGCGTCGGGTAAAACAAAAAAAATTAATAAAAAAAAACCACACAAACCCAGTCTTTGACCAATTTCATTTTGTTTTTATTTTTTTGATAAAAAACTTATAAAAATAAATCCTAGTTACATAAAATGTTCAACGAATAATATTAGCATATTCTATATAGGCACCATGAAATTTTCAAAATATTTTTCAGCATTTTATAGGTACTTTCAGTTAAATTTGGTTTTTTTTTTATTGGAATCAATAAAAATATTCTCAGTTGTGTCAAACAACGTTAACATCGTTACTCATTAGTTTTTTAAATAGTATTTCAAAAATATTTTATAGAAACTTAAACACAATTTTTTTATAAGCGTTTGATGTTTATATTTCGACAACATTAATCAAAATTACGAACAATTTCAAATTATTTTGTAGCTAAAAAATAATTATAAAATATTTAATTACTATAGTTAAAGATCGGCAATTTTAAATGAGGTTTCTCATAAGTATTTCATACTGTAACCATACATTGTAAATTATATACTGTGTTATAATAGTAAAACAAATTATTTTAATAGGAATAACATCATAAAATATACTTGGTAATAATAATATAGGCTGACATGTCAGTCGACGGGATTCGCTCAGAAAAGTTTTTCATTCACCAACAATGAACTTGCAGATTTATTGGAAAAAACTATTCGAATATCGTATAGACGATATTTTGTCCCCAATTGCAGGTGTTATTCTGTTCAACACTTCCGCAGTTGTTCAGAATTAATTTTATCGTAATACTATTATCATTCGTCGACACTTCCGTAAATTACGGTTTTGTTGTCAGCAATATCCAGTAGTTAAAAGTTTCACATTCACATTCGTGTTATCCATAACGAATATAACAAACATTTAATGCATCATATAATATAATAATAATAACAATAAAAACAACTGTTACTATGTATTGTATTCGTATAGTTTCGACTTTCCAGACTTCAGGGTGGCTTCACGTACCTTCCAACTTATAATATTGTTTCAACTTTTATTAATTAAAAAAATAAAAATACACTGAAAAACTTCCATTTTAACCACGAATATCTGCACAGTACCAATAACTTGGGTTGTAAAATATTTGTTACTCGGAAAAGTACGGGAAAGCGTGCCAAAAACAGTGCCACCACATCCTACTTGTGAGTTCTATATCGGAAACGAATTACGACGATGTTCTTTTGTTTGACTTTAAAATGTTAACCGATTGACGACCTCGTGACCGGTAACACGGAAATAAGTATGTGACCGACATTCTACATATTATTATTATATCCTGCTGTGGGTTTTCCCAGTTGCTTGTTTACCGTAACCGATCACCACACAATTTAATCCTGTCATCCCAGTATTCACCGGATTACCCGGATAGAATGACTTATTATGATTGATATCTATAGAACGTAAAACATTTGAATTTTTTCACCTATTTTGAAGAGAAAAAAATATGGTTGATCCGATCGGATTTACAGCGTCGTCTAAAATATAATTACCTGCCTAATCATTAATTATATTAGGTATGCATATGTTATATGAATATTATTATGGTACATATAATTGAGGAGAAAAATTGTTGGTTTATTATCATCTAATACTCTGTATGTAGGTCATCATTGAGGGTGTTTTATAATATCTACCTACATGCACACACTAGTATTTGGGGTTTAATAATCCGTAGTCCGTCCCGCTGGTCAAGGTATTCGTGTAACATTGGTTTTGGACCGTGTTGCAGACTTGCAGTGATGTTATTGGAAAAAAAAATCGTCCAAATAATATACAGACCTAGTCCGGTTAGGTAAACTTGTATTTCGCGGAACCTTCCTAAGGTTGCATATTATATACCTAATTGTGCGAGGGGTGTTCTCAAACGTGACACAGTATAATAAGTATAATATTTACAATTTTTTTTATTTGAATTTTATCAATTAATACATAATATTATACTTATATTAAACGAATAAAAAACAATTTCCATTATAATTATTATAGTTAAAATATTGTCTATTTTTTTTTTTTTAATGACATTATTTAAAAACGTTCGTGTATAATATTGTGTATGTTATATTTTATACCTAAAATAAATAGTTATAAAAGTGAAAAATGTTAATAAATTAAGATTTGAACTAAACAGTATATTAAAGATATTATATAAATATGCAGTGTGTTGTGTTTAAAACTAATTAGCTACAACATATTCCAACTAATAAATTAGTTTTGAAAAATACATTTTTTATATAAACATATCAATAGCATTTAAGTTTATATCACTAATATTATTTAATCGAGGTTTAAATTTTCAGCTATCATCAAATAATTTTTTTCAAGAAATCTTAAATTTAAAATTGTTTAGGTACCAGCTAAATTAAAAATTTAATATACGAAATAGATTTTTCCATCAGTAATTACTTATTATTGTACTAGCTTACAATTCATTTATGAACTAGACAAAATATTATCAACAATTTGTTAGTTTTCTGTTTAAAAAAATATATATATATTTGTTTTTGGTTAAAATTATAATAAATAAGATCATTAATTACATTAGACAAAAATCCCATTGAACATAAAAATAAATAATTATTATTTGATATTTCATTAAAGTTCTGTTCGGGGTTTTTAATATTTTATCAAGCAAATAAATAAACTTCGTTGCGGTTGTATAATAATAAATATTATTATTCTATACTTTTTTTAAATATTGTTTTTGTATACTCCAATTATTGTTATTTGTTTTTATTATGTATAGACAATATGTGGGAAATTGCATATACACATTGTTATAAGTTTGGTTGTCAAAAATTGCAAACATTTTTAATTATTTTAAACGAAAGATAGATAAAAAAAAACCATACACGTTATACTGTTTAACTTACGTGGTAATGCTGTAGTAATTAAATATTAGTTTGGTTTATAAGTGTTTTATAATGTTTGTTATTCTACGAAGTTTAACAATAATAAAACACATTCATATTTTGGATTATATGTCTAACCGAATTTTAATTGTACATTAAGTAGAAAAAAAATATAGATCTTTAATATAAAAATATTCAATGCTTTTAAAATTCTTTAAAATGTAGACATAACACATAACATTTTTAATTGGTATTAGGTAGAACATCCACTAGTATCCTATCCTTGTCACCCTTGAAACTTTTATGAAAATATCTACACTATTAAGAGTTTTTGATTTTAATTTTTTCTTATGAGCAACTTTTAGAATTAAAATAAATTGGAAAACTTTAATTTTTTTTTAAAGTCTTCGACAACGCATCTGATGTAATAGATCTCGAAAAAAGTGAGTGATAATATACCAATATTTACTTAAATAATATTATGTTGATAAAATATATTATAATACATCGAATATTCCAATTTATTTCCATTATAATAAAATAGTATTCAATAATATATTTTTATTACCAATTTATCAAAATAAAAAGTTTTGGACTACTTAATCAAAAATTACGTTCTCAACATTATTGTAAGTAATATTTTAGTATTTTACTAATGATTATATTTAAAATAATAGTTTTGGTAGCATTATTTCAAACTTACACATTCGTTAGAAATATACTTTTGTGTATAATGTTTGGATTACAAATAACGGATTTCATTTTTGATTAAATAATTTTATTGTTCTTGGCATGCTGGTTATTGTATTTCTGTATGGGCAGGTATCTGGTTACACCCAGCTGTTTGACTCTAAATGTAAATGTGTGACAAAAGTTAAATTTGAAATTTATTTTAAGGTTGACCTTAAAAATGGAGTTGGATTTAATATTTACCATAATAATATTAATAAGATGTCATATTATTAAAGAAAGACGGATCGCTATAAAAGTCATGTAGCTGAATTGCCTATCCAAGACGCCGTGTTACAACATTTTATTATTGAATGAAAAAACCTGAGTCGTACTATGTGTATTGTTGACATTAGATATTTTTTACAAACACCAGTAAGAAAAAAAGATAATAACCGTATCAAATATGAGGGTTACAATTATACTTAAACTAAATAAGATCATATTATCATGTATATACTATTATAATGATAAGCTATGTAGAAATTTTCTATTAAATTTCAATTGTATAAAATATTGAAATATTATTTGTTTTATAAATAATTACACGTATGTTTGTTTATACCTAAAAAGGCAAAAAATGGTCATTTTTAAAACTAGCATAATGAGTTGTAATGGCCAATATTGACCAATTATTTAAACCCGAATAACCATCGTAATTTTGTTTAATTTTTAATTTATTAATATTACATGATGTAAATATTGTATTATTTGTTGTAAAATATATAAAATAAACTAACGAGTTTTTAAATACAATATACACTACTTATAAGGCAACTCATAAGTCATATTTTTCTATATTTCAGTGCATAAATTATAAATAAATATTTAATTATTTTTATTGAAAAACCACTGAAACCTTACAAACTACTATTCAATATTTAATTACAATTATATAATTTTAAGATATTATGCGTTTTGTCATGGATGTACTATATGACGTATAAATTTTACTTATGATAAATAATATAAAATATGTTAACTTTTACAGTTATCTACAACAGTGGTTGGCAACCTTTTTGGACTCCCGAGCCACATTCGTAATCTAAAAAGAGTTCGCGGGCCAGACAAAAATAAAAATTTTATATTCCAAATTATTTATCATGAAAAAAAATAAGTGTTTAAAACTTTAAAATAATAGAACATAAAAATTACAGTTTTTAGTAATATAATAATTATAATATAAAAGTATAGAAGTTACAACTACTTTAAGCTTAATGTGATTTTTGTTTTTGGATATTGTTTGTTATTTTTTCAATTTCCACATTCAAATTACTTGTGCTGGCTCAAAGTACATGGTGGAGAAGGTCATCAGTTAAGCGTGAACGGTATGGGTTTTTAATTTTTTCATATGAGAAATAGGCCGTTCACATACGTAAGTGAACCCAAACGGGGTATTTTGCAGCTTTATATTTAATTTTTGAAAATGATGCAAGAAGTTCCGCGAAAAAAAGTAAAGGCGATGCTTTGAATGAGTCTTTTAAGATCTCTTGTGGCTGAAAATCTATTATTTCCATTTGAAGCTCAACATTAACATCTTCATAATCAATATTAAACGGATTGGTGAGTAGTTGAAAATATTGTGAATGTCGTTTGAAATCTTGAAATCGATTATTAAATTCTTATTGAAGTATCGAAATAGCTTCAACAAATTAAACTGTTAAAAATGAAAATTCTTACGATTCAAAAAGTTTTTTACAATTCGGAAAATGTGTTAATTAATTTTTTTCAATGTGAGACCGTATTAGCTTCAATTTTATTTCATAAGATTTAATATTAAACCACATATCAGGAATACTTACATTGATTTTTACCTTGTTGTTTTATGTTGATTTCATTTATATACTTCCATATATCAACACAAAAAGCCAGTTCAGAAATCCAATTTCGATTTAAAGCTGGCTGTATACAATAGACGCTTGGGCCGCCGGTTGCCGACCACTGATCTATAATATATTCAAACAGCATACTGAAAACACTTGATTTGAAGCTTATTACGTCTTATTAGTTTTAGATTTTCAGGAGAACGAAAAACATATTCAATTTTTTTTTAGGATATTCAATTAAAGTGCTTTAAAAGTATTTCGTAGTTTGGTATTTTATTGAAAAACTAATAATTTATAAAATATTATAAAAAGAAAGTTTCATAAGACTGTTGTAATTGATATAAACTTAAAATTTAAAATACATATATATTTGTAATAGTATTTAAAGAAATATTGTTTTTTTGATTCAATAATTATTTACAATATTTTAGAAATAAAATATTTTATATTCTCTATAATATCCCAAAAAAACAATGTAGTAAGATTAATAATATTTTAGATTCTGAGTGGAACGATGAATGTATTGATTTTACAATGATGTGTGTTTTTTTTTAAATTTTTTATTTATTTTTGTGTCTGTGTACACGATAAGTAGTCGAAATAATGCTTCGATTTTCAACTTCAGTATCTTGTTCGATTGGAAAGTGAATCTAGTTGGTGCACTCGGGAGGTCAAATTTTAAAATTCCAAAAAATCGATTTTGGTTTTTGGTGTAACTCTAAAACAAATGAACTTATATGTATACATGACATTTTCACTGGTTGTTTATTTTGCATTTTCTACACACGATAAAATTTTTAAAATATTATAATTTGTTTTGAACTGTTTAGGGACATTTTCATTTTTTTTTTAGTTTTTGTCCTAAAAATATCAATAACATTTTATTTGTTGGTTTCGAAAGTTCGAACATTTAATAGAAGGCTCCTAGTATATTGTTTCAAAGGCAGATGAAAAATATTAAAAACTCTTAGTCACAATTTTTTTTTATAAGCATTTAAAGTTCAAAAATTGACAAAATATGGAAAAATAACGAAAGTTAACAAATTATTTTGAGTTAAGAATTCGTAAAAATTTTCATTTTAAATCTAAGATTTTAAAATGTAATACAAGATTACTCATTAGTTTGTCTACCTTTATCAATAAAAAAATCTCTACCACAAAGTCAAATCAAATTTTTATGAGCGTTTGAAATTCAAATTTTTACAACATTGGATATTCACTCGATTCCTCATGTAGTGATTTCCTTAAAAATATTTTGACTCTTTTTGAGCTGTTTACGAACATTTTCAGTTTTCAATTTTTTTAGTTTTTTTTTCTATAAATATCAATCAAGTTTTATCTGTTGGGCCCAAAAAAGTAAAAATTTATTACAAGGCTCCTGATGTATTGTTACAATAGCAATTGAAAAATATTAAAAATACATAGGCACAATTTTTTTTTATAAGCATTTAAAGATCGCATTTTGACAAAATTTATCGAAATCTCAAAAATTATCAATCATTGTAATTAATAAATTATAAAATGTTCAGTTTTTATAGCTAAGAATTGCAAATTCCAAACGAAAGTTCTCATAACTAGTTCATACTGTAACCAAAAAATCTAAAAAATATATGAACACAGTTATTTCTTACAGACATTTTAAATTCAAATTTTGATGAAATTACATAATAAAAAACCTAGAATAACTGTTTTAGTTATTTTGTTGTGATTGTATAATATTATTCGTGGGTACTTGAAACTCCTAAAGTATACTACTCTATATCTATGATAGTATCAGGGTTTGTTGTTTTTGTATAACGCGTATAAGTACCTAATGGATATTGTGATATGATTAATTTGGAATTCATTATAGGTTAATTTTTTTTTAACACCATAGATTAGTATATAATATGTCTTTTACCTAGAAGGACATACCGTCTCCTCTCGTTTTTCTTTTACAATGATATAATATCATTGAATTCAAAAAATGTAATACCATCCATTATACAGTGATCCACTTGTAACCTACTGTACAGCAGAGCGACACCCACTTGCCCACCTTTTTATTTTTGAATTCATAATAAACTAATGATCGATTTTCGAGTGCCAAAATCCCTCTATTATTAACTCACATTTTATTTCAAAATCAAACATTCAAACAATTTTAAAAAACATTAATATCTATTTCAAAAATGTATTAAATCAAATTTGTGTATTTTTATATTTTGTCAATTTTAATTTTACTTATTTATTCCTATAATGTACTTTATATCCAAATTTATTTTCGAGATATTGTAGAAACTATATATTCCTGCTTCCATATACCAAATTTTCAAATACCAATGAATATTTTTCACCTTTTTTGTTATACATTATATAATGAATATGTTACTGATATACCTGTTCAGTATAACTTCTGATTTATTGATATCGATTTTGATACCTATGTACAGGGTCTACTTTTACATATTGGCAGAACTTTTCTCTCTTTTTTTCTATAAATGTATAACCTTATTCTAGTATATTTTACATATATCACAAACATACTAGAAACATAGTTATTTATGTTTTGAAATAATGTTTACTTGATAGTTCCTTAAAAATTATTTTTCATTCTGTTTATTAATTATTATGTAATTTTTTCAAGACATCATCACACTCACTTTTTGTTCGACATTTATATGAACATATTATTGAAGTGAAGTAAAACAATTAATTTTGCATTATAATAATCATAAAAATAATATTATTATAATGTACCAATAGGCAGTAAATAACATGATACAGTGACACCAACCAATGTCTCGCCATACCATGAATAAAATTCACTAAAATGTATTCAATTTATTATATCCATTACAAGTATAATAGCGTTTTGCTATCTTTAGTAGCTCATATACAAATTTTCTTAGAAGAACTAAAGAAAATGGTGATATTATATTATAGAGGTGTAAACGACTAACGTGAAACTGGCACTACAAAGTTGGCACAATAATCTAAAACCATTCCAACAAACTCTACTCGGACTTGTTGGACGTTGTTGGACAATTGTTGGAATTTGTTGGAATGTATTTCAAAAGTTATTCAAGTTCAAAGTTTGTAGTGCCAACTACATGGCCAGCACTACATATGCTAATAAAAACTTTAAAACTCTACCAACAATACTCATATAACATTGTTGGACATTGTTGAAAACTTGTTGGAATTTGTTGGAACGTATTTCAAAAGTTATTCAAGTTCAAAGTTTGTAGCGCCAACTTCACAACCAGCACTACAAATAAAAATAAAACCCTAAAAACAGATCAAAAAATATACACATACAATTTTGAGACGTTGTAGGACTTTTGTTAGACTTCGTATTAAGTAGTTAAAATTGGTTCATATAAAAAATAATATAACAATTAAAAATTAAAAATTGTCATTATATTGAATCCTCGTATCCAACAACCTGAAAACTTGGTCCAACAAACTTGTCTACACATCTTAGAAGAAGAAAAAACATTCCAACAACCTTTCTAAGTTCTACAATCACCATTTTCTTCTAGCACTACATTTTTCATTTTTTCACCTAATATTCATATTAAAAATTTTTAATTGTCGTTATATTAAGATCTTGTGTCCAACAAACTTGTCTACACATCTTAGAAGAAGAAAAAACATTCCAACAACCTTTCTAAGTTCTACAATCACCATTTTCTTCTAGCACTACATTTTTCATTTTTTCACCTAATATTCATATTAAAAATTTTTAATTGTCGTTATATTAAGATCTTGTGTCCAACAAACTTGTCTACACATCTTAGAAGAAGAAAAAACATTCCAACAACCTTTCTAAGTTCTACAATCACCATTTTCTTCTAGCACTACATTTTTCATTTTTTAACCTAATATTCACATTAAAAATTTTTAAATGTCGTTATATTAAGATCTTGTGTCCAACAACTTTAAAACATGGTCCAACAAACTTGTCTACACATCGTAGAAGAAGAAAAAATATTCCAACAACTTTTCTAAGTTCTACAATCACCATTTTTTACTAGCACTACATTTTTCAATTTACACATATTATTCATATTGACATTTTTTTTTTTCATATTATTGAGTTCTGGTGTCCAACAACTTTAAAAAGTGGTCCAACAAACTAGTCTACACATCTTAGAAGAAGAAAAAACGTTCCAACAACCTTTCTAAGTTCTACAATCACCATTTTCTTTTAGCACTACATTTTTCATTTTTTAACCTAATATTCACATTAAAAATTTTTAAATGTCGTTATATTAAGATCTTGTGTCCAACAACTTTAAAACATGGTCCAACAAACTTGTCTACACATCTTAGGAGATGAAAAAACATTCCAAAAACTTTTATAAGTTCTACAATCACCATTTTCTTCTAGCACTACATTTTTATAGTGATTTTCTTTTTATTAAACTTTGATTTCACAACATTTGTTATTCTTGTTTTGTAAATAGCATTGTGTGTGGTATTATCTTTCTTGAGTCTTTACATCTATTAACATGTATCCGGATATTGGGAATGCCATGACGACTTGTCCTTACGAGTTAATAGATGTAAAGACTATCTAAAGACAAATGTTGTAATATCAAAGTTTAATTAAAAGAAAATCACTATAAAAATAAAAAGTTTTTTAATTTGCGTTATGCCAATTATTTCTTTGTCTTATATATGTTACCGTTAAAGTATTAAACCAATTATTTTATAGTTTAACGTAACATTCTAGTTAAAGTGTTTACATTCAAATTATATAAATACTTTATCTTGAAAATGCATAAAATAACTAGTTATATTATAGAATTACAGATAATGAATCGTTAAAGTGTTTACATTTTAAATTAATAACTAGTTAAAGTGGATAATTGTGATTTGTGAATATAAAGTGAATATTATTAATATTAATTGATGTTATAAATTATTTTAAAAAAATCTAATAAATCATAAAAATCATAAAAATGAATAAACATTAAAAAAACACTATTTGTCAAAATTAGTACACGATTGATTTTGGTGACATTTTGAATTGCACAAAACACCATTTTTACGGCATATACATCGATTAATGGTGCATTTAGTGATACAAGTACATTTAAAAAAACCTTGTCCATTTCCAATTGATTGTTCTGTAGCTGCAGATCGTAGAGAAATTTGTTTTTCTTGAGGTATATCGCTTAATGATATAAGGTTTTCTGAACACGTAGTAAATTGGGAACGTGCATATAGCTGTTTTAAAATACCTATAATTTTAAAAGTTAAGGTATTATTTAAATGTAAATAATATGTAACAAATCTTATACATACCACTTTTACATCCAAGTTGATAGAACCCGTCTTCAGTAATTTTGAGAACCACAGCAATTACCGATCGAGGATCTCCCCTCCCTCTATCAACATCAGGAATTTTAAGTTGAACTGTTGAACCTTCTTTTGCTTCTGGAAATTTAGCATTTGATAAATTCTTCATTTTTTTCGCTTGTATTTCTAAGTTGTCTCTTGCATTTAGTCGTTCTTCTGTTTGTTTGGGTTTTCTATTTTCGGTTGATGGTATTTCTTGTAATATAGTGTGTGGCAATATACTTGATGTTAGGCCAGTTTTAGGGTCAGTTCCAAACATCGCATTGTATGGGCTTCGTTTAATTCCAGAATGATAGGCTTTATTTTTCATAAATTGAACGAATCTGAGTCCTTCACTCCATTTATTGGTGTTATTATCTTGCATCCAAGTTGTCAATATGTTTTCAATATCTTGATTTTCTCGTTCAACACTGCCCTGCGACTGACTATGCCGTGGTTTCCCGTGAACGATATTTAAATCAGGCCACATCTCACGCAATGAATTAATTAGTTCATTACAAAATTCCCTACCATTGTCAGATTGAAGAGAAGCGGGGGCACCAAATAAACAAAAAATATCATAATGTTTCGCAAGCCAATAATCACGGGTTTGAGTTTTTTTAATTTTCATATTTTTGACGTCAGATATCAAATTTAAATATTTTTCACTAGATAAAATAGCACTATTATTTTTGTACTCACGTTTTTCAATTGATTCGTAAAATTTTTGTTTCATAAGAATCATTGTTTCATCCATATTGAATATATTTTTTAAAAAATTCAATCAAAAAATTAAAACACGTGTAGGTACTACAGCTTTATAATGCGTTAAATGTATCTATGGTGTACTGCATACAACTGGATGAGAAACAAACATATTATATTATGTTCTACCACAACGAAATAATAAATTGATTGGAACGTTGGGTTAGATTTGATCGTCACTTATTATTGACGTTATCTCGCCTTATCTTAACGAAATCTAATATATAAACTATAACTGAGCAATCGCGGGGAATTCATAAAATACCTAGTTAAATTTAATATTATATGTTTTATCGCATTGATTTGGTTAATGTATATAATAGCTAGGTATTTCATGAAATATCGCCATTAAATACTTTAACGCTAACATATATAACGACAATTAAAAATTTTTAATATGAATATTAGGTGAAAAAATGAAAAAGTGCTAGAAGAAAATGGTGATTGTAGAACTTAGAAAGGTTGTTGGAATGTTTTTTCTTCTTCTAAGATGTGTAGACAAGTTTGTTGGACCACTTTTTAAAGTTGTTGGACACCAGAACTCAATAATATGAAAAAAAAAAATGTCAATATGAATAATATGTGTAAATTGAAAAATGTAGTGCTAGTAAAAAATGGTGATTGTAGAACTTAGAAAGGTTGTTGGAATGTTTTTTCTTCTTCTAAGATGTGTAGACAAGTTTGTTGGACCACTTTTTAAAGTTGTTGGACACCAGAACTCAATAATATGAAAAAAAAAAATGTCAATATGAAAATATTTGTAAATTGAAAAATGTAGTGCTAGTAAAAAATGGTGATTGTAGAACTTAGAAAAGTTGTTGGAATATTTTTTCTTCTTCTACGATGTGTAGACAAGTTTGTTGGACCATGTTTTAAAGTTGTTGGACACAAGATCTTAATAAAACGAGATTTAAAAATTTTTAATGTGAATATTAGGTTAAAAAATGAAAAATGTAGTGCTAGAAGAAAATGGTGATTGTAGAACTTAGAAAGGTTGTTGGAATGTTTTTTCTTCTTCTATGTTGGATACCAAATTCATTATTTTTAAATTTCGGGGGTCGCCCCTATCAAGACTGCCGTCGCCGACGATTCTCTGTCGATACCGCGTTTGGAACTATGCGGGGCGCTATTGCTGGCGCAAACACTCCACCATGTCCATCAGGTTCTGTCGTCCGAGATCTCCATAACTTGTCTTCGTGCCTGGACCGATTCATCCATCGTTTTGTCATGGTTGACATCGGATCAAAAATATTTTAAGATTTTTATCACTAATCGAATCGCCAAAATCCACCAGCTTGTCCCTGCCTGCAAGTGGAGTCACGTGTCGACCGCCGAGAATCCCGCGGACCCTGCTTCCCGCGGGCTTCTACCCAGGGCTGCGATGTCATCGGATATCTATTGGAATGGCCCAGAGTTCTTGGGACGGCCGGAAGAGCAATGGCCTAAGTCCAAATTCACGCCATTGAGTCCTGACCAATTGCCCGAGACCAGGCCTAACGTCACTTCGACTCTTGTCGCCAATGTATCGTCATCTCCACTTGAGTTGTTCACTCGGTTTTCATCGCTTGCCAGAATGCAACGTGTCCTTTCGTTCGTTTTCCGTTTTGTACGTCGCTCACGCCGACAGCCCGTTTGTTCGGGGCCACCAATGTTTTTAGAATACGAAACTGCACTATCCGTTGTCGTACGCCAGACACAAAAATATTACTTTTCCGAACTTATTAACATGTTGAAGAAACAGTCTACGATATCACCTCCGTCGTTAGCTCAATTAGCGCCCTACGTCGATGAGACAGGAGTTTTGAGAGTCGGAGGCCGCCTACGCTTTTCCTTTATACACCCTGACTCGAAGCACCCGATTCTGCTGCCACGAGATTCACATCTTACGACATTGTTAATTCGTCATTATCATTTGTCGTTCCTCCATGGCGGACCGAAGCTGATATTGTCAATGTTGAACAGGAGGTTTTGGATCATGTCTGGCCGCGCCGCAGTGCGTCGTGAAATTTTTGCTTGTGTTCCGTGCACACGTCACAAGGCCGTCCGTCCTCAGCCAATCATGGCCGATTTGCCGCCATACCGAGTTCGACCTCATCGACCATTTTCCCATGTCGGTATGGACTATGGAGGTCCTTTTCTTGTGAAAGAGCATAAACGTCGCAGCGCCCAATCAGTGAAAGTATATCTGGCATTATTTGTATGTATGGCTGTGAAGGCAGTTCATCTCGAAATCGTCACAGAGTTAACCACTGATGCGTTTCTCGCGGCCTTGGATCGCTTTGTCGCTAGACGTGGGATTCCTACCGATATTTATTCTGACTGCGGCACGAATTACGTGGGTGCTGCGCGTCAACTCAAACTGCTATTTCGCAACGCCAAAGAGCAGGATCGAATCTCTTCACATCTGGCGTGCACGTGGCATTTTAATCCGCCTGCCGCACCGCACTTCGGCGGCATTTGGGAAGCTGGAATTAAGAGTGCCAAGGTCCATCTCAAGCATGTTATTGGTCAGCAGATATTAACTCATGAAGAATTTGTTACTTTGACTACCCGCGTCGAGGGTATCCTCAATTCTCGACCAATCACGCCGGCGTCATCTGACCCGCACGATTTAAGCGCCTTGACTCCGGGGCATTTCTTGATCGGAGAACCTATTCACGCCCTACCAGAACGTGACATCACTGACATAAAGATTAATAGATTGAACCGATGGCAACTCATACGCCAATGCCACCAGTCTTACTGGAAGAGGTGGTCCCGTGAGTACTTGTCGTCGTTGCAAGGTCGTTCAAAATGGTACAAGTCATCTCCAAATTTGAAGGTCAACGATATGGTCATTGTCGAGGCCCCATCTCGACCACCTACCGAATGGCGGCTCGGCCGTGTCACCGAGGTCCACCCAGGTGCCGATGATGTTGTCCGTGTCGTGTCCGTGCGCACTCGGGACGGTATCTACAAGCGCCCGGTCGTGAAACTTGTGCGTTTACCAGTCGAGCCCTAAACTTGTCCTCATTCCCCAAGGTCCTCATTATGTAAATTTTGTAATTGTTTTTTTTTTTTTTTGTGCAACAGTCACATTCTGGTTCACTTTATTTATGTATTTGTCTATTGATGAGTGTCAGGTACTATGTAGATATTTTTAATTATTATTTATTTGTGTATTATCATGTATTTTTGCTCCGTATTTTTTTGTAATGTGTACGATCTGACTTCAACGTCCATCTTCATGTTTGATGATCTCTTGAAAGACGCCCTGGTCTTTCAACGCGGGGAGGAAATGTTGGATACCAAATTCATTATTTTTAAATTTCGCGCGACGTGGCCGTCACGTCCCGGGTCGCGATGTTTGCCATCCTGGAGTCTATCGCCGACGCGCCGTAAAGTCGGCCTTTGTACCATCGGAGAGGGGACGGTCTCGCCGCAGTCGTTCCTCCAGCGATCCGCCGCCGCCGCCACAAAACTTTGTCGTTTACCAGCCGTCTTGGCAATTTGTCGTGGTAGCCGTATGCTGTTACGGTCGCGATCCGGTGCGCCGCCGCCGGCAATACACGCCGTTTTTTTTGTTCCGTGCATCCCAGCCCTCGCGCTCACCAATTCGTCGTGCACATCCTTGTGTCCACGATTCGAGTCACGGCCGCCTTGTGTCAAAACTCAAAACCTACGAACCATTCGTTTAAGTTCCGTCGCTCGCCCGACCTTCACCGTGTGATTCCGAACCCTGCTCGGTCACAACCACGTGTTTCCGCCCGCCCGTTTTACGCAGTGCGAACCGTGTCCTGTTTTGTAGTTAATTTGTTTCGTTGTTGTTTACGCCGCAACAACGAACGTGCTCGCGTCGCTCGTATTGCGTGTGCAAATCTTGCAACCGGCGAGTATCGCGTTCGATCATCCTGATCAACGCCCACGTCGTCCAGTTTTGGATCACCTCCACACAACCGTCGACCATTTCGTCCAATTCGACGGTAGTACAAGTGTTGCGACCCAGCTCACTTCGTCGTCCAGGTCATCTGCAGCATCATCGTCGTGTTGTCAACACAAACCACTCGGTATCAGGTCGTACACACGTTATCATTTATTGTTTACTATTTTATTTTGATTTATTCGTCATTTGTTCGACGTACCTACCTACTATTGTATTATTACATATATTTTGTGTTATTCGATTGTCTCGGCAGTTCGTATGTGATCTTGCCTCATGTATACTAACCTTAGTTCTTAAGTTTATTTTTCTGCAGAACATCTTTAATAAATCGTTCTGCACATCATATATATAAAACCATTGTTGTTATTTTGACTTAGACATCTCTCACTCATCATTTTAGCACTCGTACAACCTCACTATACAGTCCACTCTAACCTTCTTACAGGGCTATCGACAGGTTTCGCATAAGTAATTACACGCCCGACGCGTAACGTGTTGGCCGCCGTCCGTGCGCGCACGTACCCGTCATCGGCTTTACATGTGCAGCCGTCAATCCGCACATTCTAAGATGTGTAGACAAGTTTGTTGGACCAAGTTTTCAGGTTGTTGGATACGAGGATTCAATATAATGATAATTTTTAATTTTTAATTGTTATATTATTTTTTATATGAACCAATTTTAACTACTTAACACGAAGTCTAACAAAAGTCCAACAACGTCTCAAAATTGTATGTGTATATTTTTGGATCTGTTTTTAGGGTTTTATTTTTATTTGTAGTGCTGGTTGTGAAGTTGGCGCTACAAACTTTGAACTTGAATAACTTTTGAAATACGTTCCAACAAATTCCAACAAGTTTCCAACAATGTCCAACAATGTTATATGAGTATTGTTGGTAGAGTTTTAAAGTTTTTATTTGTATATGTAGTGCCGGCCATGTAGTTGGCCCTACAAACTTTGAACTTGAATAACTTTTGAAATACATTCCAACAAATTCCAACAATTGTCCAACAACGTCTAACAAGTCCGAGTAGAGTTTGTTGGAATGGTTTTAGATTATTGTGCCAACTTTGTAGTGCCAGTTTCACGTTAGTGTGTAAACGTCATATACATACGTGTACATAATAAAGATACCTATAATATCTTTATTTTTGATGGTTTTTATTATAAGATACTTTATTTACTACATGTTTTATTAAGTAAATATATTATTTGTAGACATTTTTATATCATTCATTTTAGTTTATATGATTTTTAAACGGCTATCGACAAATATAAATTACATCACTAAGTTCGACACTTCTTGTCACCATAAACTTTTTGTTTAATTTACATTAATAACTTTAACCTTTTCATTGTATCATTATCAATGTAATTAATCGTTTTCCTTAAATATTGATTTAAATAAAATATTAAAATATTGTCAGCAAAATTTATAGAACCAGTATTTTATCTAATTTTAAACGTTTTACAATAAAAAAACGGAACGAATTTTAAAATAAACTATTATTTTAGTACTTTTCTACAAATATAACATTGCAAGTACTTCCACTCTATATTCCAACTAATTCATAATGTACTCTTATAGTAGATTAGAATTCTCTGTAAAGCTGCGATAACAATACAAGTGAATGATATATTATTTATTATATTCCAAACACCACAATGCTATTACTTTTATACAATATTTAACATTCTTGGTAAAAATGGATTATAATTTATTATATAATGGATAATTTGAGTTAAGGTAATGGGTATACCGCATAAACGTCATATATAAGTGTCCTACAAACATTGACCTTTAAAAGTAAGTCTTTGAATTTAAAATTGATCACGTTTCGTTTTCAAACATGATGACAAACAAAAGCCTAATAGGTATGGTTTTATAATTTTTACATTTTAAATTTTTTGCATTATAAAATATTTGATTACTAAGGTTGCATATTTGTGATGAAAAATAAATTTCACATATCACAGGTAAAACATAATAGAAATAAACATAAATGGGTTAATTTATTGTGTGATACCTACCGCGTATACACAAGTTAAACTGTTCTAAACATTATTATATTAATTACTGTTAATAAAGTCCATTTTAATGAGTTCTCCTCTCTGCCTGTCTGTCTCTCACTCTTATTCCCTTGATCATGTAAATGGTTTTGGCGAATTCCCTCGGATCGTGATAAATAGTAATAATATTAAATGTACCTACCTATTTTGTTATACTAACTTACAAATTATACCTTATTCATAATATTTTATGGTTGTTAAAAAAATTATTTACCGAAATTCTTGTGATTCAACTGTTTATTTTACGTTAATTTGATACGTTTTATAGGAATTATATTAAAAAATGGATACGGCATATTTATTTTAATAAATTATAATATTAATATAATATTTAACCCTTAAGATAAACAAAAACATTTTATTTTTTGGTAAGCTGAAAAAGAAAATCATGTGCAAACTACCCTTTTACTAGATATCTATTATAGCCTATAGGAATTGAACAATTGGGTAATAAACACCTTCCAAGCGGGGGCGTTCTTTATGTTTTTGAAAGAGAGGGCAACATTTTTTTACCAGCCCATAAAAAAACTGAAAAAAAATACCGCTACTACTACTATCATATACTAGAAATTCGCTAAACTAGACCGGTTTAAAATTATCCCACATTATCCCTCACCGGGATAATGAACCACGTAAACGATATGGTCCAAACATCCCGGTGCATTATTTTTCACACTGGTTTAATCTAGCAAATTTGTAGATACTAGTAAAGGTACTATAAAAAAAAAAAAAATTTTGTTTATGTTGGTACATAGTTCTGTTGTACCATAAACGTGATATTACACGATTTGAAATTATTATAGGTGGTAAAATATTTGGAGACCCATGCCGTAAAACGGCCGATGGGCGTTTGACGATCGCGGCCTACTTTTCGTAGACCACACTATATAGTTACCATCGTGGTTATCTGAGATAACCGTGGTTACTATCATATATACATAAGTAACCCATTTTTTTGACATAAACAACGAATAACTAAATACCTAATTAATAATATGTAGAGGAATAAATTATATAATATATTACGTCTTCTTATAGCTACTATATATGAAGTCCCAAAACTAGCCCATACTCGGGCCTATAGTGTCCCGTTAATGACAAGGGGGGGACAGATGCCTACCCTGCCACCCCTGAATGAAGACTCTGATTCCAAGTTTCAACCAATTTAATATTGACATAATTTTTATTAAACATGGTATACAGTCGTTTTTTTGTTCCGACATCCAATTTTAGTTGTATAACCGGATTTAGATTATAATTATAAAATAATGTGTATCTTGGTTTTGATATACCTACCCCAGTTCAATTTGAGTCACTTTACGAACTAATTCAACCAAGATAGACAATTTAATTGTGCAGGTGGACTGGATATAGCACTTGGCATCTATCGAACGTGGTTCAAACTACTCTTTAAACTTTCCTGATATCTCCAAGAAAAATTTTAAATGTTTACAAAATCGGTTAAGTAGGTAGTTTTTGAGTACCTATATAATAGCTATAAAAATACATTCAACACACATATTTGTTTTATGATATAATTTCTGTACATCTGGTTTTTTATTCGAAACCGCATAAACGATTTGGTGGATGATTTTACCTCATCTTCCCGAGTACTTATAACTAATGGCAACCATTTATATACAAAAAACAATACTAATTTCCACTAATTAGTAATGATCTATCCTATAACCAATCTCAACCAAGTATAAATAAACATTTCCATCGTAAATCTAAAAACCCCTGTTTGAGCACCTTTCCAGGTTAGACCTACCTGGTCCAATTGTGAATCTAAACCAATCAGACATACACAAAAAATGTCATAAAAATCAGTCCATCCATTTAGGAGGAAAAAAAAATATATAGGTAAAGATAAAAAATATATTGTATTATTATATCATACTTTTCACTGTGGATTTACGGGACAAATATTACATCCGAAAATATATTACCTAATTGGTATTTTATTTTAAAAAGTATCGGACTACATTTTCAATAAAAAATAGTTAACCATATCTTCGTATATTCCTACGATTTTATTACCAATTGTTAATCCATCCGATTCTCATATAAGTAATTTTCTCCAAATCTATAATGTTATTTATTTCGATATTAAAATGCAGTATCGCTCTCAGGCACGACAATATACTTTGATTATTCTTTAAAAGTTATTTTTACGTGTTCACGGCAACTGAGTTTTAAAGTAATAAACTCTTCAGTAAATAATCGTTGATATATCGCGCTTCTTAATTTAAAGTCCCATACATTTTTCTTATGATGACATAATAATAATAATACGTTTGAAAAAACTTAATAATGATTGTTTAAGTTTCTGTGAGGGATCTAAAAATCACTTTTGACATTTATATTATTAATTGAAATAATGTGTTTATAAGAAATGCCAACACACAATAGTGACTGTAGGGTGACAATTAATTGTAATAGATAGAGCAATAACATCTTTTAAATTATTTTTACTCTGCTGACGCCATGACGGAGGAAATAATATAAAATACCATTAAAATGTTGGTGCTCGCTGTGGTATAGTAGTCGCGTAGGTAAATAAATATTAAACCTACCACCTATTTGTGTTATCAGATCGAAGAAAAGAATAAATAAAAAAAAAATATTCATTATAAGTTAATGCACATTTGCCACGGAAAGTATACATAGTTATACCCATTGTTTACGCTAAAAGTATGCATGTTCATTATAATATAAACGTACGAATTGAGCACATCGAAATAATAATAGGTAAACTCTCGATTATCTGCTGGTGGATTATTCGTGGACTTTTGTGAAACGATGAACAATACTAAAAATAGTGTTTATGTAGAATACTAAAATATAGGTTTTTGTGGAAAATAAATGTAAATGTTATATACAGAGTGATTTACCAAGCATGTTCACCAATATTTTTTGTTCATAATAAATGTATTCAAACTCTAATTTTTGAAATTTTTAAATAAAATAAAATCCCATTTTTTTTCGAATCCATGAATTTATTTGTACAACTTAAGGAGTGTCCTGCACTCTTGTGATGATAAAAACTTCTGTTTTTCGAATAGGTAAATTCTTTTTAATCAAAAAATTATTTAGTGGATACATTTTTTGAACATTTTGATATAGGTACCTAATTCAAAAGTTGAACGAGTAGTTTCTTAGTTATTAAAATGTTTATATTAAGTATACATCGATATGATGACTGGGATAGCTTTTCGCATATTGGCCGGTTTTGCCGGTATTGCCTAATGGCTCTCTATAATGCCCTAGTCCGTTCGGTTCTTGAATATGGGTCCGTTGTCTAGACGTCTGGTCACCATAAACCACCGCTGATATTCAACGGATTGATCTGGTGCAAAACTATTTTATGAGCTTTCCTGATTATTCCCTCAACACCCCCCACCCCCAAAAAACATGATTACAGGCCTATTAGTCAAGCTCTTAAACTCTATTACTTTTCAGCTATAGGCGTGATAAGTTCGGTATTAACTTCATTCGAGGTCTGGTCGAGACGATGCCAAAAGGCTTCTCGAACTTTACTTGATTTTCGTATTCCCAGTAATATGTCTGGGCTACAGTGTTCTTTTTATCGCACTAACAATAAGTCTAACTTTGCCTAAAATGCCCACTCTTAAGAATGATGCGGAATGTGAACTTGCCTTTATATAATTTTAGTACGGAGATATACATTTTTGTTAGTTTGTTTGATTGTTTCTTGTTTTTCATCAGGTTATTTTTATTATTCTTAGTTATTGAAGTTAATCCTATCTAAATAATACCTTAACTTTACCTTGTATTTACACTCTACGACCTACGTACTATTTTTCAAAAAGCCGACTGGCGTTAATTCTAAAAAATAAAATTAAAATAATAGTCCTATTAAAAACGGTATAAGAAAATTATAAAACAGGTATAATATTGGGTCTAGACATCTATAGTACCTTTTCGATTTTTACAAAATAATTTATGTTGCTAGAGCAATATAAATCACTAACATTTTCAAATCACCCCATATCTTTTACTACCATTATCATGGACCTATTATCCTTAGTACATAAAGGTAGCCCTGTCACCCTATTCCACGGATAATCAAGAGCTTACTGTTTATAAGTATACGTATAAATGAAAACTTCGAATCTTAAAGTTGTGTATGTGATAGAAAGTAATGTCTATAATGTGGTTTGTATTTTCTTTTTGAATTCCCAGTGACTAAATTTTCGATAGAGATGTCGAACTTTGCTAATTACAATGATCTTCGCAGTGATGTGTGGAACGAGAAAATAGTTTCTATAACGTTGAATTATCGAAACTCGAATGTTCTACTTAGATAATCTGCAATATTAAACAGTCTCCAGTTTTTAATTTACGAACTATTAATGATAACTGACCGTAAAAGTTCTTCACTTGCAAGCCTTTGGGGCAATTATTGACAAATTTGGAATTCTAAAATTCTAAAATCCCAAATTCTATGGAAAACCAAGTATACACCTCACGATATTGCTGCGGAAAACATATTATTTTCTTTCTTTTGAGTTTGCGATTTATAGAAGTATATACATTATAAGATATAATGTCAATCGCAAGATCATTGAAATATAATACGTGTTTAAGTACATGTCCTATATATAACAATAATATTCATAAATATACATAAATAGATATCATTATTGTTTACATTCCAAATTAAATAGGAGGTACAAATAACTATAACTTTTTTTTTTTTTTACTTTTCCTATGCTTTTGAAAATTACTGAGAATTTTTACTTTTGACCCCTCAAAGTACCAACTTGATTCACTTTCCCATGAAAAAAGATACCGTTGAAGAAAATCCAATTTTTAATTGTTGATATCAAACACAAATAAAACACATTGTAAAATACTAAAATCAATACATTCATCGCTCCGCTCAGAATCTAAAATATCACATACCGGTTCTCCTCCACAATTTTTTTCAAACACTATAGTACAAAATAAGTGTTATTAGAAGTTAGTTTACTTACCAAGAATATTATCGGCATTTTCCGAAATATTACATTTATGTACGAAACCTATTTTGAATTAGGTGGCATTGTTGTTGTATGTTCAAAATATTTAGTCTGTATACTTTTTATTATTTTTTTTTTTTTTTAATAGATATTTTCTAAGAATTACACTTCATATTAATGTATTATACACTTATGATTTTAAAATCGAGAAGTTATAATATGTGTACTACATGCGCAACGGATGTGATATAAGATAAAACCCATAACACCTACCATGTGCGAATAAAAAAAATCTTATTTTTAAAATATTCACGAGAAAAAAGGTATTGGTGAGAGCAACACGGTGAGAAATTGTTTTCATATCTCACATCAGCTCAACGGTTAATTAATTGAAAAACTACATATTCTAAAAATATCGATTTTCTTAAAAGTTAAAAGTTTGTTTTTGTTTACATATTTTAGTTATAAGAGTTATTGAAATATTTTAGGTATAAGACAAAGTAACAGAAATGTATATTGCCCTTTCAATTACAGTTCGTAATAATGTATGTACTCAAATATTCTTGATATAAGTTTTGATTCGTCATCGACACAATGTGTAAATTACTTAACTACCAAACTAAAATTAATTGATTATCCTAGATGGTAAATAAATAGATCTGGGACGATGGAAGTTTTAGAAACATTAGGAAGTTGTGGGGTATAATTCAACTTTGTCTTACCAAAAATTAGTTGAACAGATTAAAACACCACGTTGTACCTATTGTATATTATATAGACACCTAAATATAATGTTGCAAAAGTAAATATAAGTAATTACATATTTTCTATACGTCCAAATACTATTGAAATTCTGTTCTCATATTATGGTTTTTGATTGGGTTTTGCAATGAATTTTTCTTTTGTATTTTTCGATATTTTGATGCAAAAAATAATGAAATAATTATTGTGTATAATAATCACATATAAAAATATATTTCTTGAATTTAAAAAGTAAAATTGGTAAGGTACTTGGCTCACTGTATTTTGGAACGTATAAAAACAGGTCAACGAGCGCATGACGTGTTCAGATGTAATGTCGGCGATCGTGCGATAGCCGATAGTACGGTAGGTACCTACATATAAAATCTTATTATGGTCAACACGTTTAAAACCCAATTAAAGGTCAGAATTATGCTTTTAATTATTTTATATATTTTAATAGTAAACTTATTCAGTTATTCAGATTCTACAGTATTGTGAACAGTAGAAAATTTTACGACGAACCAAGGTATAATAATATATTTTTTAAACCGTTTGAACATATTTTTATTTTTTAATACACATTTGGTTTTTAATTTTAGTTGGGTATACAGATGTACCTACTCTTAATCTTAAAATAATTTTCAAAAAAGTATAAGATATTCTATAGGTATAGCTTACCAGTAGCCATATTTTAACATAATACTATGTAAAACACTCATTTTTCTTTCGTTATTATAATTATAATTTTTTTTTTTTAATAGTAGAAAAAAGTTTTAATATGTGCATCGCATCGTCTTGTATTTTTGGGTGAAGTTTAAAGAAGAAAACCACTCGTGATTATTTTTTCCTTTTATTTCTGGATAATTGTATGTAGGTACCACACAACTACTTCAATACGTTTGTGGTTTCATGAGAAATGGACCTACTCTTCAAAACTTAAAGTTCTTGAAAGTCTTAAGATTTATTTTCATTTCAATTACGTGCATTAGCAACTGTACTACAATATTATAAATCTAGTTATAGTTTTTCCTTACCACAATAACCCCGCAGTCTCTAATTAATTAATTTTCAAATCAAATGCATAACGAAATCCAATTTAATTACCACTCGTACATGCATAATATTACTTATAAATTGTTGTTTGTAAATTACTACAAAGAAAATTAATAATACGTTATAGTGTCAAATATAGTGAGTAACCGGTAACAATCATTTTAACTTTAAATAAAATTATTATACTATAGGTGTTTATCCAATGTTTACCAAAAGCCACTTATTGAATACATATTTCCTCGAATTATTAATATTATAAAATATATACACTTATTAAAAAATTTGATATGTTTGCACATTTAAAAATATAAAGCAAATACTTGTCTATGCAGCTGTTTCAGTGTATTTTAATTTACTAAGAATACGTATAATAACGCCAGTTAAATATTTTCACAAATAATAAGTTTATCATTTTTAAAAATTATAGTTATATCTCGTGTGGTTATATAATATTATAATTTATTATATTATCATCAAACAATATCGAATAAATAAAAAAATTATACAATAAAATAACTTCTCTATAGAGACTCTAAAAAATATAAGGAGATAATAAAACAGTCTAGTTGTAAAGTTTTAGTATTCAGTATCACTATGATGTTTTTTGGAGTGTAAACTGTAAAGACTTATATAGAGGGATAAAAAAATATTATGTACGAATTATTATCAAACTACCTATTCAGCAAAAAAAAAAATGGTTCTAATAATAACTGAGATGGTATATAATATATATTATTATGAACGACTCTCTAGTAAATCGTGTAATATATATTATATTGTAATGGTAACTATAAAATCGTCGAGTTCAAATATTTAAGCGTCTCGAACTTATATTTATACTGACAGGAATGTATTGATTATTGAATCAAAGCTCCATGAAATAACATTTATATTAGTTATATTCTTACAGCCAAACAAATTAGGGACTTTACAATGGAAAGGTATGCGAGATTAAAACTGTATTATAAAGTAGATTTATTTATCTCATTATCCGATGACTGATAATAACATGCTCGTTACTTGAGGATTTGTTTGAAGTAGGTAAAAAATTGTATTGTAAAAAAATGTATGTATACATTTTTTAAATTAAAATTAGAATTATTATTTTGTCTAATTATAATTTATAAATAAACTTCAAGTCGAGATTAACATGTTGAACATTCACAAAAATTTTAATTCGTTTGGTTGGAAAATAAACGACAATATATAGGTTTAATAATGGGAAATGAACTGTTAACAACGTTAAGTACTCTGAAGATGAGTAGATTAAAACTATGTTTTTAAAAAAGTTTCATTGGATGTCTTGAATAATAAATTATATTATTTAGGTATAGTATTTTAAATTATTACACATGGCAAAAAGTAGTATCTGTTTTATTTAATTGATTAACTAATTTTTTTTTTATTACAATGTAAATTCTTCGATAAAAATTCACTCAAATTTGTTTATCGTGTATGACACTGTCCTAAATACTAAATATCAGGAAACCTAAGGCAATCTCAATGAATTATAAACTTGTTGATCTGATACTTAAATAGTTAATTATAATAATTATATTACTACACCAAATGATCCATTTAACGTAAGACTCTTATTATTTCAAAATGTATTATTGTTTTTAAAAATGTCTTACATATGTTTCACAAAAACCATTAAAAACAAGTTTTATAAAAAAATAAATTTTTACAATTTTTATTTTTATCATTTTAAATGTAATTAAAAATTAAACGGATCACCACATTATTACTATACAATCAACTATGGCATTATTTGTGATGGTTAATTTTAGTTAATAATAGTCTATTTTAACGAGAAGTGTCATAGAAATAATTTCACAGCTGAAAACGTTATAAGGACAGCGATCGTTTTGGAGTCTGCAAGAAGCTCTAACAATGACAATTTATAGCGGTCAACATTTTCTGTTGTACATTGGTAAAATTTATATTTTGATCGGATTATTGGTCTTCTAGCAGTACGTTTTCTCATAGCGGTTCAAAATATTTCACTCTATGATTTCTTAATGTCGGTAGGTAAATTTTTATTTTATCTTGTCTTTGAAAAGTCGTGATACCGGAAGTTGGGAGTCCTAGATTCACGGAGACTTATCGATGAAACCTGTACGTAAGTCGATTGTCAAAATATATGGCTGTGTATGGCGTGCACTTGAAAATAACTCCAAAAGAATTATTGAGCTTATCACTTTTTATAATATACCAGCAACCGTGGTTCGCCGTAACAGGCGAGTAAAGTACGTGACGAGTACGCATTGCGCAAAGAATCTTGCCGAGAGGGATGCACATGTCAAACCGACTGTGCACTAATGGACACTAAACACAAGTCAAGCATTACTAAATGTTAAAAGCAAAAACATTCATGGAAGTCAGCTAGACGTCTATCTACACTCACTAGATTTTTTTTTTACTGTTAAAAAATGTATGGTGGCCTTTAACAACAGAATATAACAATATTTTGAACAACAAAAACAGCTGCTGACATTATACCATAGTTAAGTTATATGATAATATTTTGCATTGAAGAAATTACGATTATAAATATCGATTAAATTAGACCGACGTTAATCCACAATTTAATCGGATACGCCGTCATTACAGTTAAATGTACATTTAAATTATACCGACTTTCCTATGTGTAGCCCAGTAACTTTTTTTCCTTATGGGCTGCTAACATGGAGAGGGGGGGGGGGGGTGAACTACGTTAAGATGACTATTTAGTGTTAACGGTGATACGGTTTTATAAAAAAAAAACTATCAAATAGGTACAATGTTACAATGCGAAATCATGGACAAACACTACAATATACAGGATGCCCGTGAGGATATACCCGTTAACCGTAGAGAGTGACTCTCTGGTTTTTTACCGTTTTACCTATAAACTGAAAACATTTATTAAAAGTCATGAAATTAATGAGAATAAAATGTTGAAAAATCTACATTTTTACAAAAATACACTCTATAAAATGGCCATCTTCAATTGTTTCAAAAATAATTTTTAACTTTTGTACCAAAAAATTGTATTTAACTAACAAATAAAATATGTGTAGTCCTTTTATGATATAATATTTATTATATCAGGAGATATCGCAATTGGTAAATGACATCCTGTATACCCATAGTACCAGTGGCGTAGCCAGGAATCTTGAACTGGGGAAGGGGCTAAGTCTCACAAAAAAATACAAAAAATACAAGTACAATATGTCTTATTTACACTTTTAATTGTTTTGTTAATCTTGATAAAATCGGTCAACACAGTCAATTGGGGGAGAGGCTATAGGCTCCTTAGCCCCCGCCCACGCCATTGTATGGTACACAGCTATGTGGTGTGCATAAATGTGTTAAATTGGTATTAGAGTTTTCAAGAATAAATTGATTGGAAACCTTAGTGTTATGGCCGACCGTGAGAACCGCTCAACGTGTGTTTAGCGATCGGTTTAGGTAAACAAAGCGTAGGTGTCTACAGTAGTCCTAATAAACGATCCTAAATTTCCAGGTGTAATATATTATATTAAAAATGGAGTGAATTGTCAATAGACAATGTTGCGCTAAGTACCCGTTAAATACAGACAGGTTCCCACTTGTAAGTGATGACAATCGATTTCCATTGTATTTTAAATTAATATGTTATTTACAGTTATGAATGTCATTATGTTTATTATTTGTTGTGCATAATTGGAACACAGATAAGTCTATTTTTATTCACATAATACGCACAGTAGTTAGAAACACATTCAATTTTAGTAAATTAAAAAATGTCACTCCGCATTTTATTTTTTTAAATTAAACTCCATAAAAAATATTAATTCATTCAAGACCCTTTAAAAACCTTTAGTATTAACTCTAAATACCAGTACGCGACTCATTTATTTGTTTGGCAGTTTAAACATATAATCCACACAGCAATAAAGTATCTACTATTTATTTACAGTTTACCTATAGGTACCTGAATTATAATTCTAAATCATGATTTTTAATTTATTATACCCTAAAATATAATTATAGGGAACTAGTTAGTATACCATAATAAACTAATTTATTTATACGATTATACAATTATATTTGTAAATTGTTTCAACAAAAGTGCTAGTTTGAAGCACTCATCAAAAAAAGTTAAATTCCTACAGTAAAATAATATTTATAGATACTCATCCAACTATAGATAATAATGTTACATATAAAGTTCTAATTGTATGAACCATTGTATAGATTTTAACAATAAACTAATATATTTACCACAAATAGATTTTTTCACAAAGGATAATAATAATAAATTTAACAAGTGTGATGTAAAATACCAAAAGAAATTTAAGTTTTTGGAACTTTTATAATAATTCTATATACTCTATTTACCAATACATTGTTTACCTAGCTCTTCAAACAACTTTCTGAACAAAAGTAAATAGCTTATGGTAGGGTTAATGCTTTTCTAGAAAAAATAATGTACCTACATTTTAACACAACCTGCATACCTATTACCTACATATTATATTACTATGAAAGCAAAATTTCAAATCGATCGATCATTACCTGCATGGTAATAATATTATCCAAGCGAGTAGGTAATGCATATTCCAGAAAATTTTACCATACTCCAAAGTTTATGTTAATGTAATTTTACTCAACTCTATTTACAACATAATAAGCAGGACCAGTGAAGTAGCCAAGATTATGAAAGATATAAAAGTTTTACAGTTTTCATACATAAATAATATAAATAATGCATTTATTAGTATTAGGAAGGTAATTTGGGGAGGGGGTTAAACATCCACCCCCCACCGAAATTTTTTAACCAAAATATACTCGGTCTGAATGAGGCATTATCCGATTGTAAATTCAGAGTAAAAATAAATTTAAGTATAAAAAACTGTTACTGTAATTTATTTATTTTTATTAATTTTTAGTGCTAACTTAGTGCTACTTTATACACTGCTGCTGTATAATATTAATATATATCTTAACATTAGAAAGAAAAGATAGTCATTTATATGTGACAATTGTATTCATAAATTTTAAATTAATTGTAATAATAATATTAATATATGACAGTTATCTTATAGAAATAGTGTTTTTTCTCACTTCTTATCTACCCATGTATAACTCTATTTTTTTTTAAATTAATTAATAATATTATAAGAAAACATACACCCATTTCGCCCATAATTATATGGCCAACGATATATTATGTAAGAATACAAAAAAAAAATCAAGATGTATAAGTCAAACGACTCTACAGGTCTGAAATGAGTATCCATATATTATAATATTATAAGTTTGTATGCTCACTGTAATTTGAGAAGAAAAAATTACCTATATCAATTATTTGAGCGTAGAAATCTGTAGCTATAGGTCATACATCTATATGACTATATAGCTATAGGTAATATATTGATAAGACTAATTAATGATCCAAACACTGCATTGGTTTTTTTTTTAATCTATTTATTCTTTTTGGTGAGAACAAAATCAAATTATGACTTGCGATTTTTATTTATAAACTTTTTATTTTTATTCGTTCATAATCGTTTTAATATTGTGTTTTTGTAGCGAATTGTTAATATTATAACGAAGTACAAAATGGGTTTTCACTAAACTGTTATTTAATGTTGATTTATTGTTGACACAACTAAATAAAAAAATACCTCTGCAAAAATGTCCCAAAAAAATAATTTTATAGTAGGTATAAAAATAAAAGTAGTATTTGAAATCACATCTTGGAAATAAACGTAATCTGTGACCAGAAAGGGTCGTGTCTGTACTGCATAATATGGACAACTATAGATACCTACGTTTACCTAATATGTTCCAATATTTTATTAAAATATATTCTTAGCATACGATCACTTTTTATTTTCTATTTATTTATACATCTATATTGATATCTATATGTTATAAGTTAATCCTTAAATGTGATAATAATATCTCATAGAATTTAACTGTCATTTGACATTCATCATAATTTACATAATATAGATGATATTTGTATTAACTTTAATCGTGTGTTCATCAAAGAATTTATTTTTCGCTATCACTGATTATTAGCGCGTGTTAAGTCCGAAAACTAATATATGATATAAAATTCAAATGGCGCGTATTGTACAACTAAAAAAACCACACTTACCTCGACTGAATAGTGTATTTTATTACTTATTGGGGTAATTATTTCCATATTGCTCTCACACCTTAATTCAACTATACAATATTTGTATGAATCCATCGTTAAGTCTAATGAGGTAGTATTTAGCTGTGTGGTATCCCAAAACACATAAGGATCAAACAATATTATATTCTCTAAAAGTTTAAAGAAAACGACGTTCATCTTTGTTTATTGTTGGTTTTAGTGTACTTCGTCACTGAATAGGACGTCACTGTTATAATGGATGTGTTAAATTTGAATTCAATGATGAATCGTTGTACTTGCTATTAGCTACGCACAACTGACAACTATTTTATAATAGTTTGGAATATATAGACGGTACACGATAAATCATTTAGTACTCTATTACTATGTAAACAGCCCAAATTCAAGAGTATTGAATACAATATTTTATATGTATTATAATATTTTATATATATCGTACGTTTATTATATTGTAATGTCCTTACACAGGATTTATATTTATTTTTCGCGAAACCCTAAAGATCGAATACGCAAATAATTCTCTACTGTTTTGAATAATATTATAAGTTTGAGATGTCTCGAGACATTCACATGGGTGGGTATACTATAATATGCCATATGTGAGTAGTAATAATATTCTCACAGTCAGGACCGGAATACGTATTATGCCGTCCAATAGTTGGCTTAACATAATATATATTAAAATACAGTCAGTGGTTTCCGAATTTTTTTAGTTCGTACATCCCTTAAAAAAGAAAATTTATCTTGTGACTCCCGTCTCCCATGAAAGGTTTTGAATTATATAAAAACGGGAAGTCGCTTCACCACATGGATGTGTTATAACTTAAATTTAAATTCAACAATAAATATCACTTCGTTTAGGATGTAAGAAAACAATGTTTAAAATTATTTTAGAGGATTTCACCGGACCCGCGCGCAACATAAATAAAACGCGTTCACGTAAAATCAGTTTTTATGATTTTTAAGTAATTTTAGAGTAAAATTTTTGATTACAAAAATTATGGGGAATAAGGGCTTCATATCAGTTTTATATTTTTTTATTATTCGATTTTATATCCGACATCAAAAATAAAATATTTTTTTGTAAATGACTATACCCATTAAATTTTTTAGAGACAATATTTAAACAAATCCATAAGTCATGCCCTCATAAATGTTATGATCTATTATTTGTTTAATAGCTGAATTAACTCTAAAAATACTCATAAATATACAAAAAAAAAAATGATTTTGCATGAATGAATTTTGTCTTTGATGCCCGTCGGCCAAATAGAAGAAAACAAACAGTGCATTGGAATCCCTTAACTCCGTTTTTCATTTGTTTTACAGACGGAATATTATCTTAGTCTTTTTCGTATACAAAAAAAAAAAATAACTAATGCGAATAGTGTGTTTTGTCTTTGTATTAGAGTTATAAAAATTATATTAAAATACATCACACAATATCTGAAAATAAGATAATATAAATAGTACATTTTCACTCAGTGTTGCACATTTTGGGAACCGCTGATAATATTATATAACTTTAGGATACTAATTATATGCTGGTGTAAAATTGGTGTTGTAATAGTAGTTGGTGCGGGTTAGTGGTTACCACTTACCGCGATACACCTGGTGCAGGTTACCTCACGGTACCTGAATGTTCACTCTGAGAGAGTAAAGGCGGGTTTACACTATACACGTTTGCAGTGTAAACGAAAAATTTTCAGCTATGTCCAACAACACGGTATCGTGGTAACTTAACCTAACCAACCAATCACAGCAAAGGATTTGTATGCACGTACACATGAATGTGTATAGTGGAAACCCGCCTAAAAGCCGGTTTCACCCTCTACCGTGTCGTGTGATTTCATATTTTTATGTTTATACCAAAATTCGATACCAATGATATGAATATTGTACCTGATGATAACATAATATTATTTTATTTTAGTTATCACTTTTCCGCTCATAAATGCACAGATTTCTATATAGTACTAGATAGCGAACTTGGTATTTCATACGTCAAATAAGATGATATTATGATTTATTTTGTATCGTATTTTATTATTTCTAATCATGTTGTTTACAAAAAAAAAAAATATTTTTTATAAGTCATTTTACATTTACTATTTTATTTGACCATTAAAAAAAATATTATACCTAATACATTTTGTATAAGAAATAAAATGTTTTGCCAACTGACAAAATGGCGGCCGTCCAAAGCTGAGCTTCACTTGTAACAATGTAAATTGTATAGGAGTTCCTTATCTAGTGTAGTATAGAAATCTGTGCATAAATGTAACCACACAGCCAAAAGTTGAATACATATATTCATCGTATCGTTTGGTAACAGTGATTATTTTACACGAGACTATGTAATGTGAGCCCAGCTATAATAATATGTGCACTTTGGACGAATACACAACGGATTTGTTGAATTCCCGGTTGGTGTTATTATGAAAGGCTATAATGATATTATAATATTAATATTATACGATACGCGTCTTAAATGTCGTATACCTAACTACCTAAGGTGACCAGATGTACTTATTTTATGAGGACGCACTACTGTCTACTTCTTTATGAAGACATATCCTATTATCCTAAATAAATTGTTGACGTACACCAAAAAGTACTTATTTTAAATGATGTAACAATTCAAAAGGGAAATTTGTTAAAATAACTTAATTATTAAATTCATTAAATGTTTTACATCCTTAATTTGTATGAAAAAATAAAATGCATCCTTATCAATGTTTTACAAATATGCATGATGGGCAGAGTAGTGGCACTGTTATAACAATGCTGCACCATGATCATAGATAGGGATCAAAATGCCGGAAAATTTCCTGAAAAATTCGGTAAAATTTCGGAAAAAACCCGTTTATTTCCCAGACCCTCGGAAAACTTTTAAAAATTAGAGAATATTTAATAAAATTCAGAAAAAAACTGAATTTTTGGAAAATTAAAAAATTGTATTTAGGCTTGAAAATTAAAATAATCTATGTAAAAAAAAAAACAATTTTATAAAATAAATAAGGAAACCTGTCATTGTCATTTCACATTTTCCAATACGGTTATCAAAGTATAATTGTATTAAAATTTAAAAATATTAACAAGGATATTTCAATATTTGTTCTAAAAACAACGTAGTACCATATAAAATTGGTATTTATTTAGGAGAGTGTATTTCCCCGAAAATAAATCACCTGTATTTTTAAATGTTAAAAATTGTATACTTATTGTCTATTTATTTTAGTAATAACTAATAAGTAATAACTAATAAGGTATTATAGTAACTAACTGTTAGGTTTATAAATTATATTACAGTGACTGGTGAGTGCGGTGAGTGATGACTGGTAACTATTTTATAGTTTTTACATTTTTAAACTTATTGAGTTGGTAATAAAATATATTAAATATAAAACATTATAAATATATTAAATAATATGAATAACTAATAAGAAATAACTACATAGTACATACTTAATAGTTAGAACTTTAGTAGTTAATATTGCAAATTACAATTATTTATAAATCTAGTATAGAATTCTCTAGATTTATCCGGGTTTTTTTTGGGAAAACCTTTTTTTCGGAAAACCTTTTTTTCGAAATCTTGATCCCTAATTATAGATAATAGAAAAATCTATTATCTAAGGGCAATTTTAATGATATTATTCATTATCTATAGCGGCAAGGCCTCCTTGTTGTCTTGATTTACGGTAATGTTTAAGGCTTTTAATGATGATTCCAATTAATCAAACAAAATATTAAAATACAGTAAATTTTTTTTTTTCAAATGGCTCCGCCTTGTAAGAAGTGTAATTTTAATAGTGATTTAGAAAAATAATTTTCGTTTATGAAATCAACTTTAAATTCATCTACTTAGCAATGTTTATTCTGAAATATGTAAATGTAAAGTCGATATATCGAATAGCGGTAGCAGTAATATAAATTAACATTTAACCAAAAAAAAAAAAACATCAATGAGCTGTAAAGGCTGCTTTAATACTTCATCAAGTGGAAATTCTGCAGACAATATTATATAATTATAATATAATATTGACTTATTGCGTAATGTTTCAAAATGAATATTGGTCGTTTAATTTGTATTGTATTTTATATCTATATATAATATAATAATATGTTGTTATATTGTAAAACATAGGGCTTTGCACTTTTTTTTTTTTAAATATCTGGTCATCATTGTGAGGTTGATCGCCTAGGACAAACTTTTTTTTTCTTAAAAGTTCCAACACAATTTCACTGATCTGGCTGCGGTACGGTGTAGTCTGATAAATGTTTGATGTATTTGACATGGCGTGGGCTTTACTCGCTGATTGAAATATTAACAAATTACCAATTTTAGACAGTGAAGAGGAAATTTCGTTGTTTCTATATAGGTTTTGAAAATGTCAAACCTTTATAATATAGGTTGCGTTGTTTTCTTCATAGTATACACGGAAGAGTACCTACGGAAAAGTTTTGAAAGCTTCTGCAGTATATGATAATGGTTTGACCACTAATTTTTTTTTCCGTCGTGCAATTTATGTCTGAAAAACAAAACTGAATTTATGTTCTTCAGCAACACGTCCAGATCTAGATAAACCTATCGCATGTGTACCTATATATAATATGCAATCGTATTCTCGTGTTGCTCTAGGGTGCAAATTAATTATTTACCCTGCGTCTAAGACGCAAATGTATTATCCTCTTTTTATGGTATAACACTGATGCGTATAATGTGAATGGAATGAATAATAGTATAATAAATACAGTAAAGGCCAAACATGCGTATTGCGTATAAAGTAGAAAATTATTATCCTTTTTCTCTTTCGTTATATTATGGACATTATACAGTAGGTAAATAGGTACACTAAATATAGTATATAGTCGTACAATAAATGAGATTGATTTTTATAAATAAAATTCCTTATATTCCTTCGATTACAGACGTAGAACCATTTATTTTAATGAAAAAAAGAGAGAAAGATAATATTTATTTTTTTTAATTTTGTGATTTGTTTTATCTACATGTAGTAATAATGTAACACCAGTGGAGCCTACGTATATCTTTTTTTTTTTTTTTTTAAAGTTTTCCTGACAGTTATCAACTAAACTTATGTATATAAAATTAAATTTTTAACATTTGAAAATTGGATCTCAATATATGGTATAAATAGTAAGAACTAAGTATTAAAGTGTAACAATTGTACAATATGAACGATTACAAAGGGAAAAGAGAAAAAAAACATGTGTAAATAAGTATACAATAATTACAATAACGTAGCTATCTCTGAATTAAAACGTCGTGAGGACGACCACGTTGAAGTCTACGGTTGTTTGGGCGGGTATTCAGCTCATAATGAAGTAGACCACTTGCTTTTTGTAGCTGGCTGAAAAATCCAAATGAAAGTTTCTAGATATATTTTTTTATAGTTGGTAACTTAAAACCTTGGTACAGTGCCTCGATTCGCACACACCATGGAGCATTTGATAATATACGTAGGACTTGGATTTTTTTTATATGAGTTTTAGCGCACTGACCCCAGACCGGGGCGACATATAAAACTAGGGGACGAATGATTTGTTTCTATAAAAGTAGTGAGCACTTCCAGCTCAATGAAGTTTGACGGTTAATCAAAGGATATAGCATTCCTAATAGTTGATAATATTGCTGCAATTTGGAAGACAAATGGGGGTTCCACGTCAGTTTTCTATCTAATAATACTCCGAGATTTCCGAGATATTTTATATTATCGTACCAAGATAATATATTTTAGCCGTTGAACTTTAGAGTATTATAGTTGACGGGTCTACTGCCGGGCTTTATGTTGGAATTGAGGATAATTTTCCAACTTTTTGCCCATTTTTGAATCTCATTGAGATGAGTTAGGATATTTTCTGTAACCTTTTCTATTTTATCTGAACTAGAATATATGACACTGTTTATAGACACTGTCATATAGACACTGTACAGTGCTACTTCCGTGTTCAGTGTTGTGGGGGAAATCGGATATGTTAAAGAGTATTGGGGATAGTTTTGATCCTTGCCGTAAACCTGCATTTATTCTTTTGATATCCGAATTTGTGTCTTCTATTTGGACGGCGAAACTGAGCGATAGAAAAAAGATCTAAGGATATTGAAGATCGTGTATTAAGGCATTTTAGTTTGTAAAGCAGACCTTCATGCCAAAATTTATCAAACGCTTTGGCTATATCTATTAAAAAGGCTCCAGTGTGTTCTTATTTGTCGAATCCATTACTTATGTGCTCTGTAAGCTGCGTATATCTCATGTGTATCGACTGATTCACATACTTTACCTCCGAAGAAGTGCTTTATCATGCACATCACATGGCTGAAAAAGATAGTGACTTAACTTACCAATGATTACGATGTACAGAACATTTTAATTTTGAATTTTAAATTTGCCCCGTGCATCTTATTTTGGTATAGTTTAAAAACTATTCATACAGAAAGTGTATACTTGTATAGTTACGAAATGTCAACATTCGAATACAGTTACATTAAATAACTTACGCTAGGTATAAGTAAATCCGTAAATCAAATAATTCAGTATGCGTATGTAGGTAGCTATTATTACAGCCACACATTGTTGACCATTCAAACATTATTATCGCCTTGAAATGTTTCGTCACACGAGCCTTATTTTCATAATAAGCCTCGATGTTATGGGACATTAAATTAACATGATCATGTCGATTCTCTTTCACTATAGAATTCTTTATTTTAATTTTATGTAGATACCGCTAGTGTAATATCTGCGAACGGTTACTCGAACGGTAGATAATTATTAAGTTCTGTCACATGCTAATTTAACATTATATTTATTTATGAAATAATTTAATTGATCATCTTCGACAGCCAATTAATTTGATATATAGCACTGTGCGTAATACATTTTAAAATTAATGCCTCAATCTTTGTAATAACTAATATCTATAGGTACTATCAAACGGTAATAATTTAATTGTGAAACTATGTTAGACAAAATATTCTCTTCATTTATAATATAATATTGTGAACATAGTTTTTTCTGATTATGATATTAATTATAGTATTATATTGTATAAATTAAATAACTAAAATTAAAATAAATTACCAATGAATATTATCACACGTCCCATAAAATAGGTTAATATAACTTTGAAGAAGAAATTGTTTAGGTACCTATATTATATAGATACATTTAGAGTGGTTTTTACAATATTATTAAAATTATTTTGATAATAAAAATGAAGTTTTTTATTATGTAATAAACGTTTGCATGCATAACGATATTTTTAATTTATATAAATTTCGTGAGAAATAACACTTCTTCCGTAAAAATTGTCTTTCAAAGTCGTATTGCCGCTTTTATTACATGAGTTTACCCACTTTAAACACTTTAATATAAATTTTGTACTATAATGTATAAGATGCTGTTATCATACTTTTTGAGCTTATGCAAAAACGGTTTCCATTCCAATGAATTTAGCAAAATAATAAAAACGTACTAATTCAATGACTTCAAAATTAAATTTCCCAATTATTGATTTTTTTTTTTACTATTATTTTGGTGAAATCTTCACTCACCGAGAGCGTAAATAAATTGGACAATATTTATGTGGTTTATTAATTAATTATAACTTGTCACCGACTGAATGTACAATACAATATCCTTAAATTTACTGTATTATACATGTCTGGTGTCTTACACTCCTTGCGTGAGTACTGAAACCAGACAAGACGTGTCTTATACTCCAACTGTAAGAAATTAATAAATATAATGTACAAGTCAACAGCAACACTTAAGTAGGTGTATAAACATTAAAAATGTTATGAATATGTTTATATTTTGAAAAAAAACGAATATAACAATGTACCTTTTGCCATTTCATTGCAGAGATAGTAAATAACTCTGTCTGGATGACGCTACAATTTCGCGGACTCCTTTGTTTGATTCTGTTTTATGACAACCGTTGCAAGAGTCTGTTTATCTGATACCGTACAATAATTATTGTTTGAGAATAAAGTTTATGGATTAGAATTTTAACAGAAAACTGGTTGGTATATCGCCTTTTCAGGTACCTACAGCCTGCAAATAGTTCCTCCTATGTTTTAAATGACCAGCTTGTATAAAAAAGAATTCTGCAATTAATATATTAAGTTAGTTTGAAATCTGGGTTTATTATATTATAATTAGCAGGTGGTAACGATATTCTAATTCTAAATAATATAGTTTATTAATATATTTTATTAAAAACGCATTATAAGAAAAAATTTGCTTTCTCTACATCCATGCATATTTTTGATTTATGAATCATAAAACAGTCTTTCTTTTTTTTTAAATGTATGAGTAAAATAACTGTCTAATCAAAAACATTTTTATAGAAATTGGCATATTGCATTAATGCGAAGGACAAGTCTTTTACAACGAACGTCATACCAGTCCCCCTTCCATTTGTAGGTATTTACTATTTAAATAATTCATTTTGAAACTCGTGATGTGCAAGTAGATTTTCAAGTTTGATATTACCTATATCCTGTGCAAATAATATAAAATACTTCCTCACCAGTCTTGTTCAAGATTTAAAAAAAAGTATACTCCTTTGTTCAAGTGATTTCAAAACTTAACGATAGTTTTGCTTAGTGGGTGTTTCCATTCTCTATATTATAATATATTATATTATACGCCTAGTCTGGTAAAATATTTTTGAAAATGCTTGCGTTTGATTATATATTAAACGCTTCCTACACGTTAAACGGTTAAACGATTAGTTATTAAAGAAATAATGTTATGCATTAATATACAGACGTGAACAAATATGTATATTATGTTATCGACCAGCTACAAGAGTTTTAAATATTGTTTAAAAATGGCTGGTGGACATTGGCGCAACTAGACATTTGAAGTAGGGGGTGCTTAAGCTCCAGGTTTTTTTGTGACTCGATAGGACCCAACTCCACTATTTGCCTATATTAACCACTAAAACAAAACAAAAACCATAGTTCTGTGTCTACACAGGACAGTACAAATTGTTTTTAAAAACAGAAACAAAAAAAAAGTCATACTTGATGTGGACCCAGAACAAAAAGTCACTTAAAATTATTTTTTTTGATTTAATTTTTAATTTTTTTATTAATAATAATATATTATATCAATTTATATGTTATTATTTTTCTACATGATATATAATATATTTTATTTACATTTTTTACTATAATATTAAATCTATACGACGGTCTTTCTTTGAGTATTCGTCTAGTATAATATTGAGGTCTAGATTATTAACAATATCTCTCTCGATGTGCAATACAGAAAGATAACCAAAACGATCTTGTGTCATAGATGTTCTAGTCCAGTTTTTGATACGACGCATGGCTGAAAAAGATCGTTCACACGATGCAGAACTGATAGGTAGTATCAGGGCTACTTTAAGTAAGGAATGAATATTAGGATAGACTTCTTTTGAAATAATGGTTTTTAATTCTTCTAAACCAAAATTTGGTTTTAACTGTATGGCACAGTTGTGTGCTACAGTCATTTCAGAACGTAATGCTTCTTTATCAATAGAAAACAATGCCTAATAAAATAAATTAATAATTACTTACAATTTATTATAGAAATACATCTATAATAAATGTAATAATTGTTTAATACAATAATACATCATTGTATTAAACAATTATTACATTCCATTTATATGTATTTATTAATTGACTTACTTGGTAATGATCAATAAACATCATGCTTTTAGTCATATTTAATTTAATGAAATTATCTATTGAATTTGCAAGTTCCAAACTCTCTTTTGAAAACCTTAACTCAAAGTGGCCTATAATTGCATCCAATACAGCATAATATGCATGAGAACACCAATATTGTTTATAGTTTTCTGTTCTATTCATGTCAACACCTTGATTACAGATGTCATTTCCTCCAGCACCAGTTGTAACAGAAACATGAAAACTTTTAAGTTTAATAGATTCTTTTCGTTTTCTTTTTGATGACATAATTACACCTAAACAATTTCAAAATAATAATTCAATAAATACCAAGCATATTCCAAAGTATAATTATGTTTAAAACAATATTATTATATTTGATAACTTTTATTACTGACCAGGTCCAGGTGTATTATGTGAATCATCAATATCATGTTTCAATAAAAACTGTATCACATTATTCCATAAGACATCAAATGATTTTTCATTTCTCATATTTTGAATTGTTTTTATCACAGCATTAATTTCAATAACAGCATTTCCAATTGTTCCTTCTTTTTTTTGCAATTTTTTACTCAATATATCTATTATTCCTAAGATTTCTTCAAAAATGAACAAATATAATACGAATGACATTTTTTTTAACATGTGCAGAAGACCTTTGAACAAAATGTCTTATAGTTATATTATACTCAAGTTATTATAGTCTACATAGTATACTTATATTAATATAAAATACAAAGTAATATATTAAATTATTACCAATTGCTTGAGCCACTTCTTTGTTTGTATCTTCATTTATTTCATTTTGTAAAATATTTACTATTACACCAAAACTATTATGTACTGCTTTACAATTTTTAAGACGACACGACCACCGCGTTTCACATAATCTAGAAATCGATAATGATTTTATTTGCATGGATTTCTGTAAATAATGTGCAATAATAATATAACTATATAAGAAACGCCTCTAACACACCACATACGTAATACACTAACACGTAAGTGTAGTGTTCTGTGTTACACACTGCACTGTAACCTAAGACCATTAAATTTATTATAAATCTTACTTCTTAGTATCCTAGTAGACTGTGTTGTGTTTTTGTTGTGGCGTATCGGCGTATAGCCCGTATGCCAGACGTCATTATGACGAGAATATTTCCGTCCCTCGGGGAATACCAATACCAGATTATATTAGTATGTTAGGTAGGTACTGATAAATATACTATACAGATATATTATATAGCACAGACTATTTAAAATAACTAGGCCGCTTCGGCATCCTTATTTCCACTAAATTAAAATCAACACATCCGATAATTCAACATTATAAATAACAAAATGTTATATTATAAAAATTATTATTGTGTTATAACTTATAATTATTGTAATTCGATACATTTTTAACTTTTTTTTCAAATTTTTAAACTATTTTTTAGGGGGTGCTAATTTTGACTTGGGGGGTGCTAAGGACCCAAAGCACCCCCCCTAGTTGCGCCAATGCTGGTGGAAAATGAAAATTTGAATCCATTAAAACAACAATTATTTTTGTATTTATTTAAGTAACAAAGTAAATGTTTATTTAACAAATAACTCTTAAGACGTTTTATAAAAGGTTTCGAAACGGAAACGAGGGGTTAATTTTTTTTATTTAAAACTACCCACTCGACAGTAAGGGAAGAAATGTCGTACTACTAGAATAATGCTGTAACTCGCTGATCGCATTATTCGTACACGTAATAACGTGTTAAAAGTAACCGTACACAACTTTGAACACCATAAATTTTAATATAAATGATTAACAATTGATTTACGGGCTTAGGTTACACAAAACCGGGATTAATTATTATATCCTCGGAGTGATTAAGAAAATTATGGAAATCATGTAAGACACGTGCGCCAAGTTTACACTGTGTGCCTTTACTACCGAGGAGCCTGCTTAAAATATACTTGCCTTCCGAGCTCTTGAATGTTGTTTGGGTGTTTTGGTAGGATTTTCGTGTGTGCCTACCTATCTTAACTGTTTACTCAATAACGTGAATCTCGTCAATATTTAGCCAACTATTTAACGCGATATACGAACCTATATATGATAACGCACAGGGTGTAGAAAACCAGAGCATAATAATTTATATAATATTATTACGATACGAATACGGCATTTTAATAGGACAGTGATTTTGATAGAAGGTGCGAATAAAGACGTTATAATTATACGGCTGTACGAGAAGTTACGGTCAACGAGAGTTTGATTCGATTTCGTGTGATATTATGCGTGTTAGTGCTGCAGCAGTGCCGTACTAAAATAATAAATTACCGCTAACTCTCGTGGTGCTCATCCGTTTTTAAGTATAAAATAACGTCGAAATAATACTCTCAAAGTTGAGACTTTCAACTACAATAACACTGTGTCATCGGCGAAAAAACGGATGTTGGCCTGAAGGTTTAAATTTAATAGTCCGTTAATATAAATAAACAGTTAATAAAATAGGACCAAAATCTATATACCTTGTAAACAATATTATAATAAGAGCAGCGATGACAGCCGAAGCATTTATTCTTAATAAAAAATAAAAATAAAAAATAATAGTAAGTGCAACGACGTTTACTGCGGTGGCACCCTAACGTCGTAAATTATTGTTATTATAATGTTATATTATGTTACTGGTTAATATACTATTATGATTCTCGTATAATTTGGCTCTAAAACTACATCATTTACGTATTCAGCCTATTATTACCTGCACGATAATTATATTAATATATTCTGTTGATATTTCAGAGTAAGGTACCTCATTCCTATTATACCCTCTGCAAGCAGATAATCTCTGACGTTTCCATCGAATCCACCTAAATGTTTGTGTGTCAGACGTAGGTAGTCGAAGTTGTATATTATAAAACAGTATACTGGACTAGCCTATAGACAAATAACATAACATTAACATATTATTAAAATACAATAGTACCTATATACAATATTACTATACTCGAACAGTCGAACATACGTCATGATAGTTTATGTCTAATCGTTGTATTGTGACATCTCGCGTATTTGACAGCCACAGGTTAGCCATGGAGTGTTGAGGTCGCCAATCCATAGCCATGGTCGTGAGACCAGTATGAATTTGGATTTTCGTAGTTTGTATCATGAAGGCATATAAGCGTTATTGTGTCTCATGAGAAGGGACAGCTGTTGTATACGGCAGATAGTAAAAATAACGCATATCCTGTAATTTATGGGGACCAGTTAATTTCCTAGATATTTTATTAAGACGAAAATATTAAGTTAATTTATGATAAAGAAAAACCGAGTCTGCATAAATCTTCACTGAACAGAAATATCACCTTGAGATATAACGCATCGATCACAATAGGGTCAAACAAGTATAATTAATAACGATATTGATGGATAATAATATATTATAATTTATAATACGTCCATATAGGTATTTATGGACATAATCGGCTAATAGACCTGTTGCAGTACTTCATTACCCCTCACGCCCATGTCGTCCCACGTGGTCGTGAGGATGAACCAAAATCGTTTGTCGTTTAAACAAAATGTTATACCTAAATCTTATCTTATGCATTTACATATAAAAATTACGCATACAACAAGTTTAATTGCAATGGACTCCAAAACTACTCAACCAATTTTGTTAAGATTATGCTCAATGTGTGTGATTTTTTCTAACTTAAAATATAGGCATATATTATCCTATACTATCCTAGGATAGTTGTTATCTCGATAAGTTACCCTTAATTTTTATATTGAACATTTCAAAAAAGGATTTTTAGATTTACGATTGAAATTTTTATTTATAAATGGTTGTTATTGGTTACATCCTATAGTATTATTATAATTAATTGTTTTTAAATATTCAATGCAATAATAATTACATTGGTATAAAAAATTGTTTTTAATTGATTTCGAATATCATTATATAGAGTTGGAATTATTAATGGAAAAATTATAATATATTATACTACAGTATACACACATTAAGTAACGACGTAATTCACAGTAAAGTGACAAATAATCAGCATAGGTAGTAAATAACATAATACAAGAATACCACTATTGATTCAATATAATAATATTATGAACCGTATGTACGTTACCAAATACAAGCCTTGACCGTCTGTAAATTGCATTAAAAAGACGACGGATGACGGAGACAGTGAAGTGAGAGTGAGAGACAGAGTGAGAGTGAGAGTGAGAGAGAGATAGAGACAGAGAGAGAGGGAGGGAAAGAGACAGACAGAGACAGAGACAGAGACAGAGTGAGAAAGAGGAGTGTGTGGTGGTTAATAATTAATTGGCCGATATTTGGTCCATACCATGAGGAAACGGAGGAAGCGTATAAGCAAAATATAATATAAAACTGTTTCACAATTCTGTTCATCACAATGTCTACTATTATTTGCTATTTGCTATGGTATTTAAACTTTTGGGGGTCATACTTCCCACATCTCTTTAAACTATTGACTACCGTAGTATCTCTATAGGTTCTGTATATTGCTCATCGAAATACGTGTAAGTCCTATCCTTAAACATGGTAGTGTCCTGTGGGATCCTTTTACCGCAAACGCCTGCGGTGTGGTTGTAGGAGTTAAAAGATACTTACGATTGCGTCCAGACTGGATATACCGGATCATCCAAACGACTACACCTCTGCTCAACATTTCTTCAATATCTCTTAAGTCTCGCTAATCGCAGATGTTATTAGATTTCTTTTGTTATTAGATAATTTTAGATTTCTATCCAACCTCCTATCCTGTAAAATTGACTCTCCAAAAATTGTTTAATCCTCATTACTCTCAATGTACCTTCTCGTTGTATCCACTCACATGCCTGCCCATCACGTTATACCGGCCCAGTTTTTTCTGGGTCCCAACTTAAATTCCGCTCAATCATTACCTAATTTTTTCTCTCTAACTTGTACCTAATACTCTGTAAATTTGTATATAACATATTGGGCAATTCAACACGTTCATTATAATTTTAATCTCGTTGTCTGTTTGGCTTGTCCCATTTTCATGAATAAAAATAAATAAATAACAAATGCACATTGCAAGTTATCGATTTTGAAACCACTCTAGTCACAATATTTGAAATGTATTTATTTTCAGTATAGTGCACACGGATGACAACCGATTCAAGGCAATATTTGTTTTCAGTTATCCAACGACGTGAGCACATTCGTCAAATTGTATTTAAACAGATATAATAAACCATATAAGTATACATAATTGTAACTCAATTGTCATCGTTTTACAGAGAGTAAATACTCTAAAAATTATACGAAAAAATAGACGGTTTCTGAAACTACCGAGACGGAAAAATCGCATGAAATAAAAATATCTGCATCATATATATATATATTTTACTTCCGTTCGATATTTACATCGTTTTATTGATTTCCACCGTGACTATATAATAATATATTATAGTGTATAGTATATAGAACAGTGTGTGTGGGGACAAAAGACACATAGCAACGATGGCCGTTGGAAGACGTTCGATGCTTTGAAGGTTATATTATTATTGGTAACCAGCGATGGAACATCAATCAATCCTTTCAGCAGTCCGCGAAGAGAGTTTAATAATATATCCTCTATATGCAGGTAGATATACTCTTCGGTGTGCGCGTTGTGAGAACAAACACTTATACATCATATATGGACGGTCGAGTACGTTGGAAAAACCGCGAGCGTGGACAATCGATATTCGGGACGAACCTCTTAGCAGTTTACTGCTGCTGACTCACACTTAAAAGTGTAGAATTCGTCCGAATCACGACACAGAATATAATATTTTAGAATTCCGAAAAACTCGTACTCGCAACAACAATGCGTTTTTCATAACTTAATAGGTATAAGTGGTATAACCCGCACGAGCAAATAATATTAAAACTACTTAATATGTTTTTAAATCGTAGTAGAGTCGATTTGGTCGTATAATACATATTTTGTTACTAACGAATTCTCGATAGATGGTAGAATTTATTATATTAATTAGGTATAGCTGAATACACTTTTAAAAATAAACTGTTTAACTCACCAAGTTATTTGTTTTATACAAACAGGTAACTGTCAACATTTAAATAATTGACAAACATTTTAGTTGAAATGCATATTTTGGATTATCTTGTATTTTTTTGGTATATTATGTCCCCAAATGCAATGCGAAAAGTGAAAATAACTAACCACGGATTTTCAGGTCGCTATTATAGTGGTTCTTAAACACTTTTCAAATTTCTTAATACTCGAGCTAACAATCGTTTTACTTTAATATTTGAAATATCTGGTTAAAAAAACCACGATTTACATGACTTGAATTGGCTATAATAACATAATTATTCACTTGTATATTCTAGCTTTATAACTGCTTTTTATATCTTCTGCGCATTTCCAAACGGCTTTTCTTTATATGCACGTTCAAAAACGAAACAAATATCCATCATACACTGCCAAGTATTTTCCTTTCTCAATTTTTTTTTTTATAAAGTACACACATATTTCTTAACTAATAAATAAAACATAACATACACAACGCAATGCCCTACGAGTAAGTTTACGATACACTCATACACTGCAGACTACATCAGAATTTATTCAAAATATATCCTACACATGTGTTTTAAAGACAATAAAATCATCGATATCGATAAGACTTAATATAGTATTCTATTGTCATTTTATTAATATTAATGTAAAAGTACATACTACACATTGCGATAACTATCATTTCGAAAGACATGTATAATAGCACTACTAAAATGAGTAGTCACTCACGGAAAATGAGTAATATCACCAATAAGTGGCCAGGTACATTTTTTCTGTATATTTTATTATTTCACTCACGTTAAATAATACTAACTCAATTAACTAACTAGTAATAATTTAATTGTTCTTCTCACAAGACCGGGAAGATGATATAATATATAAACTGTACATTTTTATTTCCTCTGTTGGTATGTCTGGCGTTTTCTAATTAAGTCAAATACGTGCGCTGACATAACTCTGAGGGATCGTCTAAATTAGACATTAAATGTGTGAGTGTGTATAGGTATAGGTACGTGTAAAATAACTAAAAGGTAGAAAAAACTTTTAATCCATCGCGAAAGGTCGCCTTGTACTGTTTTTACTGAATTTATTCAAAGGCGTCTTCCAAAAAAAAAAAAATAAAAAATATAATCAACCATATTACAAACCAAACTTTTCAAGCTTACATTTTTTTTCATCTTATATAGGTATAATATATTAGTAATATACAATATATAATAATATAATATGTACTTACAATAATTATATTATTTGATTATAGATGATATATTTATTTAGACATGAAAGAATAGATTGAAGGGATTACTCCCCAGCAGTAATACTTTTGAAGTCATGATATTATAGATTAGCAATTTTTTTTAATTGATATTTTTATGTTAAAAAGTCTCTACACATCACCCGTTATATATATTTAGCCTTTTCGGATGATTGCCTGCGTGATTCTCGGTATCAAAGGATACATGGATCAGTGGGTTCAAATGATTTGTAATGCGGAAGCGAATGCGTTTGTATATGTAAATGTTGATACTTTTGAGATTCTTTGAATTTTTAAATCCTAGTGGACAGAATGATTTGAGATGCATAAAACGACGCTTTTGTAATCATATACGTACTGGTATTGATTGGAAAGTTTGTACATTATTAGTATTCAATTTCTGTGCAGCTCCACATAATTAAGAAATCCAGAATTTTAAAATAACTCGGAAATCAAAATACGACTTGATAATAGTATACAGCGTAAGTGTATAATATAATATATAATGTATATCTGTTGTTTGCCATTACAAGTGTTTAGTGTACACGGAATAGATATTATAATATTTTATTTCGAGTATTTTTACTAAATCGATTTTATTATTTTCGCATAATTTTTAGGTAATGATTAACGGTTGTTAGAGTCTTGAATACCACATCTAGCTCGTATTCAAAAATATGATATTATTGGCACACGTTTTATCTCCATTATTTTGAAATGAGAATAAGAGAATATAAGTACCTACTATATTATGATTATTTGGTTTTTCGTTACGATAGCTGGATTTATATTTCAATGATAAAATGTGCCACATGACTTCTTGAAATATTACTTTTGCGATAGGTTGGGTGTTAGGGCGTGATAATATAGTACTATTATAGGCGTTTTTATATACGACGCATAATACGTATAGTTTATATACTATTATGTATTATTTACTTCGATAATACTCGTATGTGGCATGCCTATTGAGTGTTATATTGATTGTTTATTTATGTTGTGTATTAGTTAATATTTAATTTAATCTTGTGCTCATTCCATTATTCCTTTGCTACTAGAACTACGCAGGGATCTAATAACCATGTATTAATTTATCTTAATACTTAATTTACATATTTGTCTTTGGTTGTAGACAGTGAATTGGCCAGATGGCTTATTCCCTTTATAACATTACAATTTGGACATTCATATTTTATGATTAAAGTCACTGTTTCGCCTTTTTTTGGTTCATATACTGTCGTTCATATTTTGCACACAAATTCACTGTTATTGTTTGTGAATAATCGTATTGTTAGCGCTTTAGCTTTAAATAAAATTATGTTTTACAGTATTTTTAAATCATACATTATTTCAGAATTAATCATCAGATTAATAATATGGTCATAATTATAATATTTGTTTTTTAGTTATAAAAATTTGAATTCATTTGTATTTTATTATACTCTTTAGAGTTTATTAGTACTTTATGTATGAATAATTATTATTTTACATTTCTATTCAACATTCAAAAATATTCATTGGATCTATGCGTATAGCTAATACTTATTTATTTTAATGTAGGGACATTGTTAAACTTTTTTAACAATGCTACTTTTTGTTTAATTCAGAATATGGCTTATTACAATTAATAGGAATAATTTATTACATTGGCTAAATAATATTTTTCACTCTAAAACATATACGCATCATGTAATAGTCAATTTTAGAAGTATTCCAAATTTAAAATATACAACCATAACCAATTGGTCCAAATTATTCTCACGATTTTATCTGATGTTTACATAATTTTTAGCTAACATTCTAGTGGTTATATATGCTTTGTTATCACATTTGTAATAAGCATCAACTTATATAGAAAATACTATTTTATTGATTTGTTCGTATCCAAATGATATTCTATTATTCAACATAACTAAAATAACTTTATAAATATTTTAGTTGAATTTAAATCTTTGAATATTTCATCCCTGTATTGAATTTTGAATACCGATGAATTATTTTATGGCATTTGATGACGAAAATCTAGAACAGTGGTAATATATCATGAACTACTATTCAGATTAAACGCAAGGTACTGCAGAATGAACACAAATATATGTAACAAAAATTAGATATATAACTAGTTAATGAATATGATATGTGAAATAGTTATATTATGATTTATGACTAATAATGTGTTATTATTTTTAGTGAGATTTATAATTTAATATACATATTGCATATTATAATGTGATAAAGTAATGAAGTTTATGATAAATAAATATTTTAAACTGTGCACTATTATTAGTATAAGACAAATTCCACGATTTCATTTTTTGACTTGAAAGAGCTAGAAAAATGAAGTTGAAACCGATACTACAGTTAGTAGCTATATGATTTCAATAAGACGACGGGGTTCACTTATTCCCTCTTGCCACCCCTTCAAATTTGCACTTATATGAATAACATCGTATTGTTATGGTTACGAATAGCCTCCCCGACGTGGTAAAGAATATTCTATTCGACAATAAATTGTATGATGCGTGTAGGTACCTATATTATCTATTATACGCGGACCAGACTGCACGAAAAAAAGAAAAACCTCTATAATGTGTGACGGATCGACTGCAAGTTGATCTCACAACCTGATGGTTCGACGGATTCCTTCACGACGTCGACGTAATGCACTTTTGCGTCTACCCTCGTATATTATATAGGAATGTCACCACATCGATGATAAACGGATGTGGATGACGTGACTCCTTCAACAAGGGTTGTAAAAATCGATCAAGGAACAACAATAATGGTCACCCTTCACAAGGATTGGGTGTCTCGAGAGTCGTGGGGCCCGTTGCGGCACTGCTGATGGTCAAATTGAATATTTATCGAAATGTTGTGCCCGTAGAGTGGAATGTCGTATGATGTCAGACAGTGGAGTATATAGGGGGAGGCCCCCTAGGCCAGAGCCCATAGGGAAATTGCAGGTTCAATTAAAGCATTTCATGTATATCTACACTGTTTACAGTTTTCTCCATAATTAATTTAGCTGGTTGATTAAAATCGTTTTTGAGGAATGAACAAGGAAATGATTGTCAGGACTTGCTCTGATGACTTTGAATGTTAAATTTACAGTAAGATGACATTAAATGATAACAATGAAATTGTCAATAATTTGTAAAAAAGAATTAAAAAATTAATTTTGCATAGAAATTATAAAATTTTTATTTGTATTATTTATGTCATAATTATAACCACCCAGCTCCTTAAAATATGTATAGTTATGGCTATGTTGGTCGTGCTATGCTTGATCTTGACTTGTGATAAATTGCAAAAATTGGCCCATAGTGGAAATAATTTGTATATACGCCACTGATGTCAGATGGCTACGGTCGTCGATGACTGTGATATCGTTTCGAAGTTTCCACAATTAATTTATAAAATATGTAATAAACATCTATTTTGTTCTTTTGTGTGCAAGAAGTAATGTAATGTGGATAAGCATGTTATCTGAGTTTTAAGTGACATTTTCTATTGTTTAATGTACCTATGGGTGATCTTCTCAGGATCAAAATGAAATATTAAAAAAGATGTAGTTAACAGGTTTTCTGACTTCTGAAATAATTATCTAAAAAAATAATTTTCAACGAGTGTCGCATATTATCTAGTACTCTTAGGTTTAACGTAACAGGCCACTATCATCGTCTATTATGAACCTGTAAGTGTACCAACAATATGGTTTTTATTACAAAAGTAAATTGCATACAATAAATATTTACTTTTGACACAATTATAAATAGTGGATTTTATAAAAATGTATATATTATAAATGATAAAATAACTGATAAGTTGTTTACATATTTCGAGGATAAAATTAAAAATTCCATTGATATTTGAAAGAGACCCTACTGCAATCATCAAAAATGACATAAACAGTACAATTTGTCGATAAATGCTAATTGAAAATTATATTAAAATAATCAGTATCACCTACAATACATTTTTATAATACAAGAAAAAATTACATTGCCCCGGTCCTAGTGATACACGTTGAAACAATATAATATTATACATGCAAAACAATTTAAGTCATAATAATATGAGCAAACAAAACCAATAATCAATCTTAATATTCGTTTTCTTTTGTATTTTAAAATACATCCATTATAATATTACAGAAGACTAGAGGGGGCTCTGACCCTGATCGTTTCGCACGCCAAACTTCTGGATCCCTCGATGTCTCGGCCATTGCATCTTGTAATTTAATATCTGCTATTCAAAGTATTTAAAAATACAATGCACACATTTTTTTTATATTTTAGAGAATAACATAAGATCTGAGATTAAATAATATGAGTATGATAACTGCCAAGAAACATTAAACAATTAGATATATAATGCCAATTAAAGACAATTCATAATAATGGGATGGGCCATTCAATTAAACATATTATTATCATACTATGTTTACAATTGTAATCATCACACGGTTGGCCAATACAATAATATTATTATTATTAATTATTTTAATTATTAAAAATAAATGAACCATTAATTGTTTCCAACGTCCATAATAATATGTGTGCGATCGCCGAACAAATCAAAACACGACGTTGGAATTCGATTAGAATTGATTAACATTCTGTTGTATGATACTATTAGTGATGGTGTAAGATTTTGAATGATGTTCAATGTTAAATGTACCTGCCTACTATTATAATTAATCAAGTTCAATGTAGGGACGTTAATTGATATCCGTTATGTGTGTCGGGAGAAATTCGTTGTTTTGTTATTAATTAATTTAATACTAATTATAATCATCTGCACGAAACGACAGATGCGCAATATTATTGAATACAATATCTTCCTAATTCTCGAACACTATGAAGTGGGGTCTGACAGAGTACCTACAGTACTATATGGATTTCAATATTAAACTCTTCAATGCATCAAAAATACAGCAAATGTTCGTATTTCTTGTGATACATTTCTCATAGATTACAGTCGTTTTTGTACTAACAATAGTTAATATTAAATTTAGAATATTGATTCATACTATATCGTATTTGATGTTTACATATTTACTTTTCAGTTGGACGTTTATCATATATTATGTACGTAGTTCCCAAATTGCAGTAAGATCGCAGTTCTCGTATTTTCCGCAGGTACACTTAAAAAATGTATTTTTTTAAATTGTATTTACCTTTTATCCCAATCGTATCTCATTTATTCATATTTGTTTATTCAAATAAGTCTCATATTCATAAAATGTTGGACTAAAAAAATAAAATAATAATAATAATAAAAATATGTAGGTATTCATAAGTCACATCACTATTATTAGATATTATAACTTTTTATGCATAAGTCGTTTGAATACGTTTGTACTTAGTATAAATAAAAATAATAGTGAAAATTCAAGTTTTATTTTGTTGTAGAATTCGTATTTCCGTTTATTCGCAGTGAATAATAATGACACTCAAATTAGTACCTACTTATAAGTGATAAATAAAAAGCTGAACAATTTGTACAAACTTTCTACACTTAAAATTTAAAATAATTATTAGAGTATTAGTTGTTGTGCTATTGTTTAAAAAATATACGAAAATACGAAAAAATAATATAATTTTTTTCCCGAAAATTCTACAATCTTCAGGTAAATATGTGGTACAATAAGTGTAAGTGATTACATTTATTAAGATTAAAATGATTCAAGACGTGGGGGGATAACCATCCATTAATGGAACATGCGACATCCATTGACAGCCTGCATTTATTTGCTCATTGTGTTTATTAAATTTGGTCTCGATAGGGCCACTGTCGCCTGAGCAGAATTGTTTGGGAACGAGTAGATTATTGTGGTTTTGAATGAGGTTTATGCGTTTGCAATTAAGGTTTTTGGCTGTTTCTGTTTAAGTTGGGAATCTGGAGGTACAGTTTGAGATGCATGCGGGAAGTGCATTGGTTATTAGTCTGAGGATTTGATTTTGAAATATTTGAATTATTTATGTATTTGATCTTTTAGCTAAGTCATATCAGTATTATGCCATTAATCCATATTCCGAATATAAACATAAATCCATATTCAAAATTAATATTCCATCCATATGAATTGACGAGTGGTATAATAGATCTATTTCAACTGCAATAATCGTACAAATATAAAATCTGGGTTTTAGAAAAAAAATTCGCCACAACAAAGAACTACAAAATATTTTCGTTATAGAATTATAATTAAATACTTTACATTTTGATTTTTGATACATTAAATTATATTGTTTTTAATTTTAATTCTTATGTGATGTGTTCATTTATTTTTATCGTAGTCGACATAAATTAAATTATATTTCGTAAACTATTTTTATAGCACCCTAAATAGATAAATTAAAAAAAGTTATTTGTTTAAAATCTCAGAGACTGATTATATTATAGAATCTAATTTAATAATGGGTCACCTAAAATAATGAGAAAGTTTTACAATAAAACGAAGCAATTTTGATTAGAAAATGTCTACAAAGTTTACTGTCAATTTATTTATATTGGACATTGGTATTATAATCCTGATTTTACTACAACATTAAAACGATTTGTTTATGACAGGTCGTAATGTAATAAATTATTAAAAATAGTAGGAAAAGCCGCACGGTTAAACATAGGTGCATACTATATCACTAAAACTTGTTTAATCGACCTATATAAAATTAGCGAGAAAGGCTGTAAACTTGATAATGCATTTATCGTAGATTAATTGTGTGCCCAGAAACAATTTTATTTAAGTTGATAAAATGTGTTAACATTCACAAAGACACAAAGTATAAAAATTTCAATATTAGTAGCTTGAAAACAAATAATTATTATTATCGCGCTGTTCATACTTAAAATAATAATATTCTCTCGTAGTTCTATATACAAAAAAACTATTAGTTTTCGTGTACCGATGCAATATATTAATTACTATTACACGCTTGTAAATATTATGTTATTAATTATGAACATTTTATTTACTGAGATTACGATCAGATACTGTGTTTATTCCAAAAAAAAAATAATGACTATACCTATCATTCACACCTTGCACTTCGTTCAAGCTCGTCTTATTTTTTTTTAGTAAAACTTCAATAAGTATGCCACCGACAGGCGACAGTTTTTAGTCTTATTACGTTTTATAAATCACTTACGTACCTAACCATACTATTGTAACTGTGAGTGAACAACAAATATACAACTGCAGTCTGTCGGACTCTATAATATGTAGGAGGTATTCGGTAAAAGTCTAAAAACAGAGATTTAAAATAATTTAATTATGCGTATTTTAATTGTTTCAAAGTATTATAAAAGTCTGTCTTAAAACGATGAGTACGGTATAATCCTCGACTAAAAAATAAAAAATTAATCACAGAATTACCAACCGTTTTAAACTGTTTTACTCTAATTCAAAATGCGATAAAAATAAAAAAACACACCAAACTATAAGGTGTTGTGTCGTCAAGCTCAGTGAATTTCCAAGTTCGAGCTAGTGCAGATTTAAATTTTAACTTAAATATTATCACGTTCAAAAAACGATATTACCCAGTTAGAACTCGTTACCAGCCTAAATGATACAGTCACGATGGTTTGTAACAAACTGATAAATGCTTCACTCGTTGCTTATTATAATGTTTTACTTCATCTTTGATTTAGGTTTTTTTTCATTAATTTCTAAAATAAAAATAATAACTGATAGTTTTGGAAAAATTACTTGTTAAAAAAATATTTTACACACTGTCTAAATAATCTATTTAAAGTAAATGTGGTAAGTTATATGTGTTTCATGTGGGTTTTCAACGCCAAATTTCGTTGACTGGAAAAAAAGCACATTTCATTATATAATATTATCAGTTGATCCTCCCTCCCTTGTTCCACTAATAAATTAAAATAATAGTATTGATTTGTAAAAAAGAATTTTAAGTACTCAAGTTGAATTGGGGATAAGCTTTAAGGCCCTTCATAAACTCACTAAATATGTTAAGATACGTTTATCATTTTTGTGAGCTGAAGTTGCGGCGCAGTATATGATGTAATATAATTTTTTTAATAATATATATATATATACTATATAACGTTGTTTTAAAAACGTATTATAATAATATTATGCTTGGGGGCACTGTTGAATATTTTCAAAAAAACAAATTACTTGTTAAAAACCACCAGAATACCGTTTATGTTTTTAGTTGATAAAGTGAGAGTCGAAGAGCAGAAATTAATGACACTGTAGCGCAGAGCATATTATTCAATATATTATATCTTCAGTGGAAATTTAGTACCTAAGTAATTCTGAATGACTGGCTAGAGCCTATAACCATAATCATTTTCAATAAATTTGTTGCTTGAAATTAATAACCAAATTACATTTAAAAAATATATGTAATCACTTAATACTAATTTAGTTTGAAAATACAGGAAAAATGTTTTGTATAGTTTATAGCAAACAATTGTCACCTCTAAATCCAACCCCTTACATGCTAAAAAATGTTTGATACAAGCTCGTTTAACTTTTTAGAAACCTTCTTTGTCCCTAACGCTTGTGTATCATGGTAATGTTTAATTTAATTCAATTGAATAAAACATACCTAAACCTCCAAATTTAGTGATTGTTTATACGATCTGGTATTAGAGGTTAAAAAATGTACAAACAATTACTATCGAGTACCATAAAATCTTCCTGAATAATTATATAAAAAAAATTACGTTGAGAAACCAGTAACCACTTAACAATTTATAGTTCATATTTTATTCCGTAACTCAAAAGACTATATTATTATAATAATAGTGGTTTTCAACTTTCACTTTCCGTTAGACAAATTCACTTAATATTTACTTTTGTAGACTTATTACTGAAGTTAATTTATCATCATTTAAGTATAAATAAAAAACTATTCATTATTTATCTACATAATTTGTTGTACTTAACCAAAAGTCCAAAAACTGATCATTTCCACGATCTCCAAAATCTTAAATATTTAAGTCCAAACTGTCAAAATTAAAATATTATAAAATTCTCAAGTTAAAACATTTTTGAATTCTAAAATGTATTATATAATACCTATCGGTATTTAATTATTTTTTTACCGACATCCCATCCCGGAATATATTGTTTTTTTTTCATATTTTTCTCCCCATAACCCTTAGTATTGTGTTCGATTCAGTGACATTTGACAACATTAATATTATGAGTTATGAATTTATGATTAAAGAATTGTCTGTACAATCATTTTGATATCAATAATTCATTATTAAGTAACTATATGTCAATAATTATTACAACAGTCGACCGCTGTATTATATTGAATTGAAGTAAGTACAAACTATTTAGTAAACCTGAAAATTTAAAAGAGAGTAGAGACTACATTCAAAAAAATCGAATATGAAATGCACTCGTTTCTTGTGTCCTTACAAGTTGCAATACATTCACCCAGTGGCGCCGAAACCATAAGTCAAGGGTGGCAGCCGCCACCCTTCTTTTAATGGGTGGGTGTTGGGGGTCCCATGGTGGGTGTCTAAGCCTCTGAAGGATGAGGTTGATTACTTATTAGGTTTATAATGTTTATATTAATATAAGGTAATAGCCAATAGCCAATAGGAATAATAATAATTGTATAAAACTATGAACGTATAACATAATCAATACTCAATATATACGAATGACTATTATTCCCCCAAAACCAGTATCAGTGTTGTTACTTGTTATAATAGCAGCTGTATCGCCTGTATGTATGTCCCTAAAGAGTATTAATAGTATTATGAATACGTCAATACGTGTTTCATGTGATCTATTTTGGTCTTTGGACAATTATTGTTGTTCCGTCTTCCGTGTGTAATCAGTTTTAATATCAGTATTCAGTAGAAATAATATGTAAAAACCCCGAGTAATATTACTGACAAAAACAATCTATTTTTTTTTTTTATCTAACTCGAAGCCTCGCCGCTTTGGATGATATTTATTTTTGCGATTTGTGACGATTGTAATTTGTAGCGTCTCGAGTCGACAGTCCCGCAGCGCCTGTGACGCAGCGTACGTTTTTCGATGTGTAATAACTTTTGCTACCTAACCTAACACTCGAGCTTTTATTATTTTTTGTTTTATTTTAAAATGCCTGCGTTTTGCGGTATTTGTAAGAGAAATAGAGGAAGTTTAAATAAAACAAATTGGCAGAGACACGTCGAGTCATGCAATAAAAAAATTAAAAAAACTCAAATTATTACGCCTTCTTCGTCTTCTTCTTCTCTTCAAAACTATTTTTCTAAGAAACGAAAAATCGATGAAACTTTTGAGTTAGGTAAGTACCTAAGTGTTGTTATTATTAATATTTTAGTTTCTGAGCGTAGCGAAAAAATGTATTGATTTTACAGTGATGTGTTTCTTTTTATTATTTTTTTTTTTGAGTCTGTCATCACATTTCGGGACAGTAAAAATGCTTTTATTTTATTCAATAGTACTTTTTCTGATAGGATTATTTTGGTTTTGGTATACCTAACTAAAAGAAATGACCGTAGATGTATGAAATTTTGTCTGAATATTTATATTAGTATTTTATGTAAGTACACCATAAGATTTTCAAAATACATATTTTGACACTTTTTGAGCTTTTTACGGATCATTTCAAATTTAAATTTTTTTAGTTTTTTTCCTATAAATACCAATAAATTTTTATTTGTTGGGCCCAAAAGCTTGAAAATTTAATACAAGGCGCCTGATATATTGTTACAATAACAATTGAAAAAAAATATTAAATATACATAGGCACACATTTTTTTTATAATCATTTAAAGTTCGAATTTTGACAAAATGTCGAAAATTATCAATCATTGTAATTAAATTCAAATTTGGACGAAATTACATATTAAAATCAATATTAACGATTTTGGTTATTTTGTTGTAATTTAAAAATATTATTCGTGCGATTGGAAATTTACCAAATAATACAAACATATTAAAAAATTAGGAGTGTCTGTTTCAACTAGTTGTGGAGATCAACGAAATGGTTCAAATTTGGTGGATAGTATTAAAAACATTCCAGGTAAATTATAAATCATAGGTATTATTATGGATTTTATCTAATGTATTCTCTAATGTATCTAATGTATTATTATGGATTTTATGTTTTCTAAATAAATTAAATTTTGCATACAATTTAGAAGTGTCTGTTGTAACCAGTTGTGATGATGAGGGAAATGGTTCCAATTTGGTGGATACTATTAAAAACATTCCAGGTAAATTATAAATCATAGGTTATAGGTATCTAATGTATTATTATGGATTTTATGTTTTCTAAATAAATTAAATTTTGCATACAATTTAGAAGTGTCTGTTGTAACCAGTTGTGATGATGAGGGAAATGGTTCCAATTTGGTGGATACTATTAAAAACATTCCAGGTAAATTATAAATCATAGGTTATAGGTATCTAATGTATTATTATGGATTTTATGTTTTCTAAATAAATTAAATTTTGCATACAATTTAGAAGTGTCTGTTGTAACCAGTTGTGATGATGAGGGAAATGGTTCCAATTTGGTGGATACTATTAAAAACATTCCAGGTAAATTATAAATCATAGGTTATAGGTATCTAATGTATTATTATGGATTTTATGTTTTCTAAATAAATTAAATTTTGCATACAATTTAGAAGTGTCTGTTGTAACCAGTTGTGATGATGAGGGAAATGGTTCCAATTTGGTGGATACTATTAAAAACATTCCAGGTAAATTATAAATCATAGGTTATAGGTATCTAATGTATTATTATGGATTTTATGTTTTCTAAATAAATTAAATTTTGCATACAATTTAGAAGTGTCTGTTGTAACCAGTTGTGATGATGAGGGAAATGGTTCCAATTTGGTGGATACTATTAAAAACATTCCAGGTAAATTATAAATCATAGGTTATAGGTATCTAATGTATTATTATGGATTTTATGTTTTCTAAATAAATTAAATTTTGCATACAATTTAGAAGTGTCTGTTGTAACCAGTTGTGATGATGAGGGAAATGGTTCCAATTTGGTGGATACTATTAAAAACATTCCAGGTAAATTATAAATCATAGGTTATAGGTATCTAATGTATTATTATGGATTTTATGTTTTCTAAATAAATTAAATTTTGCATACAATTTAGAAGTGTCTGTTGTAACCAGTTGTGATGATGAGGGAAATGGTTCCAATTTGGTGGATACTATTAAAAACATTCCAGGTAAATTATAAATCATAGGTTATAGGTATCTAATGTATTATTATGGATTTTATGTTTTCTAAATAAATTAAATTTTGCATACAATTTAGAAGTGTCTGTTTTAACCAGTTGTGATGATGAGGGAAATGGTTCCAATTTGGTGGATACTATTAAAAACATTCCAATGATACCAAATGATTTGGTAGAAAACCAATGTAAGAATATTTTATAAATGTATTTTCATTTGAGAATTCTGTCAATAAATTGTATTTTAACATTTTGTTTTAGTGCTTAAATTTGGAAATGATCCAGCAATCTTTAGTCATGTCAAAAAACTAAGTCCTGAATTTGTTGATCATTTTTTTAAAATTGGAGCAGCACAACCAACTGCACAAGAATTGGAAAATAGATGTTTTCCAAAAGACTCCCATGGTCGATCCTTCCATGAAAATTGGTACTGGAAGACAATACCCAATGGTGAAGTTGTACGTAGAAAATGGTTATCATATTCTTTGACTAAAAACAAATTATATTGCCTATTTTGTGCTTTATTTGGAAATAATTACAAAACAAACTGGGGAAAAGAAGGCTTTTGCAACTGGAAAAATGGAATACTAAAAATAGTTGTTCATGAAACTTCTGAAGCTCATATAATGGCATCTCTTAAAGCAACGTGTAAAGAAGCAGCTTTTCCTTTAATCAAATCATTAAACGAAAAAAAAAATGCAAATATTGTTTTTAATAAACAAATTATACATCACTTAATTGATATTACCTTGTTTCTTGGGAGGCACTGTCTTCCATTTCGTGGCCACAGAGAAGGGTGGAATGAAAAATTAACGGGAAATTTTAAAGATTTAGCTTTACTGTTGGCTAAATATTCTCCAGCGTTGTCAGCATATATTACTGAAGTTAAATTAAAGGGAAGAAAAACTAGCAATTTTTTGTCATGGCAACGCCAAAATCAATTCATTAATGCTATTTCTACAAATATTAAAAATACTGTACAAAAAGAAATTTTAAATGCAAGGTTTTTTAGCATATCGTTAGATACAACATTTGATATATCCAAAAAAGAACAAGTATCTGTAGTGATTCGGTATATTAATAAAGACTCAGAAAATTGTACAGTGAATGAAAGACTAGTAGCTGTACGAGAAACTGTGATGACTACAGGACAACAACTTTTTTTATTAATCGAAGAAATATTTAAAGAAATGAACATTGATTGGAAAACACATCTTATAGGCCAATCTTATGATGGAGCGGCATCAATGAGAGGTGTGTACAATGGTCTCCAGGCAATAATAAAACAACAAAATCCTTGTGCAACTTATGTTTGGTGCTGGGCACATCGATTAAGTCTTGTTATTGTAGATGCTGTTAGCAGTTGTACTGAAGCCAGAGATTTATTTGGTAATTTAGAAACTCTCTATGATTTTATCAGTAGTAGTAAAAAACGAATGAGTCTATATTCTGAATACCAAACTAAACGTTATCCTGGTAAACCTTTACGTAGGTTGAAAAGAGTCGACACTACGAGATGGTCATCACATTCTACTGCACTGCAAACTCTATTTTACACATATGACTCAATTTTAGATACATTGAACTACTTGCAAAATGACATTTCTTCAGATCGAATATGTTGTGTAAAAGCTAAAAGTTTATATGAATATATGTTATCAGAACGCTTTGTTTTAACTGCGTTGACATTCACAAAAATGTTTGATATTACTAGCCCTTTGAGTTCATTTTTGCAAGGAAAAAATATTGATTTACTGGCCGCTGTTTCATATGTGAAAAGTGTTGATAAAAAAATTCTAACACTCAGAAGTGAAACGGAATTTCAAGTCTTGTTGAAAGAAAAAGAAGAATTTATAACATCAAAAAATGATGAGTTTGATTTTACTCCTCTTATTCAAACTCGTGTGAGACGTAAAAAAGTTATGGCCGGAGATATGGCATTAGATGAACAGCCAAGTCAAAACCCAATTCAAAATTTTAAAATCAACACTTACATCACTATTATAGACATTATTAATACTCAACTATCAGAGAGGTTTAATGAAAGTTCAATACCTTTGATCAAAGATTTAGCTCTTTTTCAAAAGAAACGATTGGTAGAAATAACAAAATCAGGAAAAATTCCTGCTGATGCATTTAATGGTTTCGAACAAGTATATGGGAAATTTATAACTGCAGCAGATTTAAGAAGAGATTATATCCAATTTGCAAGTGTTTATATGGAATTAGAAAAATCTGTAACCCTACCAAACAAATTACACAAAGAAAATCAAGATATTACAGATGTACTCTATTCTGATACAGAAAATGAACAAGATAGTGACGATGATAATTTTCACGGTGAAAATGTAGGAACTATACACACATTATACAATGTATGCTGTAAGACAGGATTAAATGATGTATTTCCTGCACTATACATAGCTCTTAGCATAGCTCTAACACTACCAATATCAAGTGCTTCGCCAGAGAGAGCGTTTTCAAAATTAAAGCTGATCAAAACACGTCTTCGAAGTACTATGTGCGAAGATAGGCTTGAAGGACTGATGATAATGTCTTGTGAAAAGGATGTTCCTGTTGATCCAGACAACATTATAAATGAGATGGCATCATACAGTTCAGTCTTAACAAAACTGTTAATTTAATTTTATGATTTAATAATAGGCAATAAAATATAATTTGTTATCTATCGACTATCATTATAATTATTAATATTATTTATTATTCTTTAATTAATTAAAACCTAAAATATATAGCATTTGATTACTATTTACTATTTATTTTGTTTGCATACTATTATTCAGTGATTTATTTGTTTCTTTATATTACTATAAAACAGGACATGGTCTAAAATCAACAAAAATGTATTTCGTGTACCTAGTTGGCTAGTTAACTTATAACTAAGAGTACTTGATATTTTCCAAACGCTTTATACATTGGATTGGATGGCTGTACCAACACGTAGTTTGCGGTATGGTATGGAATACGGGGTGTGAAAGTTTATTAAGTGAAAAATAAGAGGAGTAATAAGAGTTCAAAATAAAATATTAATCTCAAACGCGGTATGGCATATTTAAGAGTGTTGTGTGGGGGGTGTGGGGGGCAAAGCCCCCCACGAGTTTGGTTTGTGTACGGGGGTGGTGGTCCATATAACTTTTTAAAATCCAACAGCCCACCTTCTTAAAATATGGTTCGGCGCCACTGCATTCACCAAAATTTCTTCCATACAGTATTGTCATATGTGATATTTAAAAAAAAATGCATTTTATTTGTATATCATTTGTTATAGTGTTTTTTTTATATATCGTTATGGTTATAAATACAATAAAAAAAATATCCAATATATATGCCACATTAGTACCTATTAAAGTGTTATTGCAGTGTCGTTTGTACCTGTCATAAATGTTATCGAATTTTAATATAAGATTTTTGCGTTGTTATGTTTTGATATATAATATACCTATATATACATATTGTTTGTATTCAACATTACACTTTCTTTAAATGTTACATTAAAATACGTAAAGCATTAATGTGTAATGCAGTGCATTATTATTATCCTAATATCGAAACTACGCCACTATGTAAGTACATCAAAACAAAAAAAATATGGCAAGTAATATTATATTCGGTTAATGTAAATCGATAGAATGTATGCTATCGATTTGATAAGGAAACCAACCGTAAAGAACATACATTAAGTTCAAACTTTACTGATACAAGATAATACATACCACAATATTATTATTATTATTATTATTATTATTAATATTAAATAGACGTCGAAACTTGCTTAAAAATGGTTCGATGAACATATAGGTATTTTGATATTAGATAACATAATTCGTTATCAAAACTTTGTTTTCGTATACATATAATATGCACAACTGAACTTCTATAAATATTTATTCGATATAGTGTTTGTACAGTTAGTGTAATATATGTATCAAATTGTATAATAATATACCTACTAGCTATAGTGTGTATTTGTATGCGCATGTCGTTTGAGGAGTTCTAAAATGTTCTAATATTTAAATATTCCACATTTTCCGTCGACTCGCGTAAATGTTTTATCTCTCCAATAATATAAATCATTTAATTTAAAAACCCAAAATAAACCTAACAGACATCGAACATGTCAATGTAATACAATACAATCTTCCCTGCAGCTATAATTCCGTTATATTAGAGCAAGCATGTAAGTCACCTAATCAGGAGTTTTTTTTTTTCATTTTATTATTTTAAGATACCAGGTGTAAAAAAAATAACGTTTCATCGTCACCAGTAAATTATTGGATAGTGATAAATATTTTTGAGATGACGAGGGAGAAACAAAAAAATGTATACTAATTTAATAATAACAAGTATCCCGGGAGGGATATGTTTCCATATCCCACCGCCATCGTCCATTGCAGCCGTTATTAAAATGTCACTGGTTAGAGCCCCGAGTTTACGTTAATTCAGTGTTGTTACAATATGTACATAATGTGTATTTATACCTTGGTATTTTAAGTTTATATGAGCGGAGTAGTGGTTCAATATTTTGCCGAGTGCCCGAGTATACTTACCCTTGTGACACTTTATTCTGCTTATCAAACCTGAATTATTTATATAACTTATAAAATACTCATTCGAAATTGTATTATTAAGTATCGAGTTCTTCGAAAAATATTGTGAAATGAAAGGTTATTGAAAATGTACCATGTTGTCATTCAAAAGAATTAAAAATTCTAAATTTTACAACGATTAAAAATTCTAAATTTTACAACGATTAAAAGTTTTAATAATATAATTTTTTTCGAAATCTTGTTTTGCAATGACATAACATTTTGTAAAATTAATACAACTTTTAATGGAGTAATAATTTTCTTTAAAATATAATGAGTTTTGACGATTGTAATTGTAATTACAATTCACATAGTAGGTATAGGTAGTAGGTATTTAATTTATTGTACCTATATTAAATTATAATAATGGACTAATAAATGAATTTCGTAAGTAAAATATAATAGATTCACCTATTATATTATTTTATACTACAATAAACTACACATTTTATACTCTATTTTTGCTTAGTATTATACTATCTGAACTATATTTTTCTTTGTAGCTAACTTTCTCTTAATAATAGTCACCAATAATTATATTGTAACAATTACTAATTTTTATTTCGTCGATACTATATTTATTTTGTCCCCCCTCCCTTCATAATTTAACATTTCAAAACATGACTCTGATGAACGTCACAATACTAATACATAATATAGATACTTACCATGAATACAAACGATTACAAAGTCCATTCTCCGAGAACCCGTCTCAATAACAGTGTTATAGACTAACAAAATAGTAAATACGCTTATTATTTGCTTAGGCAAATATAATACATTTAGTATAGAATTTAGTAATACAATTATAGTATCTATTATGAATTCATACGTTAGGTATTTCGGGACTCCGGAATCATACAGGCGTATACATTATAGGTAGCTATTGATTTTTTTGCATTAACGATTACGACTAAAATTTACAATATGATTACTATTATTATTATAGTCTATTTACGAATATTATGCGTATGTCACGGATAATGTCAGCGGTTCGGCTAATGTCGGCATTATCGGGTAAACATGCACAATATACGCGGTGCATTAGCCAAATCCCTTAGCCATTGTGTACGTTCATTGTTTATTTGCACCTCCTCCGATAGATACCTATAGTCCAGTCAAGGAATGAGGTGTAGAGTGCGTGAGCAGGTAACTTAGCGATTCCTTCAGAAACTTGTTCGGGGGGCTTAGGGTATTAACATACTAAAAGTCCTGGCACCTAGGTGGTGAGCCGGAGGGGGGGAGGGGGGTTAAAGTTGCGCTTTTTGGGTTTTTCGCTTATATCTCGTAAACGGTGCATCGGAGGAAAATTTTTTTAAATAACAAAATAAAGCTCATGAAATTATCTAAAACTTTTATATCATATGTTTTTTTCGAATTCACAACCGTTTTCGAGCTACACCTTCGAAGAAAGTAGAATATTACAAAAAAAACCATTTACCTCCCTATATTCATAAAACAATCCATCATATTGTCTAAACCTATTCATAAACTAAAAATATGCATAGAAAAGAAGTTGTAGATATTTAAATTCACTTTCAGAATATATACACATATATTAATTGTTAATCTCCAAGCTGCCTAAATTTATAGCTATTTTACAACTTTCATAACATTTTGCAATTTTCAGAAAATGTATATATCATATTCTTGACCCACAACCTTTGTTCGTTTATGTAATAATATATGTGGCCACACTTTTAAGAAGTAAAACAGACAAAAATAATGATAATACACACTTTATTTTACAGATAAGTAGTTCTCAAGTAATTCTTAATTTTACATGCAATCATATTTTCATTTTCTTTGAATTTGAGGGCCCAGGTTGTTCATCCATTGCATCTTTTTCTGTAGTAATGGGTGCCTCTTGCTCTTCATCGTCCTCATCTTCAACAGGCACGCTGTTCATGCATTTACCTTGGCAGTGGAGGCACGCTGCAGAACAAGTCAGCATTGCTTTCCGGCAGCCACTTTTTCCAATCATACAATATCATATCACGGAGCAGGTTTTAGGCATAAATAAAGTCCGATAATGTTAGTCAATAATTAGTTATCTATACATACAAAATCCAAATACCACTGACTCACTGATCGCTGTATCTCAAAAACTACTCAACGTACGGACTTGAAATTTGGAATAGAGGTTCTTCTCATATTTTCACCGTGCAATAAGAAAGGATTTTCGAAAATTCGCATTTTAAATAGGTGCTCAAACAGGGACATTGAGATTCACGATGGAAATTTGAAATTTTATTTTTATTTATTAATAGTTGCCATTGGTTACAGTCTACAGTAGAAATTAGTATTTATTTATTGGTTCCATTGGTTATTCGGGCAGATCAGGTACAAGCTTGCATCAAATCGAAATATTGAGCATTGCCTACCAAGGTGGCTGAGTTGCACTTACCGCAGCAAGTTACACCCAAAAGGAGTTCAACAATCATAATTTTTTTAAGAGTTGCGATTTTTTACGAGCAACCAAATTTGTTATATTAATCCACCGTATTATATCAAAATAAACTAGGTATAACTTTGATACTTTAGAGTTAAATCATACACTTCCGTATAAACAGCACGGGGTCCGCGATCTACCGCAGGTAGATTGCCTACCTGATAATGTACTGCTGCGATTCAGAATTTTTATTAAGGGCAACGGAAAAGATAAGATAAATTTTGAACACCATACACCGAATATTGAATAACGAATTGAACAAAGTTTGAGTCATATTGAGTTGATACATTTATCGGGAGACGAAGTACACGGGGATCAGCTAGTAATATTATATAGACATACGGGTAACGGAATGACAAGTTGAACACTCGAACATTTCCAAATATTTACTATTATATATTTATATCTATATTTATTACTAGCCAACAATATTATAGTCTATCATTAAGTTTATAATCGCTATTAATATTTTTAGAAGTTGGATGGAAATTATGATTTTATGAACAAATGGTGATGTAGTTTAAATTTATATAAGTAATAAGTAGAATATGTAATATAATATGTTGTATAACATTTTTATTGCAAGAATAAATTGAAAAAAAATTAAAAACTCAATTTATGCATATATTAATTTTTTAATAAACACAAATGCCCTAATCTTGATGTTTTTTGAGGGAGGGTCATCCAAGGAAAGGGGTGGCAGAGTAAAAAATGAAAAAAAACGAATATGGTAGATAATATGATGGATTGTTTTATGAATATAGTGAGGTAAAATGGTTTTTTTTTGTAATATTCTACTTTTTTCGAAGGTGTAGCTCTAAAACGGTTGTGAATTCGAAAAAAACATACGATATAAAAGTTTTAGATAATTTCATGAGCTTTATTTTGTTATTTAAAAAAATTTTCCTCCGATGCACCGTTTACGAGATATAAGCGAAAAACCCAAAAAGCGCAACTTTAACCCCCCTCCCCCCCTCCGGCTCACCACCTAGGTGTCAGGACTTTTAGTATGTTAATACCCTAAGCCCCCCGAACAAGTTTCTGAAGGAATCGCTAAGTTACCTGCTCACGCACTCTACACCTCATTTTGGGTCATTCATTGACTGGACTACTAAGCCTCACTGCGACTGAATAACGCGTACAGCTTCGTGGTGGCCGAGGGTGGGGGGACGATTGATATATACAGTTTGAAAACGATATTATTACAATACGGACAACTGTGGCTACACAAGGCGATTCGTCATGCATGCACACCCCCATCGTTTCCTTTGATAAAGAATTCATTCGAATTCTGCCCTTTGGAAATTTTAAGTATACTCAAGGGCAATATTTTCAATTATTTAGATTTGTACAGATACCCATTTAAGGAGTGTCCTGTGACGGCTGTGTACGAATTTTTTTTTTTCAAATGAAAACCAACCTTTGTAGGTAGGTATAGCTGTAAATTGTATTTAGATACATTAACATTTTCAATAAAATCATAATAATATGCTTGTACCTGAGAGGATACCCCATAAAGGGTTCATGTCCACTTTTATCAAAATTGAGGTTATGGTTTTTTCTATGAGAAATGTTGACGGGCGTCATTTTACCTATCTTCATTTTAGTCCAATGACGAATATTTACCGAGATATTGGGAAATAACAAACGCTGTGTATAGAGACCCGACCAACCCGACCAGGAACTAAGATATAATGGACTGGAAACAAGCAGCTTATCACAGATATAAGCTTAGCCACGAATGTATGTACAAGAAGAAAAGTGCTGGGGGTCGCTATGTGTTCTTGGAGTTCACAGCACCCTCTATATTTAACACGGACTAAGATACAAATTGTGTAGTCAAATAAAACCACCGGTAGAGCTGAAAACTTCAAGAACAGTATTCTTATCAGCTAAGATATCTTTTCGTGGCCGTCCCCCAATCCCCACCGACCCTGTCGTTTCCAGTCCATTATATCTTAGTCAGTGGACCCGACCGAGGAGCACAGCGACGAGTGCCGATAATTGTGTAATCACTGCCCAATGCCCATATACTATAACATAACTTACCCTATAACCTACTTAAGGTGGTGTTACATAGCAAGTTGGGGGATATTTTCGATTTGCGGAGCGGAGCGACGGCGCGAAGGAGCACAGCGTATACACGGTGCGACAAAGCGATACACGCGTAATCACTGCAACTTTGAATTTCCAAAACTTTTGAACGGTAAGTTTTCCGGAATATTTGAAGAAAACCAGAAACTTACCGTTCAAAATTTATGGAAGTTCAAAGTTGCAGTGATTACGCGTGCATCGCTCCGCTCCGCAAATCGAAAATATCCCCCGACTTGCAACGCAATACCACCCTAAGTAGGTTACAGGGTAAGTCCTGGGACTATGGTACAGTAAACCGGATGGTCGGGTCTCTATACACAGCGAATAACAAAAAGAACTAAGTACAAATATTAATTTTGATTTATGAATTATGATCCAAGTCCATGGATTATGATCTAAGTAAATTATTTGGACTTGGATCATTTTGCAAAATTATATAATTAACATACAGATCAATAAGGTCCAAGTCATTGTGTGATTGAGCGAATGGATCCAAATCCAAAATATTTCATTTAAATCGTAAAATAAACAATTATAAGTAAGTTATAATTAAAAAAAAATATATTCATCTTATTTAGAATATTATGGCCTATCATTTAAAGCAAACCTCGTTGGTATAACATTAAATTGAATTTACACCAGCCATTTAAGTAAAATAAAAATAGTTGAAAAACTGTTTTTTGGCTCTCCTGAAAAGTTACAACAATGAATGGACTTGGATCCTTTAGCCTCTCAGGTATAGATTTAAGAAAGACAAAAGTTTTTAAAGATGGTCTTAAAATATAAAACATATTTGATATTGAATCTAGTATTTATTTAAATTATTATACCCGGGCAATAATCATAACAAATTATGATTTTAATTAAGTATGGTATTATAATTTTTCTTTAGCCTCCATATCTTTCAAAGCAATTTTCATAGACCTATAATTAATTATCTTTAGTACACACTTCATAAAGTTAAGCTACGTAAAAACTATTCGTTTGTATTTCAATTTATATATGCATCAAAATTTTTTGAAAAAAAGGCATCGACCTATTTAAACATTTACTGGTAAGAAAGGTGATTCTCATTTGAAAAAATCTTAATAATTGAAAATATGGATTTTAAGAACACTTACGAATTTCAAGTATTAGAATTTAATTAATTAAGTTATTAAAAAAAAAATGAGGATGAACATGCTTTGGTGAATCACTATTGTCTATTTGTATGATATATGTAATATGTATACGTTTAACGCAGCCGAGGTCGATGTTGTGTGTGTGTGTTTGTGTGTGTAAGACTCGATACAAATATACACATTTTACTTTTTAGTATTTCAGTATGTTTTATTATTATTATTATTATTATTATATTTTCACTTAACATAATGTACCGACCTACGTTTGCTGTATATAAATCATTAGAAATCGGTTGGAAGTTTTAAAATCTCAAGAAAATAAGTTCAACTCATATAAACTGGGTTTTGAGAAGTTATATCATTTCCATAAGATATTGGGTATACTGCAGCTTGGAATCAAATATTAAAATATTCCGTAATACTCATAGGTACATAGTAATATTATGTACGTATCTACTATGTTTGTGTGCTCGGTTTTTAAATCCAAAATGTAATCATTTAAGTAACTATAATTTATTAAACGTTAATCAAATTCGACCATTATTATATCAGTTTTGACAAAGACAAATAAACAATACCAACTTACCCATTTTATTAAGTTTAAAATAACAGGCGGAATGGTCACATTACCCGATCTACTTTTAGGAAAAAAAATAATGAATTTTGATTAGCAGATTATTATAAACGTTATTTTACTTTACGACTAACCAAAGTATAGTCAGTGCACGCTTTTGACATGACGTTTCTCATTTTTTATACCGACAGCCCGTTAGTTACGACATTTTCCCGTCAATGTAAAATATTTCTAATATTTTTTACAACGCTTATTTTGTGTAAAATCCCCTGAGTCATTATGTATAGTTATTTGGCAACAACGCATCGCTCGAAATTCACTTTCATTGCTGCCGTGTAGTTTCATGGTTTTTATGGTTTGCAGGGTAAAATTGTAATTTGATTCAAAGTCTACCAATAAGAAATAAGTAATAGTTATTTATAAATTATTTTTATTAGCAATATTCTGTAAGCAGAATCCCATTATTCGTACTGGATTTGAGGATTGAATACGATAGCACAATAATTACTGTGCCTATCTGGTGCTTATCGGCGAAACCTTTTTCATAACACAGTTTAGTATTTTATTTTTATACAACATGTCAACGTTGTCATACTGCCTCGCTGGAAACTCATATATATTATACTAGTACCTACAGAGTAAAGTTTTTATCATAGTGTAATTATAGCTGGCCAAGATTACGAAAAATGTCAGCTCTTTATGTAAAGGTTAAATTTTAAAGTCACTTTACCATCTTAAAGTTACCAGTCGAATAAAAAAAAATGATGTTACATTTTTTGTTTTAACTGAATGTTTACACCTATATGCTTAAGCACAATAAGTAAATCTAACAAAAGTATAAATACAAAAATAAAAATATATAGTAAATATAACAAAAGAGGAAGCATTTTATGATAGACTATAATATTACTGTATAATACATTAGGTAACATAATAGTTTTTAATTATTTAGTATAATTATTGATATATTAATTATTAATTTTTTTAAAGATTGCTGGATATCATGAGACGAATTTTAACTCATTAAGTATTAGATCTAACTTTTTTTTTTTAAGTAACTCGTTATGTAACTTAGTTTAAAACTAACTTAACTTCGACTTTTTAACTAATTCATGTCCAGCTTTCCTTGCAATAAAAGTTCACACCACTTATCGTTACTATAAGTAGAATTTATTCATTGACCTTTCAGTTTTATACGACCAACATTTGTCGTGTAGTATTGAGTATAATATATACAATATAGTACACCTATACTAAAATAATTATATCTGGAACAGGTCAAAGACTTGGAATTGGTTGATTCGAGTAAACATCGTTTTATATACGTCAATGAATTGACGGGGACGTTAAATAGATGTGTTGACTTGTACACAAATAAAAGTTGTTATGGCAGTATAATATTAACGAACAGTGATCGTAAAAATAATACTTCTTATATTGGGTAGGCGTAAACATATTATATTAATCACAATGCCGAAAAAACAAATGCCAACTTTTACGTGAAAATTGTGAATATGAAACTCTTGAAATGTTTTGTGTAGTTTGGAAAATTGTAGAATTATAAATTTGGCAACGTTTAGTACGCAATCATGTTGTTGTAGTGGGTTTCCCTTGTTATTCAACCAACATAATACCTACTACGAAATCGTGTTCCCTGGAAAAAGGTAAATCGTACGGATTCGAGCTCTACCCAATTATTCAATATACCTATACCTAAATAGGTAGATAGGTATGCCTAATATTTACTGATTTTAATTAGTAAAAATATTTTTAAATAGATACAATATAATAGCACGCGTATCAAAAAAGTAAAAAAGGTAGTATTTGCTTTGGTTTGATTGCAGTGTTGTTTTATTTCGCTGAATTAATTTAAAATTGATGTGTTTTAAGGGAACAAAACATTTTGATAAAGGTTTTTATTTTATAATATTATGATATCCCATTTTCTTAATATATTTCAATTAGGTTTAAGAATTGGAAAATTGATTTCCATTAGAAGATAACACAATTTTTTTGTTTTAATAAACAAACCATATAATGTTCTTATTGCGTTTTAAGATTTGCCAAGACTATTATTAAACTGAACCAACAATTACTCGTAATGTTCACAATAAAGAACCATTTTTGTTTTAAACGTTTTCCTTTTCTTCGAGGATTTTATCACACAATTTTGTTTAACATCAAACTTTTATTGTTTTGTAAATTGCTTAGTTCAATTTGGACTTCATGGTATTATACCTGATCCGTACTTTTAATGCTTAAACCCTATCTAGCTCCATCTAGCCATTTAAGAGGTTTAGGATAACACGCTTACTGTTTAGCGAGACTTATCGAAATGAAAAAAAAAATATTTATTGGATTACATATTATAATATATGTATATAGTGCCTTAAAATATAATCGTGCTAATCATAATATTATATTTAGTAAACCATTTATTTATTTACTATACATATATTATATTAAATAAAAAGCATAGAAAATAAAACAAGAGTTTTTTGATTTAAAAATGCTGATATTGTTACTTGCCAGTACACATATATTTTGTGGTTTCAATTTCCTTAAACCTAAAAATTATTAAAAAAAAAAGGCAATTATTTTATTATTTATTCATATTGTGGGATAAAAAACAGTAAAATAATATGTTAGGTACTACCTATATTTTATGACAACATTTTAGATTCTGAGTGAAACGATGAATGTATTGATTTTACAATGATGTGTGTTTTTTTTTTTATTTTTTTTTTTATTTTTATATTTATTTTTTTGTGTCTGTGTACACGATAAGTAGTCGAAATAATGCTTCGATTTTCGACTTCAGTATCTTGTTCGATTGGAAAGTGAATATCGTTGGTGCATTGGGGAGGTCAAAATTTAAATTTCCCAGTAGTTTTCAAGAGCGCCGGGAAAAACAAAAGAAAAATTAAGGAAAAACGGGAATTTTTACGCAAAATCGATTTTTCAGAAAATTGAATTTGGTTTTTGGTGTAACTTTAAAACAAATGACCGTAAGCACATGCAATTTTCACTGGTTGTTTATATTTGCATCTTCTATACACGATAACATTTTCAAAATATTTTGATTTATTTTGAACAGTTTAGGGACATTTTCATTTTTAGTTTTTTTTTAGTTTTTTTCTAGAAATATCAATAAAATTTTATTTGTTGGTTGCGAAAGCTTGAAAATTTAATAGAAGGCTCCTAATATATTGTTTCAAAGGCAGATGAAAAATATTAAAAATCCTTAGTCACAATTTTTTTTTATAAGCATTTAAAGTTCAAAAATTGACAAAATATGGAAAAATCACGAAAATTAGCAAATTATTTTGAGTTAAGAATTCGTAAAAATTTTTCTTTTTAAATCTAAGATTGAAAATGTAATACAAGATTACTCATAAGATTGTCTACCTTTATCAATAAAAAAATCTCTACAGGAAAGTCAAATTAAATTTTTATGAGCGTTTGAAATTCAAATTTTTACAACATTGGATATTCACTCGATTTCTCATGTGGCAATTTCCTTTTTTTGTTGTAATTAAAAAACGAATTACTGTAGATACATGAAAATTTCACTGAATGTTTATATTAGCATTTCCTATACACCATACAATTTTGAAAATATTTTGACTCTTTTTGAGCCGTTTACGGACATTTTCAGTTTTCAATTTTTTTAGTTTTTTTTTTCTATAAATATAAATTAAGTTTTATCTGTTGGGCCAAAAAGTGTAAAAATTTAATACAAGGCTCCTGATATATTGTTACAATATCAGTTGAAAAATATTAAAAATACATAGGCACAATTTTTTTTTATAAGCATTTTAACATCGAATTTTGACAGAATTTTTCAAAATCTCGAAAATTATTAATCATCGTAATTAATAAAATATAAAATGTTCAGATTTTATAGCTAAGGATTGAAAATTTAAAACAAGATTCCACGTAAGTAGTTAATTCTCTTACCGAAAAATCTAAAAAATATACATTTACAGTTTATTTTTATAGTAATTTTATGTTCAAATTTGGACGAAATTACATATTAAAAAACCTAGTTATTTTGTTGTGATTATATAATATTATTCGTGGGTACCTACTTGAAACTTCTAAAGTGTACTATTATATATATATGATAGTATCCGGGTTTGTTGTTAGTGTATAACGTGTTATAACTTATAAGTACCTAATGGATATTGTGATAATGTGATATGATTAATTTGGTATTTATTATAGGTCAATTTTTTTTTAATACCATAGATATGTATATAATTTGTCTTAACCTAGACTGACATACCGTCTTCGCTCAGAATCGTTTTTCTTATACAATGATATTGTATCATTGAATTCAAATTTAATAGCATCAATTATACAGTGACCCACTTGTAACCTACTGTACAGCAGAGCGACATCCACTTACCCACCTTTTTTTTTTTTAAACCAATTTGTGTGAAAAATTACAATAGTATGTACATATACTTTAAAATCATCCCAACTATAACCGAAAATGATACAATGGTACAGTTGATCATTTTAAAAAATGTATTATAGTCGTTTATTATTATAATACTATACGATGGATAAAGTTATTGAAAGCACAGATAGCAGGTTTATAATAAATAATCTAATATATTTGGATTTTGCATTTTTGTCACCTACTTACTAATTTCAATAGTTTTAATAATACTTTTGGACAATTCTTGAATATGTGATTACATTAGCTTAAAACATGAAAAAATACACTGCACAATCAGAAATATTATATTTTTATGTAAATTGGAATAAAATTAAAAAGTCATTTTCTGATTCATATACATTTGTAATATAGACAATATTATAATTAAGAAGTCAATGAATATTTTAAATTAAATATTTTAAATATTGATGATACATACTTTATAACAATTTTTGCAAAGTAAAAGTTTATTGTTTTAATGTTTTAATGAAGTATAAGCTTTATTAAAGGGATGCATATCAACATTTGCATTGTATCTTATTATTCTTACTTTAACTCGGGTAATGCTTTAAACTATTATTTCAATAATTATTACTTGAGTTTTTTTTTTACTTGCTTAAATATTTATTTTGAAACTAAATGGCTTGGGAACGCTAGTTTTAAATTTTAAATTAAAAAAAATTATTAAAAACTTGATCACGAACTTTTTTGAATGAATATAAGTTAGAAGCTTTTATACTTATGACTTAAAATCAAAAAAATATCTAATAATCTAGATTCTGATGAAATTATCGAACAATTGAAAATAAAAATTAAAGCATAAATTGTTCAAAGAGAGCTTAGGCCTAGTGGTGGAATGGTGATATATTATTGTAAATATAAATCTAACCAGTTCACAATACCTAACTTTTTTTTTTTTTTTTTGTAAGAAAAAACATTCATTGCAGGTATTTATGTACCAACCATTATTATTTTACATATTTGGCCTTAAATAATAAAATAACAAATGCAGAACAAAGTTATAAGTCAAAAATTAATTTAAAACTTATAATTTCATAGTTGCAAAATATTATAGCAAAGCAAAGCACAACGTTAAACAAATGAATTATTATGATTATTTCAGAATTTTTTTTTTTAAAGATTTCACTTTTTAATAGCTATAAGTTCCCTGTAATGAAATTTACTTTTAGTTTTCAAATGTTCAATAACTTCATACGAATCTAAGTTATTGGATGTTGAATAATATGTTAATTTCACTATATTAAGCCTGCATATTTTATGGTCGAACAAGAAATCACAGACCAGGGATAATACGGTCAAACATTATGTTTCAGAAACATTAAACGGTTCTCTGTCTTCTGACAAAGGTTTGACGTATTTACCAATACATATTTGTACATCTGAAGACTAAAGAACAGGCAAATCCATGCCCGTACAACAAAACACATATAAATAGCTCGCGCAAATAGTTTAAATTTATGTGTTTAGCATTAGGTACAGGAAAATAATTACGGTCGTTTATTTAAACTGAATGCCATTTATTATTTCGTTATGGGCACTACTTCGGTAGGTAATATAAATCAGAACTAACGTGATAATATTTTTCAAGGGGCACTGGTGATATTTCAAATCCATATTTTAGTTTGTGTTTTTTTGAGATCTCTATAGCGTATATTAGTTCATGCACCGAGAGTGACATTGGACATAGGCGTATAGTTATACATCGTATACACGTATTCGAAAAAATGTGAATAATGGGTTAAAGTATTTTTTACGATATCATTCAATATAAGTACTTATTTAAGTACAGTGAAATAAAAAAGTCGACTTGTAAATAAGGTTCCTTTAAAATCAAAAATCCAATCAAACCGTATCAAAATCTGAAATGCTTCATATATTATGTGAATTTCGACAGTCAATCAATAATATGACTTAATACAAAATAATAATACTTAAATACTTACAATACTTAGAAACATATTTTAGGTTTATGGACATTTTTCTCATGGTTTTAAAAACATACAGGCAATGTAAATCTGAAATTATTTATACACTTAATATTTAATAAAATGAAATATTGAATTAAAGATAAAACTGTAATTATTCAAAAGAACGACATATAGACATTACACATTTATAGAGAAAATATGATGGTTGTTTTAAGATCCATATATTATAATTTCAAATATTTCAAATTTTCAAATTATAAAAATTGAAAATAATATAGATATACCTGCATGGCTACATCCAACTGTTGCTAGTTGAATTCATGTGTTCACATAATGTTTTATATAAATTATTGGCATTAAAATAATTTAGTAATTACCTACTTACCCGCCTACGGCCTACCTACCAAAAAGTAGCTTGGTAGTACCTACAGTATACAATACTACTATTGAAAGATATAAATAAAATAAAATTACTATATTATTTTTCTTATTGTAAAAAACATGTTCAGCGAACGCACATAATTTTATTTTAAAAAATACGAGCTACCTTGTGGCTATAATATGATCAAGAAGGACTTCTCGAGTTACGTGATTTTTATTAGAAAATCTTTAGAGGGAATTTCCATTATTAAATAATATAAAGTGCAAACCAATACAATTTTAGATAGCGGTTCTGATTTCATAGAAATTCGGAGCAAACGTGATGTCTGTTTCGAACGTATAATCTTGTTGTAGATAGTAGTAAAGTTAACTTGATTAACAACTTGTTACATATTTTGAACACTACAATAATAATGTTTTTATCGTAAAATGTACGCCATTAAGAAAATAGTTTAAAGTTTAACTACTATACATAATATAATATATTAATAGTACGTTAACAAACACAGAGATCGAAATTCCAGAAAATTTCGAAAAAATGTTAACCTTTCAGAGATGCTGAAAACACGGAAAATCAGGAAATATTAATATATTGATAAAATTAAAAATCTAGAGAAAATAAAAAAAAGAGTGTGAATTTTGGTCTCTTGTACACTTTTGTAACATCATTAAAACGACTAAACGCAGTTAAGAGGTGTAATAATAATAATATTATTGTTGACAGCGAATAACGTCCTATAATATTATGCATAATTTATTGTAAACGTTTTTATACTGCTCTTTAAGTAAGCCGATTTTTGTCGAATTTTTTTCAATACGAGTTTATGCCATTGTAAATGTTAAACGCTGAGTTTCCGGGTATTAGAAAATCTTTTGTCAACTAAACGAATTGCTGGCGGCTCGATTAATCAAAACCCAACCGGAGATCGCACTTGGGAAATCTTCACGTGGCCCCTATATACTCTATATACTACGCATCGCATGTACCATTTTGCCGTGCGCCTGCCTTTGACTGAGACTGTGTCACTTTGTGCGGAAGTTAAGTAAATATCAAAAGTTGTAAGCTGAGTAGATACGAACGCATAATGAAGTTTCGTGAATGACGACGAGTGCTCGACACTCGACCGTTTTATACTTAATAAACATTTGAAAAAGAAAAAAAACGTCAAATGCATTAGTGAAATGAGCTCCGTTCATTATAACCTTTCAAACGCGACAGTATAAATCATTGTTTTTAAATGAAAAAATAAATAATTATAATAATAATTTGAACAATTTTTAAATAATTATGATGATTTAACGATGTCCTGTAGCGAGATGAGCGAATCGATACGAAAATAGGTAGGCCGGTACTAAACCGATTAAATATCGGTAGAGTATACTCTAATGGTAGAGTTAATAATAGTAGAGTTAATGGCTTAAGAAAACTCAACAATTATGCAAAAAATCATCTATCCTGCGGGTTTTAATTTATATATTATATAAAGAATAACACAAATAAATACACTCAATTACGGTTTTTGACACAATTTATGAATGATATTACCAATTTTTACTAAGCTATATAATATTATAATAATAATATGATATAATATAATGATTTCCATTGTGCACATTTAATTGATAATTTTATACATTTAATGTTATCATCACTATACCACAATTATTATAATTCCATATCGAACATTGCTATAATGTACAACATCATTAAATATATTTTATTTAAGCCTACAAGCATATAGGTATTTAAGACAAATATAATACGACACTTGTATAATGACTGTAATATTCTTGTTAAAATATCTTGTCCGGGTAGACGAAATTAACGTAGAATTAATACAAAATAATTAAAGGAAAATGAATAGCTATATACACACAGATAGGGCATTCGATATATTATTTCTCGTTTATATTATACAACCGCCTGTACACCACTATGGTTTAAATAACCATATTATTACACGACTTTATCGAGTTGTTCCTTGTACTCGAATAAATTATTTTCGAGTGAATCAAATAATAAATTGTCAATCGACCGCGACAGACTGTGACATTGTGCACAACCTCATTATGGTTCTTATTCAAACATTTGGCTTTCCGGACTTCATGTATTTAACTTCAACTCTTACCTCGTTGTGTACTTATTCTGCGAGATTGCTGAGGTTTAGAGGCCGAATTTTAGTAGGTACGTATCTCTTCTTGATGGGACTCGTCAAGATTCAGATTTCATTCAGCTTCATAATATTATTACCCAATTACACAAACACATCACGTGGTTTATCAAAAATAATCAATTTATATAACATTATATTATTATTATCATCAAATATAATAAATTAGCTATTGTGTCCATATAAAGATAAGAACTCATTTTTTGCAAAATAACAATTTGAATGAGAGAACAACCACTATATTATTCCACTTCTACTATCTAGCTATAATTAACTAGGTACTAATTAGAACAAATTTATTTATTTTATATTCAAATTATTCGCAAAAAAATATATTATGTTTCTGGGTGTGACATTTAAAACGAATGCTGCCTTTAAAGTTTAAAGTAAAAACTTAAAATACGATAACGTTAACAAAAATATAGAAAAATATTAATTTTTTTTTAACTTTGAAAAAAAATGTACAAAAACGCCCATATATTTCGTTCTTGATGAGTGATAACTAATAAAAATATAATCATCCTGTTGTAAACCATTAAATGTAATAGTTTTTTTTTTTAATTCCTACGTGGATGGTAATTTAGGGAGAGATAGTAATAAACACGTTAAGTTTGATGTGCGTTGTCAAGATCTCTGGGCCATTCACGTTTGAGGCGTCTGGCTGGGTTGTCCAGAAGAGCATTGGTATGAAGTTGAGAGATGAGGGCGTTTGAGTGATTTTCCATATTGGAGTGTAGAATGTAATAGTTGTATAAACATCAAACATCTTAATTATTAGATAGTAATATTTTATTATGTACGTTCATCAAAACGACAAAACCATATTAAATACAATGTCCAATAGTAAGAAATGTCTCATAACAATACCCTTCGATAAGAATCAATTTTAATCTGAGTAGCTAACTGCATGAAAAATATAAAAATGTAAAATGTATAATGTATTTTTCGACTTTAAATTGGCCGTACTCACGAAATAGTTTTAGAATATAGAGACAAAAATAAATATATTGCGTACGACAAATTACTATTATTATTTAAATACGTCGAAGGAACACTTTATTTGTCTACGTGACATAATACATAATATTATTATAGTACAATACCATAACAATATTATTATAATAATACGCTCGTCAATCGTCGTATATACATTTTACGTATTTCTACTCTAATCGCGACACTCGACCATTTCGCAGGACGAACAATTTAACGAGACACGTTAACGTACAGCTGTCGGCACACGAAAATAATAATATGTTCAACGACACGCGCAACGGCAGCAGCTTATGGACGAAAAACGCGGCCGGGTTGGAACAGGCGGCGGTCATCGAGGAGCTGATAGCCGAGTTCTCGTCGTCGCAAATGAAGTTCACCGAGACCAGAAGCATCATGCTGATCGGCCTCTACGTCCCGTTGTTCTTGGTCGCGGCCATAGCGAATTCCGTGGTCATCGTCGTGGTCATCAAGTACCACTACATGCGCAGGTAAGAGCATAGTATTGTGTTTTATTCATTGTTTCTCGATAATAAGACGTTGCGTCCGGTTTCCGAGAGGCATCGACCCTCCGCGGGGAGGTTCACGCGCTATTGAAACGCTCTCGACGTAAATACTTCAAATCGGGTGGACTGAACGTTTTTTACTGTTTGATTGTTATTTATTATGACATTATAATATTTCACAGAAAATCAATATACGATCTAGGTACGATAGCTGATAATAATATATAGTATTGTACTAAAGGCATTGGTTTTCGACCTACAGGTGGTCGCGAAGGATAGTTTGACTCGTCGTCAATAATAACGAACGAAATGATTTTTCGTATAAAACTATATACCGTTTTAAAAACAAAATAAATTAAATTATTTGTTTGGTACGATAACCGGATAACACACCGAATAAGGTAGGTACCTAATCTCATATTTATTGATCTGGTTTTATTTACACTCGTATCGTGTACATAATATTATATTTGAACGATTTCAGTCAAATATTTATAACGACCGGGTCTTACCTAGTTGTTATTGTTTAATGAATAGCATTTTTAATTTTAAATTAATCGAAATTGTATGCTTGTATGCTAATTAGTAATTAAATTCAATTTTTATAAATGATTCTTTGAAAGGGTCGTATTACAAGAACATAACAAGTCGCAATTCATAAAAGGATGAAAACCACTGTACTGAGATATAATGTTTATATTTATATTTAAACAGTATAATAGTATATTATTTTTAAATAGTTTAAATGGATGATTCACGGAGTAGACAAGGTTTGTAATGTTTGTATACAAGTATTGCCCAATAATCAATTATTTTTACAAAACGACGCAGTACTTCCCTAATTATTTTAAAATATTTTATAGTTTTTATTTACATACATACCTAGCAGAACTTATGATTATTTAACACAAAATGTCAACATTAAGCGAATTGGTATAAATATTTACCCTTTATTGTGTAAGCCAGTCTGAAAAAGGGATTTGAAAAAAAAACGCTTGAAATAAGAAAAGGTAAAATAGATTTAATAATATTATGATAAGTGATAACTCTATATTACGACACTTCCAACCTAATCCGCTCTTCTAGGACCATAGAGTACGTTTCTCAATTTCATCGAAAAACCTGACAGGGTAAAAACAGCCTGGTTTTAATTTTTTTTTTTAAAACCTTTAAGAATGGTATGATACAATAATATAATGACAATATAATTTATATAATACGTATTTATGTGTTCTACATAATTTTTATATGCGGCAATAATCGCAAACTAAAATTATATAATGTCTTAAAAATAAAATAATAATAATACCTAATAATAATGTATATTAAGAGTACTTACGCAATAATAATCAACATAATATCAAGTAAATATTGTTCAGAAATAATAAATATTTATAACTTTTAAAAATGATGAAGGCAAATTAAAATAAAATCACATTCAATGTTTTGCAAACGAAAATAATGCGATAGTTATTGGTATACGTGGTTATATAATTTTTAAAACCTTTAAAAATAAATGTGGTGGTTTTAACTTTGATACGTGATGTATTTTATAAAAAATAAGAGTTAAATAACATTTAAACACCGTGAATACTTTGGATTAAATAATGTTACGAGTACGCCTATCCATATTCTGAAGTTAAAAGGATTAATCACGGGAATAAATAAATATAATTTAGTGCAAACCTCGTACTTTGACATAATGAGTTGAATAAGTTAAATAAGGCCGTTACGTTGTATTACATGTGTAGGAGATTTTTTAAATGTTATGTAGATTTTAGCAGTAATAGCACTTCAATCGTAATAAAGTTTGAAAGTCCTTATGAATGTTTGAAACTTGAAACCCACAGGTTTTGCACACGTGAATGACTGCTTAATTAATAATAAAACACCGCGTGATTAATGCTATATAATGTATTATATAATTTCTTGTAATTATTCTTTTCAGACAATTAACTCCGTCGCTATAATATACGTATTCAAGTATAAAAAACGGAACAAAGACAAAAGACAAATGGTAACACTGTACGGTACATTAATAAACATATAGCACAGAATGTGGGTTATTATAACCATTACATAGTATTCAAGTATTCAAGTATTATCATACAGAATTACAACTCGTCTAGAAAGTTTGAAAGCCTTAAATTTCTAATGGGAATGGATCACATGAGTGCAGTAACGCGAGAGATGGTTACAAATAACAATATAATATGAATAAGTATATACATCAAATTAAAATTTATTATTTTTACGTTATTATTATCTACGAGTTGTCCCAGACCAAATTAAGTATAGCAATTATCTTGATTCACAAAATCAAAACTAAAAACTAATGTTGAATAATAATAAACCAGAAACAAACTTCGAGAGGCTACAATACGGTTTTATAGCTATATTTCATTATTTATTAATGAAGAAGTTTAAGTATTAAATAACTCCGAACGCTAATAAGCTCTCGTAATTGTTTCGTAAGCGACAAGACACGAGTTATTAATTTAGTAGCGACGTAAAAATTTACAACTTACTTAAGCGTAGGTGTACTGAAAATTCAACAAAAGTTTTTCCTTAGTAGTTAAAAACTTAAAATTTATTACTGATAACTGACGTCAGTGGATTCTTGTAAATGTTCATGATTCGTGAAACAAAAATTATGAAATTTCAAATGTGCTAAGATAATAATATTATGTAAATCATAATAATTAACAGTATTAACATATTCAATATGAAACAATCGTAATTGGAGAAGAAAGTTTAGGTTTTTTACTTAAGTATGTTAATTATGAAGCTTAAATTATAAAATATAGACACATTAGATCAATTAAATAAATGTGTGCACATTTTGCCAATACGTAAATTAAATGTGGATCGTTCATACATAGACGATACATAAATCGATATTTCTCCGATCTCCGTAAAATGTTATTTAATATCAATAATTATCTTTTCCTTGGATAAATTATCGTTACGTTTTGATAAATTTAATTAGTTAGGTATAGAAGTTAGATTTTAAGAAATTCACTGTAACAGATTCGTTTGATCCACGAACATTTATAAAATATGTTAATCGAATAAGTGTTTTTTAAAGTTCAGGTTTTTAAGGAAAAGTACGTCAATGTCAACATCTTGATCAGTTATTTTAAAAACGTCATTCCAGTGTATAATCGAAGTTTTTGGTAACAATTGAAAGTTATTTCGAATGTTTACCCATAACATAATATATACAATCTAAAATGTCATCCTATGGAAAGTGGTAAAATATTTCACTTTTCATGACTTCGGTTTACTCCAACCAGATACTAATCATAACACTAGAACAATAAAACTTCAACTTTTTTAAATTGTATTTTATGGTTATTAATTAAAACAAGTAACGATTAATTTAATATACAAAAATAAACACACAATTCTCCATCCAGTTTGGTAATTTAAGATAGGATATTTTATATTTGCTGAGTAAAGTAAAAGTATTAAGGATCGGCGAAATAAGTGACGACCACTATAAATACTGATATACCCCTAAACGCATTTTTGTTTTTCTTATGTCTAATCCAATAACCATAAGTACAAACTGCACAAAATATAATAATATGTAAGTATTAGATTTAAGATATCTCCAAGAATTATTTTGTGTAGTGACATTTGTATAACACGCTACAACTTATTGCGGTCAGATTGTTAGACAATATTTAATTTATCGATATTCTTTATAAATGCAAAGTATATAAAATGTATTTATTATTAGGTAAAAATATATTTCGATTATGAATATTTTGAGCCATCGGTTGAATTCACTTATGGACATTTTATTCAAAAAACCGTAAGGATCTAATTAAAATATTACCACTACAAAGTTAAATTTTAAAAACCAAACTCTTCTCAAATCAATTAGGGGCATTTACCCGGATCCGGGATCCGATTGATCCTAACAGACTTTCCTATTTAAAACACTCAACATTATTACAAACGTTCTTAGCAGAACTAACCCAACTTTGATCGACGCTTTAGAGCTTAAAGAAACAGTTAAATGCAATACCAAATCGGAATACATCTGCAATATATTTTAGTAAAATAAATTTCATATAAAACCACATGAAAAACTAAGCATTTCTTTAATCTCCAAAGTTATTACAAACTAATACGTAATTACAATAATGTGATTATAATATTTCAAGATCAATTTATTATGGTTGAATCCATATGACTATAATTAAATTTTTATTTTATTATATTTCATCAATATCAACAAGCTCAGAATTATAATATGTAAAACAATGTAGGAATATTTTTTGTATAATTAAATAGTATTATTTGTCATAATTATATAACAAAAATTGAAAAATTTATTTAAGAGTATATATTGGTATCTGGTAAGACATTTATCACACAAATAAAAGAGAAGTAAGAAATTAAATGAAATAGCATCGGACTTTGTTCGAATTGTCGATGGGATAGGTAGTTCAAAAGAAAGATTAATAGTTGTATAAACCACACTTACTTTTGGATTACATAAAATTCATGAGTTCAAAGGAATTCACGAAACTTTTTACTTTCTACTACAGACAGGGACAATACAATTAATTTATCTTTCACTGGACGGCAATACTCAAATTCTATGCGTTCAAACAAACGTGATAAGTCTAATGTTTGATAAATTGGAAAAACTATTTTATATTATACGTTTAAAATCGGCATGTAAATAGACTACTAGGTTGATAAGTCGATAATGTTCTTCATTTTGGAAGTACATACTTATTCAATAAAATAAATATTATGTATAGGTATCTATACTGTTCAATTTAAACATAATTTTTTTTTCTAAGCTGTCTGGTGATTCTTGGACACTCTTTTCATTACAATAATTTTAATGCAACTTCATGACAGGTATACTTAAAATTTTTGGAAAAAGTTATCATATTATTCTAAAAATGATTTGAAACAGAGCTTTATAGTATCGTTGAGATAAAAAAAAAATATGCAGTTGGGTGTTGACAATACAGTGTTTAAATAAGTGATCGAAAACAAGTTATCTATGTGCTAACATACCTCGGACGTCAACAATCAAATATGTAAGTACAACTAATTATCCAACTCTCCATTTCCGGATTCTAGAATGTTTAATTTGTAAGTGAAATTGTAAAAAACGTATTTACTCTTTTTTTACGAAAAGTAAATATTATAACTCCAAGACATTCATAGTTTCCTGTTGGAACGGTGTACATTGTATTATTAAATGAGATGCTTTCTTTTTGATCTTCATAAAACTATTAACGCAGGAAGATGGTTTTGAAAATACAAAATTAATTTCATACAAAATACATTATTATTTTTCAACTTTAAAAATGAAAGATTGTATTTTTTATAACCCAATTAGGCACTAGCAACGTTAGGCTCTTACCCCACCTGACCTTACCTATGTACAAAAAGCATTGTAAAATCCCACAGAAGTAAATGTCCTTTGTTGATTGCTCTAACGTCAGTTCTATATTATTTAATACATAAATATTAAAAATGTAAACATAAAAATGTGTAACACCTAAAGGCTAAAGTGATTGTATCTAAAGTTAAAAAAACATATTAGTAGGTAGGTATAATCTCTTCTCCATCATACACATGTGTGAAATTATACTGAAACCTCTCTCCGTATTTCACTCACCATAATTTATTATAACTAATAAACAAAATTATCTATATGTTTATTCAGAAATTTTTTTTGAATAATTTTTATTTTTTCCAAAGTTATTAATTCTAAATAACTAAAAACTTAAACAACTAGGTTATAAAAAAAAAAATTCTGATAATGACAGGTATCCTATTTTTGATGCTTGAATACTAAACACCTTAGCCTCTGTATACAAATATTTCTCTCCGTCTAAACGTTATGAACAATTTAACTGCAACTTTTTAAACATCTGAACACTTCATGAAATTTCGGTTCTGTTCGTTCTCGTACACACACCTACAAATGGATTACGGGTGTCTTTCGAGTCGCTTTGTGAATTTGGTGAAGACTACGCAAAATTCCAATTACAGTTACAGAAGAGGACTTCAACGGTACATTTTTTCCGATACAAAACCGTTGATTAATTTTTAAGTAAAAAAAACTAAACTTGAACTGTATACAAATCAGACTGTACCAATAACCCATTCAAAAAGTACATCGACACATGTTTCGAGAGATTAGCAAACACTTGATCGGAAATCACGTTTCTACTTAGCTAATCATCAGCAATTATTTCATGTATCCGTACAAATTGCAATGCATAAAATATTTTCCAGTTCTAAACTTTACACAATTTACCTTTTCATTGAAAACCCTACAATACATCCTTCTTCTGATCATTACACTCGAGAGTACACTCGAATGAAAGCATATTGATTTACAAAGCACCAACTGTGAGTTCGTATCGATTCGAGATAGAAAAACTACGGTACTTGCCTCATTTTTTTCCTTTTTGAATTTTTCTAATTCTTAACTTAAACTAAATCACATGCTGTTTTTTAGAATGATACCTTAATTTAAAATGTAATTACAATAGTAAAATATTATGGCCTATGGGGAGAGGTTTTTACTATATTCGGTGTGTGTATAGGACAGTGAAACATTTTTGACTGATGTGCTTTCTTAAAATAATATTATGATTAATTTCTTAGAAAAATTAGTTAAATTAGTAAATGATTTGAAATAAAATATGGCATTTGTCGAGAATAAGTGTTTTGAATATAAAATTAGGACAATCAGTAAGATAAAAAATAATAATAATAAATTTGATATTTCACAAAACCTGAGATTTATAAATTATAGTACCTACTTATTACTTACATTAAATTATATAAATAAAAACAAATTTAAAAATACGAAAATACGAAAATTAGTAGGTAGGTACAACACGTTCAATTAAACCATGCAGATAAAAAATCATAAAAAGTATCATAATTATATTATATTAAAACAATTTATAAAAAGTATATAAATTGATATTATAATTATATAGGTATTCAATTTCCTGGGAAAATTTAAAATTATAATTTTACCATGAGACATTTAGCTGATTAACAAAATATTCAACATCGTTATTCGTATAAAAGTATGTGTGTCATCGTTTGACATTACTGTTATTCAATAATAAAATCTCTATAAAATGACCCAACGGACTAGTAATATAATATTTTGACATTTTAATTGCTATCGATTTTGAAGCGCTCACTCAATGCGAAAAAATGTTAACTGACCAAACAAGAAATACGAATTCTTTTAGAATAAATTCGAGGGTATGAATATCTTTATATTAAGACATTTCAATGTATAAAATGTATTAGGTAGTTATTTCATTATTTTTGAAATAATATATTTGTTAATGTCTGATGAATATGTTTTCATGCTCAGCATTCTGTTAGTAATTTAAATACCTATTCCACATACTACTCACGTATATGTCCCAATAGATAATCTGAATTATTTGTGAAACTAAAACGTAAGCATCCGAAACTGACAAAGTTGTGTTTAGCATTTTGTAAAGTTTATAAATAACTTAGTTGTACTTAAAGATGAGAAATTTAAGTTTAAAATGACCTTAACAAAACTCTGGAAATTTAAATAACTTTATCACAATTACTATTCTATTTTCTATTCACGTTAAGATGTGCTAGAGTGAACGATGATGAAAAAACGATATGGGTTTTTAGCAAATTTTTCATAGTATAAACTTAGACAGATTGCAAAACAACAATAATTGATTTCAGTCAAGATAATATTCTCTCAAAAATCACTGCTAATAAAATTATATTCAAAACATGTAACACAATATTTTAATATTACTCACAATATGAGTAAATCAGTATGTATATATTTTGATGGTTACGAAAGATGACAACAATTTATAATTTTATATCCATCATTGAAACTTATTTAAATGTGTTAAATTTTAAAACGTTTTTGTACAAGACCTAGGAAATAGTGCGATAAAAAAAAAATCGATAACTCGTCTGATGTACTACGATAATTTTGTAATACAAATTAACATCCTACAGTATTATCGTCAGAAAGTATTATTAAGAATAATAATCCCAGTTTAAAACCCTGCAGTCAATTGAAATAATTAATTAGGTATCTACCTTAATTAGAAGACTTAACCTAACCATATCAATAATTTTATAAATCATCTATATTATTTAATCCAATTTTTTTCAAAAAAAAATAATAAGAACTTTATAAATAATAAACGAATAAAAAAGACTGGAACAACTTATTTGTTAACATCATAATAGAATCACACTGCAAATATTATTCGCTGTGTAAATGATATATGTGTGTGTGTGTATTTAATTAGTTTTATGTTGCATAATATGTAGTTTGTTAAGAGGAAATATTGCAGACTTTGTGTCTGTCAATATAGATGTTGCATTTTCGTAAAATACAATAATGTTACAAACAAACATAATATACTTCAAATACGCTTACGACATGAGGTCCATGTCTGAAACCAGTCGTATTGCTCGATACACCAACGTTATTTAAAAATAAGATTTTCGATTGTATAATAATTGTCGCCGACAAATCATTTGAAATCATACGTCCTGACATAACATATACACACAAATAATAAAAATCGATTGATAATAATTTCGACGTAGAAACTGTATTTTCTTGTATATAGACCTAAGCGTATATTATATACTTTTGAATATATATAATGTATATATTAATATATACTTTCGAAGTATACGAAATCGATGTAAATAAAATGTACGAAGATTGGTGTACGGAGATAATTCGAACAAAAATATAGGGATCTTTCGTACCTATTATAACAATTATTATAACAACGCATGACGTCTCCCGCCTAGTTATTGAGGGCATAAACATAATATTGTATAAAATATATATAATATATTATATGAATATTATACTACTGTCTGAGCGTATACTTGACATAATGATAATAATATTCTGACAAGTTATATTAATACTAAAATATATTGTTATTGTTGTACAACGTGGGTATGAATAAACGCCTTGAGACTCTGTCAAGGAAAACAATCGGACACAAAGCTTAAAACGCGGTGTAACTACGCTTGTACAATAAATAATTATTATCAAATCAAATCCGCGGCGGCCATCCGTTGAAATAGTCACGCGTGACACATATTATTATTACTGTGGAAAGAGAGAGAGATTAACGGTTACGCGGAGGCGGAAAAATGTGGCACGTTTTGCAGTGACTGCTTGTCCAAAACTCGAGTCAAAGGTTATAATAATATGCTTTTGACCCTTAAACGTGTTACGTCATATATTATGTAGTGCCCTGCAGAGCGGGCGAGAGGTCTGGATATGGACAATTTCCAGTCGGCCTGCAGAACCAAATAATTGTGGCCCGATGGCCTGGAAAGCTATCAGGTGCATCGATTATTGTTATCCTGTAATTCTTTGAGTCATAACTCCAAACTCTAAATTGAAAAAAAAGTGTTAATAATTGAAAATTTAGAATCATTTGTGTTCGATGGTGGCAACTCAATGCGATGTCTTAATGTGCGGTTGAATAATGACATAATTATAAATTCAGTTGGTGGAAAATCTGAGTTGTTATCTAAAGTAATATTACCAGTACATTTTAGTAAGTATTCATACATTCTTTATGTTGCTTGTTTTTTTTTTTTATAGATCTTATAAGATCGGCAACTATGGTCATAAGTTACAATTTAAATTGAGTTACAGTATTTACAGTTTTATCAAAAACTTTTGTCGGTTGTTTATGATAATATTTATTGTTAAATACTATTTCCATGTATTATTATTATTTATTATTCTAATTTTACACTATCTGGCAATCTACCGGGAAAAATGTATATTATGTTTTCTTTAAACTGTCAAACATTTTTTTATTCACCAAACCTGAATCGAAACTGAAGTAACTTCAATGTTGTATAATTGTAGAAAATGTTTAATACTTCAAAGGAATATTTGAAAAAACTATCAATATTCAATTGAATGGCCTGGATGAATTATTTTTTCTCGGCTTGAATTTGGTTACCCCTCCTCCTCTGAGTAGAGGTGTAAGTCATCGGTAGATACCTACTGTTATAAATTATAATATTATAATGATAGATAAAAGTTGGACACACGCTTATCGTATATTTTCATCGTATTTTATACAGAGAGAATCATCAATCACCAACCCTCACCTCTCTTCTCTGTTTTTTCTTTAATGATGAATTTATTTGAATGCAGATTTTTAGAAATTTATAAGTATAAACTTTTTTGTCACGTCTACACCGAAAGTTTAGTTTTCGATGACGGTTGATCTGTTGGAAGGTGACTTTTTTCCGTCCAGCTGGTGGTTAAGTGGGAATATGGATTTCCGAGTGGTAAAATAGAAATTCAAAAATGTGCCGGAGGTAAAGTGGAAATCCCCTAAAGTGCCGGGCGGTAAACTGGATATCCCCCAAAATTCTGGATGTATCCCTTGCACAACCAGACACTGATCGATGAACGCTGAGGCGTGACAAAAAAATAGTACCTACAACCTACCTACTTGTGTGTGGTTCTTGAGGGAAGGCAATCTCAGTCTTTGGCAAAATCCGGCCCTCGCCTGCGGCCCTCACACGTCGCACGTGACTGAAATAGCTCACTTCCCGCCCTTGCCACACAGTATAGTAGGTTCTTTTATTATTAAATACCTACGGTATTATTTTTACAAGATTAGTAGTTCTGTGTTGAATGTCGATACCTACATATCTACTGAATTATTTTTCAAATTTCAACCACAATTTGATATGAAAATTGTATTTATCTATACACGCCACGGGCCTCAACCTGTATTTTGGTGCTTGAAAACAACATTTTATCAATATAATATTATAAGACTCACGTGAGTTTGTAAATGGTTTTCCTAAAGTACGTGGCCTATTCCTATGCCCAAAACAATTAAGTACCTATCATTTTTTCATAGTTTTCACGCCGATATTAAGCCAATGTCTATGTTACACAGATTTTACAGATACGATTAATTATTATTTATTAATGTCGTAATAATATGATAAGCCAGTCCGATGTTCTTGCTAGTAACCAAACTTTTTTAAATTCAGCACATTTGAGGAATCGAAAATAATTTGATGACGCATCAAATAGATACCTAATAAATAATAATATATTTCATTATTACGAATTTGTCCACAGTACATTTTTGCTGCATTCAGCTTCTACAAAGTTTATCGTTGAGCCACCGGCAGTATTGTACATTTCATATTATTATTCTGCAATATCTGCAACTACTCTTTTTATAATCTGTGGATAGTTCAGTAATATTATGAATATTATTGCAGTACCGTATTGTAAGGTTAGACAATATAATATTATCGTTTTATACTTTCAGCATACACTGATATCGCATGTATATAGTATTACTGCCTATATTATATTTTATTTTACCCATGTTGTTTTGTAATTTAATTCGTTTTTACATTTTATAATTGTTTATAATATATTTCATACATATGATATTCATACGGTAACATAATATTATGTATATCGTTCTTAGTTATGTATTTTACTAAGCCATTATTTCTTGTAAAAAGTAGAATAAAATTAGTGTACCGCTGGCTGTAATCCTCAACGTGCATTCTCGTTATTATACGTCAAAAAATGTTAAGTGTTAATTTTTATGTCATTCATAATCGTTTGTTGAAAATCGATCCCTGAAAATAACCAAGGGATTATTTTAAACAATATCCTTTCGATGACACCAAAAATTAAAACAACATTCAATCAAAAACCGAAATTGATTTCATGCTATAGCGAACGTCAACTATATCACATTAAACTGCGTTTATTTACGTGATTAAATTTTATTCTGAAAACATCATCAGCACATTGTTTATTGATCGTTAATCACGTTAGACAATTAAATATTATTATTATTTTTATATACTTTAGGATCAATATCTAATAGACAATATAGGTGATTAGAAAACGATTAATTATATTATTATGATAATAGGTATTTTATATCATCAGCATGGAGTCTGACCCATTAAATGACCTAAGAGAAATATATTATGCAAAAAATAAACATGCAGCTTATTGTTTTAATTCTATCCCCGAAAGTTTTGATCGATAGGAAATTTCGTTCTCACCAAAAACAATCTCTAGACTTCGTTTACAATACACATATTTTGCAAAACTATTTTCGGAGTTATGAACTCGCTATAGATATCATAATAAAATATTATTATTCGTTAAATATTTGTTAGACGTTATTGCGTATAAATTCGTTAAAATTAATAGTACGCGACTCCGTGTAAGGAAGTACTGAAAACTTTTTAATGAACAATAATTTTTAAGAACATATTAAAAGTTTGCTTGTAAAGTAAGATGTTCATATTTATATAGACTTAGTAAGATGGCTGCGCAGCTGCATTATGACGTAATAGTTAAAAAAAAAACATCATGACATCTTCACGGATCAAAATTTCTTGTGAAATTTATTCATTTAAATTTTAAAGCCGGAGTATAATTATGTGTTAATGTTAAGAAAATCAAATGTGTTAGAATAAACAAACATTTCAAAGTATACTTGTAATTTTAGTTCGATATAGTTTTAAAAACTACGATGTCACTATAATAACATAAGTTGTAGTATATATTATATTATAACCAAGTAGAATATGCACACTCTCAGGAACATTTTCCCACAAAAACGAATGACTGTTGATCCTTAAAATCTTTTTGAAATATTTATAACAGACATTTACAATTTTGATTTTTTTTAGTATTCTTTCTATAGATGTCAATAATAAAAAAAGCTTGAAAATTAAATATTATGTTCCTTGTGAGTTTTTATTGAAGCAATTTTAAAACATTAAAGATACATAAGCTTGGTTTTTTTTTATAAGCGTTTGATGTTATATTTTGACGAAATTCGTTAAAATCTTGAAATTTTGTTAACAATGTTGTAGTTAACAATAAATAAAATTCTTAATTTTTAGCAATTTATAGCAAGAATCGAACATTTAATACAAGGTTTCTCGTTAATAGTATTTTCACTGAAATCTAAAAATCTAAAAAAACATATTAACACAATTCGTTATATTTACTCTTAAAAAAAAAGGATTTACAGGATTTCAGAGTACTGCTGTGTTTTCTTAAGTATTCAATAAAAAGAAATTTTAAAATCAAGTTCAAATGTATATGACATTTATATACCCTTATTGTTAATAGTTTTTTGAAGTTTTTTAAAACAATAATATAAGTTTACAATATTATAATTTACCTAAAAAAAATGTACTTTCTGTGGAACTGCATATTTCAAAATATGTTATAATTTAGAGTCTTTTATCATAATATTTTTCGTGCAATACAATCTATATTGCTATATCTATATGATATTTAATCGAACGCGTCCTGACTGACTGATAAACCTAGAACCTAAACTATGATAGCTAGAGATTCGACATTTTAGCAGTACCTTCATTTAATAATGTAAGTACAGTTAGTGCACGTTAAGAAAGGATTTTCCATAATTACATTTTTAAAGAGGTGCTCATCTAGGGATTTGTTGGCTCATGAAAAACGAATATTTTGTGTACACAGGGTTGCTATTGGTTACAGAATATAAAATAGTTATCATGGTTGAATAACATTTTAGACCTGTATTTCATTAGTCCAAGTAACATACATCTTTTCATCATGTACATACATTGTCACTTGAAAAAACTAAAAATAATAAAATCACAATCACAATCAAATTATAAACATAAATTAATAATGAACCCTTACTTTAAAAATGTATTGATATTGAAACATTGTAATAACTTGATACGAAATATGTTAAGTCGAAAAATATAATAAAATTAAACCACATAAGCATCATCAAAGTGCATATCGCTCAAGAATTTAAAAATAACTTCACTCTCCAAAACGGAAAAAAATTATAGTCGCCCAAACTGCAGGTGATCAATTTTTTGGTCAAAATTATTACACTCTTCCAAACGACCAACGTCCCAAATTGTTCTCACTTATTATTTGAGACCACGACGGTCCGGTTAAGAGTATTGAATAGTAAAGCTACGGGTAACAGCTAAAATGTATGGCTGAGCCTTATCAGTTATCACTTATGGAATCAAAAAATACTCTACCACTAAAGGTTTAGATAATAGAACCCATTAATTTAAGGTGGTCTAACCGCTCTCAATAACATTAAAATCATAACCACATATTAATTTATTTCTGCTTGTAATTATTGGTTACACGTACGAAAATAAAGTCACCTAGGTACCTACTTATTAGTTATTACCATCCACTAGTGGTTGATTGGCCATCTCGGATTTATTTATCAATCCAGGCTCCGGGGTAACGCTGGGTAACATATAGCTAGTATAATATAATTTATAAGATATACATATTATAAAGGTTTTATGTTAATATCATTCATATTTGTTTTTATGATGAATAGATATTGTGCATAAAATATAAAACGTTATACAAGCGTAAATGTCAAACCATAAAGTGAGCTATATAACATAGTTATCCATTTATTGTATGACACATTTTTCAAATTCAATTGAATTACCTATTATACGGTAGTGTTTCACACGTCAGTTGGCAATGAAATATCCTGCAAAACAATATAACATTTATGAACGTAGAAGGTAGGCGAATTGCAGTATATGTTTAGTATTCCTGTTCATTTACATTATTGGTGAAAAAAAGTAATGCATTTATATTACGTTATCAATTCAAAAATAACATATTCTATTCGATTTCGCCACAATGGAAAAAATACTATAATTAATGTAATGGATTTCCAAAAATAATTTCCAAAACTCCTCCATCTTATTTTGAACTTGTAAGCACATTGTAAAAATTACTGGAAATGCGATACGCAACCATAGATTTATTTTACACAAATTAATGCAAAGTTAGTTACAACAATTACATTTTCGTACAAAAACAAATAACCGTCGTTTGGTTGAAATTTAAATATTAGTTAATGGACGTTTACACGCCGTATCTTAGAAAATGTAAATTCGATATTTTGAAAATCTTAGTAATACCATATTTAATACCATTAGTTAAAAATCTCTAAGATTACAATTTTTTTAGTAAATATTTTCAGGACCGGCTAGGATGAATACAGATATTGATACAACGTCTATTTTAAATTTTTCTTAGAATTTGTTGTTAAAATTAGCATAGACGTTTGAAGTTTTTCGCCACGACGTCATACAGACAATGACGTCAATAGCGGAATCGAAATTCAAAACTAATCAAAAAACATTTTCATTAAAATTGATAAAAGTTTTTTTCTACTCAACCTTATCTAACTGTTAATAACTGTATGAAATAAAATATAACTACTAAAAAAAAAAACGTGCAAACATTTTTATTATAAAATTATTTTTTGAACAAAGACACTTAAAAATAGTTTTACCGGTTTTTTATTAGTTAGATACCCAGCTCTTTGGCAGCATTATTAATGGACAACAAACATCTGTATAAAATACACTTGTGTTCTGCAATTGCGACAGGTTTTTGATTTAAATCAAAACTTCTACGTATCATGACGTAAGTCTACGTAAATGTGTTTCATTACTACCTAACGAGAAAGTTGTGAAAATTCATGTGCAGAAGTGATATGCATTTAAGTAAGTTTGATAGGAAACTCGTCGCAAGCGCTTAACTCAAGATTTAACTCTCTGGTTTAATTTATAGGTAGCAATAATATATAATATAGGACTTTAAAATTTGAGTTGATTAAATATTTTTGTACTACTAAACTTATATGTTGTTATTTATGGCATTAATTAATTATTGTTTATAAGCTCAAGTGTGTTAACCTTTCGGGTTCCTATTAAAGTCTCGACATTATTTCAAACGAAAATAAAATGACTTGTTTTTATAATATTATTATGGATTAAAATCATAACAAAAATTATTTTATACTAAGACCCCGTGTATAATCTTCTTATATAATAAAACGCTAATAACGCGTATAAGATCCGCGGGGAGCGCTCACGGCACTCCGCGTTTCTTCCATGACGACCAATCACAATACTTCCCGCGCGTTCGCTATAAATTCCGCTCGCTTATCTCCCATTTCCTTATCGACGAATATTTTCGAACATTATTATTATTATTATTAAAAAAAAACCCGTGTTTTTCAATTTTTTGACGTGATATTAACGTCTCATAAATAACCGATTACCCCGCGACCGTCGGGCGGAGTGGGGGGACCCATTAAACGAGTAATTATTTTTGACCAAGTATAACTTAGCCGGTATTCGACTTAGAGACCCCGTACCAATGGGCATCTCAATTTTTTAGGCCCCAGATGAATTTTCAACATTAGGGAACCAAAGCCCCCACCCCCCCCACATTTTGAGTTGAGTATAACTCGGCCGGAATTCAAGTTAAACACCTCGGACCAAGGGGGAACCCATTCTTTTTATGAATACTACCGTTTTCCGCTTTAGGGAACGGGGGCACCTCCTCCCCCCCTTTTTGGATTTTGCTTTTTTGATGGATTTTGGTCCGGGAGAGTACTAACACCCACCTCGCCAAGGGGAAACTCGGGGTTTTGAGTTTTTGATAGGATTTATTGGGATTTTCTTAAATATTGTTTTTATTGATAAGGAAAGTGATAAGAATTTTATTTTATCGCCGCGAGCACGGCGACGCGGCTTAAGAGTCATACATTTGCCTCGGGACTTCATCTGAGTAGGTGGCTAGGTTGGTTAGGCGTTAGGATAAGTGACTCGAGGGTCGTGGGTTCGAACCCGGCCTCTGGGATTTACGATAATTTGCGCCATTCGTCGTGGTATTTTGAATTTTTTTTTTGTTCGAGTTTTTTTTTTCGTCACATTTTTTTTTTTTTGGCAAAAAAATATTAATATATATTAAAGTAGATATTTTAAATTGTAACTAAATTGTATAATGATACTGTACTATTTTATAAATAATAATAATAATACTTGATTTTACCGTGACCAACGCACCTATATGTTTCTTATATAAATACAATATAATATAACTAACCTACATGTAGTACCTACTTGATATATTACAGTTTTTAGGTTAAATACTGTTTAATACGGTATTAATAAACTAATAGATCTAATAGAACTGATTAAACTCTGGCAGTTAAATAGTACGACTATATGACTGCTCTTTTTGCCGTTTTTTTTGAAAATTATAGTTTTAGCCCCTTTCGGTCATATCACCCTCCCCGTCGACTACTTATTCGCGTTCCCTGCTATATTTATAGCCACAGACGAGTCCCGGGGTGGAGTAGTGTGTCGGAAACGAGAGTAGGTACCGTGTAGGTATCGCTATATACAGGCATATAATATACGCATGTATATACATGCGCCTCGAGGTTCGATTTTTTTCGCAAATCTCGCGTTTTGAACGTCCGAAGGTGGCGGACACGGTGGTCCGCTCAAACGCCCTTAAGAGTCATAGATTTGACTCCTAATTTCATCTCGGTAGGTGGCTAGGTAGGTTAGGCGTTAAAACGGGTGATTCGACGGTCGTGGTTTCGAACGCCGGCGGGGCCGTGTTAAATCGAATTTCTTTTTTTTGCGTTTATTTTTTCGTCACATTTATCATTTTTAACGAAAGTGTTAATTTTTTTTTTTAATTTGCATTATTATATTATATATTATTATTATTATTATTATTCGTTTGACGATATTTATTGGGCAAAAAAATAATTATAATTAACATTTACCGACGCACCTACATGTTTCTTTTAATAATACATTATAATATAACTAACCTACGTGTAGTACCTACTTGATATATTACAGTTTTTACGTGATTCCGATTTGGTTAAATACTGCTACAGATTATAAATACTATATTAAAAAATAGTACGACTGTAATATGACTGCTTCATTTGCCGTTTTTTTCGAAAATTCGAGTCCCGGGGTGGAGTAGTGTGTCGGAAACGAGAGTATGTATAGTGTATTCATTTATAGATACCTACGTTTAATAGGATAGTATTACATTTCAATAAAATTTGTTATTCACCCATATAAATATCTATTTGTTAATTTGACTTAATTCTCATAATTAAATAAATATACAAGGTAGGTATATTTTAGAAAATATCCAATCAGAAAATTAGATTTTGTCGACTTATTTGTTATAACCGCGAAAACATAACAATGATTACATTGATTACAGTGAAGCCTAACATAAAACACCTGATAACTGTTCTCTATAATTATCAACAAATACAATTTTATTACCTCCTGTATACTTTTTCATATTTGAACGGCTGTTTCGAGCACTTTTCGCTGTAGGCGGATTGTCCGTTCGGGAATCGGATTTCACCCGAGATGACTGATAACTAGACACTCAAACTCAGAATCCGAATTTCCGATTTCAACACACACTCACCAGAACCGGACATACACGCCCGGTGCATGGTCTGCGATCCGACGTAGTCGGATTGCCTACCTGACTAGCTACTTGCATACGAGCGACTTACACCCCCACTGCATCCGATCCGCCACAGGTGGATTGTCCGTTCGGGAATCGACTTTCATCCGAGATGACTAATAGCTAGACATTCAAACTCAGAATCCGAATTTCCGATTTCAACACACATACGAGAACCGGACACACACGCCTGGTGCATGGTCTGCGATCCGACGTAGTCGGATTGCCTACCTGACTAGCTACTTCCATACGAGCGACTTACACCCCCACTGCATCTGACACTCGGGAATCGACTTTCACCCGAGATGACTGAAAGCTAGATACTCAAACTCAGAATCCGAATTTCCGATTTCAACACAGATACGAGAACCGGACATACACGCCCGGTACATGGTCTGGGATCCGACGTAGTCGGATTGCCTACCTGACTAGCTACTTGCATACGAGCGACTTACACCCCCAGTGTCCCCCACTGCATCCGACACTCGGGAATCGACTTTTACCCGAGATAACTGATAGCTAGACACTCAAACCCAGAATCCGAATTTCCGATTTCAACACACACACACCAGAACCGGACATACCCGCCCGGTGCATGGTCTGCGATCCGACGTAGTCGGATTGCCTACCTGGCTGGCTGTGTCGTACGATCGACTTGAATCACGTGACTTACGACTAGACACTCTTCCGAGTTCAAAAATTACCGCTTAACCAGTGCTGCCAACACGACAAAACACAAGACCCGACGACCCCCCTTCCCGACGCCGGCTGGATCAAAAAACCCAGCATCGCCGACAAAGATGCACCACCGCCCACACAGTCTTTCCGCCGTAGGCGGGATGACAAACACCGGAATCTAGTCATATTATAAGTCACTAAAATAATTATGATTTTAGATCGGCCCTGTAAATGTAAATTGGATGCTTCATAGAGGTCGCTGGTAGGTCAGTATAAACTATAACTAAATTATATAATAATATATTATATTATGCATATAAATATATAATTTTTTGCCTGCGTTCGTTGATCCCCAAGTCACAAATAACTCTATAAGCTCTTTATATGTCGTCTCACGAAGCGTAATATCAGTAATATATGCACAGCTGGTCTATGAGTATAAGGTTTATGAATTTTAATATACTCAAATAAGTATGGTACCAATAACTATAATAATATTATAATAAATAAATACATTTAAATAATTTAATTAATACCGAATAATAAAATTTACCCCGGCGTTACGGATAGGCTATAGTGATACACGGTCGCATACCACCGATTTAAAAAATATTAATATAATACAACTTTTTTTTTAATATTGAAGTTCGGTTATTTAATTATATGCCCAACACTGTTTGTATAGTGTTACCACTCATATTTGGGCCATGATTTAGAATTTAAGTTCATAAATATTATGCCATAATATACTACACTCCTTTTCGTATAAGCTGATATACAAAACTTTTTAGCGCATAAAAAAGCATATTTCAAGGTTAAAGAATATTTTGTTCAAAATAATTTATGTCTTAGGAATATTTTGCTATATTGGTTTAATTGAGCATTTTATAAAGAAATTTAATGGTTTATAAAAAAATGCAAAAATATTATTGACCTCCATCAGTTTCTATAATCTTATCAAGACTAAAAGAAACAAATCAATATTGATAAGAATATAAATTCGATGAGAATGACTATACCCTGTTCAAGTTAAGAAACGTAGTCAGCGACGACCAGTTTTCATCGGGCTACAATCAGGCAACACCATTTTTTCAACCCCCACCCAGTCAATCTAAATTTTTAGATTTAAGCGCATAATATAAATTCGGTCTATAGTTATTACTTATTACCCTTTGGACTCCTTAACAGTATAAGCAAGGAAGACATTTTGTTTTGTAGTGAAACTATGATATTATAATACATATTTGATATAATAATTAACCTTAACTATTGTAATAAAATAGGTAATTTCACCACAACATTACAGAAATTTCTAAACTTTTCTTTAAAGTTAAAAACTGTTATCGCATCATACCTGTCTTATCATATGAAATTCTCTATAGTTACTCTTGAAAGTGTAGCTTTATCATCAGACAACTTTTCGTTAATTTATTTTATTCTAAAACAGTTATATATATAAACTCAGTTTGTCGATAGACAATGGTGTTATTTTACCAAAAGCTTAGGGTATCATAATACAACAATTTATTTTATAGTTTTATCTGTAAAAATTAACAAAAAATCACCAAGTGACTCAACATAATAAACCGTTGCATTTATCCACAGAAAACCGTTAAAAATAATAAACAGAACAAAAAATGTATTAATATTGTATTAGTTGAATAACAACGGAACAACTTGTTGAAAACAATCGATACAATTATTTTAACGAACGACCGTTTGGACAAAATAAATTTGGACATTATCTGTCATTAAAAACGGTTGCTATAAAGTAAGAGAAAATAACGAATAACCTACATATTATAAATAATATTATATAAAAAAAAAAATCGTACCTTAAACGTCTTGAATAACGTTCACGGTAGTTGCCAGGTGGTAGTAACTAATAAGCTATCTTACGATCGAATGGTCAACGCAAAAAAAGACACGAAAAAAACCACCTGCGCCGTATCACACGATGACGACAGTTTAGTAGGTATAGATATATTATACAGTGAATTTATTTCAAATGTTTTAAAACGATTCTGATGTCTGTGGGTCGGGAATTATTGTCCTTACGGTTGCCTACACAACGCGTTGTTACGCAACACTGATAACAAAATTAAAAAAACAAAAACCGAGTGAAAAGGAAATCAACAAGACACAAAATACGAATTTCATATTGTATTTTTGTGAGGTAGCATTTTTTGTTTTTGCGTAAATGAAATATACGCTTTTCATTATTATTTATTACTTTATTCATTTTCTTTTGCAATTCCATTTTTTTTATTTTCGTTTAGTACAATATTGTTTTCCCGCATTAAATGTCAAATTGTACAACGACCCGTCTACTAATAGGGTTTTATAGGTACATAAACATGCATTGACGAAAATCAGGGTTGCTTGGGGCTACCAAAAGACTACCAAGTTTCTTTGCGAATAAATGCAAAACGCAATTGTAAATTGTAATAGGTATAGAAAATAGAAAATTATACTGTGCAGAATATTATTTTCTTAGTAAAAGTGATAAAAATTTAACTTAAAAAATATTCTTCATTTTCCTGTAATTTTCCATAAATTGCTCACTTAAACGCCAACCACCAGTCATTATTTTAAAAATAATTTATAAAGAGGGAAACTCAGACATAAAGAAAAAAAACACTCATAATATTGAAAGAACCGTTTAAACAAATACATTATTCACTAAACACTCATAATCTAGAATACGTAGAAAAAACTACGGTCACCACTATATAGACATCATATATTTCTATCTAATACATTTATATTGATGTGCACCCATTATACCATCATAAAAATAGTACAATTTATTTGTAATATTATATATAAGGCCCCCGCCAAAAAAATTAATGTAAAAAATCTGTTTTGTGAGCAATTATTAGAAGTTATATCATGTCTTGTATTTAAATTTAAATCAAGACAACTGGTTAAAAGTTGTAATTAAGTATCACTCGCACGTATGGGAATCAGAATTTCTAATATTTTTACATAATAGAAAAACAATTGACTTCAACCTGCTACATATTATGAACTCATAATAAATTACTATATTTTTTCGGGCATTCAAAAATTCTATTAAAGAAATTTTCTTAATAACAGCCAGATACCCAGATATACCTGAGAACAAATTGCTTACTCATATAATATATTTTATTAGTTTCTATGAACTTTGAAATTTCCATGTCCCATAATATTAAGTCATGATGTGAAATTGTAAAAAAGTGCTGTACAGTTTTATTTCTTAGAATATTTTTCATTTAAAATCAAATTTTAGTTTTTGAATTCATTTTAACTTATAATTTTAATACAATACCATTGTTATGTAATATCGTATAATTAGCGACAACAAGAGAACAAATTGTTATGTAATTAGTAGCCAATCGATAAATGATGATACCTATAACACAACAAGCTGAACCCGTGCACTTCGTTGCCCCTTAAATGTACCAATTCTATATATGACTCAAACTTTGTTCAATTCGTTATTTAATATTCGGTGTATTAATCTTAACTTTTCCGTTGCTCGGAATAAAAATTCTGATTCGCAGCAGTATATTATCAGGTAGGCAATCTACCTGCGGTAGATCGCGGACCCCTAGTTTGTACGTAAGTGTATGATTTAACCCTAAAGTATCAAAGTTATATCAAGTTTGTCGTATTCTACCTATGGTGGATTAATATAATCAATTAGTACAAAATCCTAACCTAACCTTTTGCGTCACTGTTGTATTTTTGACACCCAGATTTCCTACTTATCCGGTGGATTTTCCTAAAATTTTGTTTCATTATAACCTTCTCCGTTAACTCTTAACTCTTTCGTTTAAAAAAAATCAAGAAGATCAGATAAGTAGTTCCAGAGTTGACTCTGTAGAATGATTTTCATTACACATCTATGATATATATAGTTAGAATATATAATATATAATATATTGACAAAAAATAACAATCAACAAAGATGCCCGTAACCAATAGCAAGCAATTGTGTATTAAACTATTATTATTTTAATTCTCAACTTAATTTTTTTTTATTATTATTATTTGTTATTTAGTGTGCACCTTAAGAGTCCATAACTCCAGAACCACTTATCGCACAGCATACAAACTTCATTATCGTCGGCCAATATTTTGTCGTTTTGGTCGTGGCATTTTTTAACGCCTAAATCCATACAATTGAAATTGAATAAAAATCAATCTCGTTTAATCTCAAACCAATTAATATTTATCTAGAAAATAGAATTGTTGTTGTCATGTCAACAGACGTTTTTTTCATTTTTCATACATTTTGTTGTTGTTTTTGGTCATGTCGCCAGGTGTGCACTTATGAGGCCATAACTCCGGAACCATTTATCGCACAGCGTACAAACTTCACAGAAACCATCTACATATCAATCTTAATATGCCCTGAAATTTTTATCGAAATCGGTTCGGTGGATCTTGAGCTATAAGATTCATTCAAAATGTACACTTATTTTTATATATATAGATGTGATATACCCACAAGTATAAATCGTAAAATACCTATGGAAGGTGGAACATCGATAATTAAATCTATTGAAATAAAATAATAAAGATGGCTGATAAGATAAACGAAGCTGACCCCCCCCCCCTAACAAAACTACAAACAACCAACCCATTTTCAAAATATATTGACTATTTTTGAGGTATGAACAGGCATTTTCAGTTTTTCTTTGTTTTTTTTCTATAAATGTCAATAAAAATGATTTTAATTGGTCTAAAAGTTTGAAAATTTAATACAAGGTTTCTCAATTTGTTATAATAGTTTAAAAAAATAAAAGATACATGTGTATTGTGTAAATTTTCTTATAAACATATAAAGTAAAATGTTGAGACCATTTTCAAAATCTCCAAAATTTAAAAATAATTTTGAATTTAAATAATTATGAAATGTTCAATTTTTATTGTTAAGGATTGAAAATGTAAAACCAAGATTCTCATAAGTAGTTCATAGTTCACAGTAGTTTAACCAACAAATACGTATACTAATTAAGTATCCTTATACTTATATAGTCCTAAGAAAATTTATTTTGTATGAATAAATTAATTTACTTAGCTCGATCTTTTAAGTTTTAACTTCACCTTTTAATTTTCTTATAATGTTTAATGTTTTATATTATTAAATTTTATGAAAATAAAAAATACTGTGTGATTTTAATGAATATTACCCCAATCAGGTTTCCAAGTTTAATGAAAATAATTTATTAAAAATTTTACAACCATATTAGAGGTTTTAAATGTGTTATAAAACTTTTCTAGTAATTGTTTAATTAAAATAGATACTTATATCATTACGTTTTAATATTAATGTTTAAAACATAACCAATACATTTTAGTCTATATTATAGAATGTTTTAATCATTATTCATAATATTAAACTTTTATTAGAGTTATAACTAATAAAATAATATTATATAAAGTTGTGAGAATAAATACCATTGGATAAACTGCAATTGTTTAAAACCCATATTATTTATTTATTTAATTTCAAAAATATGGGCTGCTTCCCAAAGTTATAAACATTACATTAAAAGTACCTATATTAGATTTAGAACTTCTCAGTTAGGTCCCATAGGTACGATTTGAAATTACTGAAAGGAGTGTTCAAATAATTGTAAAGAAAAATAAATCCATAGAATTTATGTAACAAATAACCATGTAAAAAATCTCATTATAATGATGAACTTATTTCACTGACATAACAAATCAAGGGTTTACACACACAAACCCATATTTTTTTATGTGGATGGGCTACCATGCTTCTTTATATTGGACCATTGGTGTTCATTGAGTATAATATTATAATATATATGTATATATATATATCTATGTATAAATAATTATTATTTTAATATAATTATAGAATTTAAAAAAAAATCATCAAATGAAAAGTCATTATACAGACATTAATAATTTATTATAATCACTAGATTCCGGTGTTTGTCATCCCGCCTACGGCGGAAAGACTGTGTGGGCGGTGGTGCATCTTTGTCGGCGATGCTGGGTTTTTTGATCCAGCCTGAGGCGGGAATGGGGGGTCGTCGGTTATTGTGTTTTGTCGTGTTGGCAGCACTGGTTAAGCGGTAATTTTTGAACTCGGAAGAGTGTCTAGTCGTAAGTCACGCGATTCAAGTCGATCGTACGACACAGCCAGCCAGGTAGGCAATCCGACTACGTCGGATCGCAGACCATGCACCGGTCGGGTATGTCCGGTTCTGGTGTGTGTGTGTTGAAATCGGAAATGTTGAAATCGAAAATTCGGGTTCTCTGAGTTTGAGTGTCTAGCTATCAGTCATCTCGGGTGAAAGTCGATTCCCGAGTGTCGGATGCAGTGGGGGTGTAAGTCGCTCGTATGCAAGTAGCTAGTAAGGTAGGCAATCCGACTACGTCGGATCGCAGACCATGCCCCGGGCGTGTATGTCCGGTTCTCGTATGTGTGTTGAAATCGGAAATTCGGGTTCTCTGAGTTTGAGTGTCTAGCTATCAGTCATCTCGGGTAAAAGTCGATTCCCGAGTGTCGGTTGCAGTGGGGGTGTAAGTCGCTCGTATGCAAGTAGCTATTTAGGTAGGCAATCCGACTACGTCGGATCGTAGACCATGTACCGGGCGTGTATGTCCGGTTATGGAGTGTGTGTGTGTTGAAATCGGAAATTCGGATTCTGAGTTTGAGTGTCTAGCTATCAGTCATCTCGGGTGAAAGTCGATTCCCGAGTGTCGGATGCAGTGGGGGTGTAAGTCGCTCGTATGCAAGTAGCTAGTAAGGTAGGCAATCCGACTACGTCGGATCGCAGACCATGCACCGGGCGTGTATGTCCGATTCTCGTATGTGTGTTGAAATCGGAAATTCGGGTTCTGAGTTTGAGTGTCTAGCTATCGCCTATCAGTCATCTCGGGTGAAAGTCGATTCCCGAACGGACAATCCGCCTACAGCGAAAAGTGCTCGAAACGGCCGTTCAAATCTGATATACCATGTATATTTATTTAATTATGAGAATTAAATCAAATTAACAAATAGATAATTATATTGGTGAATAACAAATTTTATTGAAATGTAATACTATCATATTAAACGTAGGTATGTATAAATAAATACACTATACAATTTTTTGGCACTTATCTTCGTAAGTACCTACTATCATAATATTTTGCTGTTATATTGTATGTCTGTATATAATATATGATGTACCTACCTACCAATTTATTAAATGTCATATGATGTTTTAAATTATTTAGTAATTATAATTGCATAATTATAATGGTGCATCATTGTGTTATGACTTATGTATTATGTGTATGAAAAAATCGAACTTTTTGTCGCATATTTTCATTTCCGTATAAAGTAATAACAACACTGTCCGCTCCCCGATCTCCTCCGCGGAACTCGACTCGAGCGAAGTACTGACGACGGCGGCTTATAAATTTAGCGGGGAATGCCAATAACATCCAAACAGGCAGGGTAATACCTCTAAACGGGCCAAGAAACGAATTTTAGAAAAAAACAGCAAAAAATGACGCGACGCATGTATTTATTGCTGTATATAGCGATACTTACACGGTACCTACTCCCTTTTCCGCGACGCCGCTCTTTCCCGGGACTCGTCTGTGAAAAAGTATGGCCGCGCACCGGCTATAAATTTAGCGGGGAACGCGAATAAGATTCAAACGGGGAGGGTAATACGACCAAAAGGAGCTAAAACTCAAATTTTTGAAAAAAAAAGAAAAAAAAAAGAAATCGAACTCTTCGTCGCATAATATATTCACGCCCATGTATAGTAATAAAGACACTGTCCGCTCTGCTAAATCATTTGACGGGGAACGCGAGTAAGTCTTCAACGGGGAGGTCCGAAGTCAGTAGAGGCGTTAAAACTCGAATTTTGAAAAAAATCGGAACATTTACGTTAAAAATGATAAGACGGAAGTGATAGCGAACGACGAAAAAAAAAATTAATTTATCACGGCCGCCGCAAATTATCGTATATTCCCGGGGGCCGGGGGGTTTGAACCCACGACCCTCGAGTCACCTGTTCTAACGCCTAACCTACCTAACTACCTACTGAGATGAAAACCTGAGTCAAATCTATGACTCTTAAGCCGCGTTGCCGTCCCCGCGAAAGGCGAACGCCGTTTAGAAGAGGTTCAAATGGAGTTTGAGCGGGCGATCCGACAGCGTCGGCGAGCGGACGACCGTCGCGAGATTCGCGAAGAAAATCGAACCTCGAGACGCATGTATTTATGCCTGTATATAGCGATACCATACCCGGTACCTACTCTCGTTTAAGCGACGCCGCTCCTTGCCGGGACTCGTTTTTGAAAAAGTAGGGCCTCGCGCCGGTTATAAATTTAGCGGGGAACGCGAATAAGATCCAAACGGGGAGGGCGATACGACCGAAAGGGGATAAAACTCGAATTTTTTAAAAAATACGGCAAAAAACATGCGCGACGGCGGCGCTCGTATCGCACGCGATATCTGCCGCCGCGGGCCGGCCGGGAATTAAGTAGGACAGCGCGCCGTCTATAAATTTACCGAGGAACGCGAATAAGGTCCAAACGGGCCCTCCCGAGGCACCCGAGGGGGGTAAACCTCAAAAATGTTGAAAAAAAATTGTGAAAAATGGTCAAAACCGTGAAAAGTGATAAGGAGGAAAGATAACGCAGTGACGGCTCCCCAAAAAACGCCTCGACGCATGTATTTATGCCTGTATATAGCGATACCTACACGGTACCTACTCTCGTTTCCGCGACGCCTCTCCTCACCGGGACTCGTCTGTGGAAAAGTAGGGCCGCACGCCGGCTATAAATTTAGCGGGGAACTCGAATAAGTCGTCGACGGGGAGGGTGAAACGACCGAAAGGGGCTGAAACTCGAATTTTCGAAAAAAACGGCAAATGGAGCAGTCATATTAAACAGTATTTATAATCTGTAGCAATATTTAACCCAATCGGAATCACCTAAAAACTGTAATATATCAAGTAGGTACTACATTACAATTATATTGTAGGTTGGTCACGGTAAAATCAAGTATTAATTAAATGTTAATTATTATTTTTTTGCAAAATAAATATATATAAATACCGATATATATAATATTATAATAACGCGAATTTTGAAAAAAATCGGAACACATGATTAATGTGACAAAAAAAAAACGCAAAAATAAGAAATTCGATTTGGTTCGGCCGCCGCAAATAACCGAAAATCCCGGACGGCGGTTTCGAACCCACGACCCTCGAGTCACCTACCTTAACGCCTAACCAACCTAGCCACCTATTCAGATGAAATTCCGAGGCAAATGTATGACTGTTAAGCCGCGTCGCCGTGCTCGCGGCGATAAAATAAAATTCTTATCACTTTCCTTATCAATAAAAACAATATTTAAGAAAATCCCAATAAATCCTATCAAAAACTCAAAACCCCGAGTTTCCCCTTGGCGAGGTGGGTGTTAGTACTCTCCCGGACCAATATCCATCAAAAAAGCAAAATCCAAAAAGGGGGGGAGGAGGTGCCCCCGTTCCCTAAAGCGGAAAACGGTAGTATTCATAAAAAGAATGGGTTCCCCCTTGGTCCGAGGTCTTTAACTTGAATTCCGACCGAGTTATACTCAACTCAAAATGTGGGGGGGGGGTGGGGGCTTTGGTTCCCTAATGTTGAAAATTCATCTGGGGCCTAAAAAATTGAGATGCCCATTGGTACGGGGTCTCTAAGTCGAATACCGGCTAAGTTATACTTGGTCAAAAATAATTACTCGTTTAATGGGTCCCCCCACTCCGCCCGACGGTCGCGGGGTAATCGATTTATAAGACGTTATTATCACGTCAAAAAATTGAAAAACACGGGTTTTTTTTTAATAATAATAATAATAATAATGTTCGAAAATGTTCGTCGATAAGGAAATGGGAGATAAGCGAGCGGAATTTATAGCGAACGCGCGGGAAGTATTGTGATTGGTCGTCATGGAAGAAACGCGGAGTGCCGTGAGCGCTCCCCGCGGATCTTATACGCGTTATTAGCGTTTTATTATATAAGACTAGATTTTGGCGTTTGTCATCCCGCCTGCGGCGGAAAGACTGTGTGGGCGGTGGTGCATCTTTGTCGGCGATGCTGGGTTTTTTGATCCGGCTTGCGGCGGGAATGGGGGGTCGTCGGGTATTGTGTTTTGTCGTGTTGGCAGCACTGGTTAAGCGGTAATTTTTGAACTCGGAAGAGTGTCTAGTCGTAAGTCACGCGATTCAAGTCGATCGTACAACACAACCAGCCAGGTAGGCAATCCGACTACGTCGGATCGCAGACCATACCCCGAGCGTGTATGTCCGGTTCTCGTATGTGTGTTGAAATCGGAAATTCGGGTTCTCTGAGTTTGAGTGTCTAGCTATCAGTCATCTCGGGTAAAAGTCGATTCCCGAGTGTCGGTTGCAGGGGGGGTGTAAGTCGCTCGTATGCAAGTAGCTAGTCAGGTAGGCAATCCGACCACGTCGGATCGCAGACCATGCCCCGAGCGTGTATGTCCGGTTCTCGTATGTGTGTTGAAATCGGAAATTCGGGTTCTCTGAGTTTGAGTGTCTAGCTATCAGTCATCTCGGGTAAAAGTCGATTCCCGAGTGTCGGTTGCAGTGGGGGTGTAAGTCGCTCGTATGCAAGTGGCTAGTCAGGTAGGCAATCCGACTACGTCGGATCGTAGACCATGCACCGGGCGTGTATGTCCGGTTCTGGAGTGTGGTGTGTGTTGAAATCGGAAATTCGGATTCTGAGTTTGAGTGTCTAGCTATCAGTCATCTCGGGTGAAAGTCGATTCCCGAACTGACAATCCGCCTACAGCGAAAAGTGCTCGAAACGGCCGTTCAAATCTGATATACCTCCCTACCATGTATATTTATTTAATTATGAGAATTAAATCAAATTAACAAATTGATAATTATATTGGTGAATAACAAATTTTATTGAAATGTAATACTATCATATTAAACGTAGGTATGTATAAATGAATACACTATACAATTTTTTGGCACTTATCTTCGTAAGTACCTACTATCATAATATTTTGCTGTTATATTGTATGTCTGTATATAATATATGATGTACCTACCTACCAATTTATTAAATGTCATATGATGTTTTAAATTATTTAGTAATTATAATTGCTTAAAAATAATGGTGCATCATTGTGTTATTTCTTATGTATTATGTGTATGAAAGTGTGTATGAAAAAATCGAACTTTTTGTCGCATATTTTCATTTCCGTATAAAGTAATAACAACACTGTCCGCTCCCCGATCTCCTCCGCGGAACTCGACTCGAGCGAAGTACTGACGACGGCGGCTTATAAATTTAGCGGGGAATGCCAATAACATCCAAACAGGCAGGGTAATACCACTAAAACGGGCCAAGATACGAATTTTAGAAAAAAACAGCAAAAAACGACGCGACGCATGTATTTATTGCTGTATATAGCGATACTTACACGGTACCTACTCCCTTTTCCGCGACGCCGCTCTTTCCCGGGACTCGTCTGTGAAAAAGTAGGGCCGCGCACCGGCTATAAATTTAGCGAGGAACGCGAATAAGATTCAAACGGGGAGGGTAATACGACCAAAAGGAGCTAAAACTCAAATTTTTGAAAAAAAAAGAAAAAAAAAAGAAATCGAACCCTTCGTCGCATAATATATTCACGCCCATGTATAGTAATAAAGACACTGTCCGCTCTGCTAAATCATTTGACGGCGAACGCGAGTAAGTCTTCAACGGGGAGGTCCGAAGTCAGTAGAGGTGTTAAAACTCGAATTTTGAAAAAAATCGGAACATTTACGTTAAAAATGATAAGACGGAAGTGATAGCGAACGACGAAAAAAAAAATTAATTTATCACGGCCGCCGCAAATTATCGTATATTCCCGGGGGCCGGGGGGTTTGAACCCACGACCCTCGAGTCACCTGTTCTAACGCCTAACCTACCTAACTACCTACTGAGATGAAAACCTGAGTCAAATCTATGACTCTTAAGCCGCGTTGCCGTCCCCGCGAAAGGCGAACGCCGTTTAGAAGAGGTTATCAAAGGGAGTTTGAGCGGGCGATCCGACAGCGTCGGCGAGCGGACGACCGTCGCGAGATTCGCGAAGAAAATCGAACCTCGAGACGCATGTATTTATGCCTGTATATAGCGATACCATACACGGTACCTACTCTCGTTTAAGCGACGCCGCTCCTTGCCGGGACTCGTTTTTGAAAAAGTAGGGCCTCGCGCCGGTTATAAATTTAGCGGGGAACGCGAATAAGATCCAAACGGGGAGGGCGATACGACCAAAAGGGGTTAAAACTCGAATTTTTTAAAAAATACGGCAAAAAACATGCGCGACGGCGACGCTCGTATCGCACGCGATATCTGCCGCCGCGGGCCGGCCGGGAATTAAGTAGGACAGCGCGCCGTCTATAAATTTACCGAGGAACGCGAATAAGGTCCAAACGGGCTCGAGGCACCCGAGGGGGGTAAACCTCAAAAATGTTGAAAAAAAATTGTGAAAAATGGTCAAAACCGTGAAAAGTGATAAGGAGGAAAGATAACGCAGTGACGGCTCCCCAAAAAACGCCTCGACGCATGTATTTATGCCTGTAAATAGCGATACCTACACGGTACCTACTCTCGTTTCCGCGACGCCTCTCCTCCCCGGGACTCGTCTGTGGAAAAGTAGGGCCGCACGCCGGCTATAAATTTAGCGGGGAACTCGAATAAGTCGACGGGGAGGGTGATACGACCGAAAGGGGCTGAAACTCGAATTTTCGAAAAAAAACGGCAAATGGAGCAGTCATATAGTCGTACTATTTTTTAATATAGTTTATTAATATCGTATTAAACAGTATTTATAATCTGTAGCAATATTTAACCCAATCGGAATCACCTAAAAACTGTAATATATCAAGTAGGTACTACATTACAATTATATTGTAGGTTGGTCACGGTAAAATCAAGTATTAATTAAATGTTAATTATTATTTTTTTGCAAAATAAATATATATAAATACCGATATATATAATATTATAATAACGCGAATTTTGAAATAAATCGGAACACATGATTAATGTGACAAAAAAAAAACGCGAAAAAAAAATTCCATTAATCACGGGCGCCGCAAATTATCTATTGTCCTGGAGGCGGTTTCGAAACCACGACCCTCGGGTCACCTATCCTAACGCCTAACCAACCTAACCACCTACTCAGATGAAATTTCTAGGCAAATGTATGACTCTTAAGCCGCGTCGCCGTGCTCGCGGCGATAAAATAAAATTCTTATCACTTTCTTTATCAATAAAAACAATATTTAAGAAAATCCCAATAAATCCTATCAAAAACTCAAAACCCCGAGTTTCCCCTTGGCGAGGTGGGTGTCAGTACTCTCCCGGACCAAAATCCATCAAAAAAGCAAAATCCAAAAAGGGGGGGAGGAGGTGCCCCCGTCCCCTAAAGCGGAAAACGGTAGTATTCATAAAAAGAATGGGTTCCCCCTTGGTCCGAGGTGTTTAACTTGAATTCCGGCCGAGTTATACTCAACTCAAAATGTGGGGGGGGTGGGGGCTTTGGTTCCCTAATGTTGAAAATTCATCTGGGGCCTAAAAAATTGAGATGCCCATTGGTACGGGGTCTCTAAGTCGAATACCGGCTAAGTTATACTTCGTCAAAAATAATTACTCGTTTAATGGGTCCCCCCACTCCGCCCGACGGTCGCGGGGTAATCGATTTATAAGACGTTATTATCACGTCAAAAAATTGAAAAACACGGGTTTTTTTTTAATAATAATAATAATGTTCGAAAATATTCGTTGATAAGGAAAAGGGAGGAGATAAGCGAGCGGAATTTATAGCGAACGCGCGGGAAGTATTGTGATTGGTCGTCATGGAAGAAACGCGGAGTGCCGTGAGCGCTCCCCGCGGATCTTATACGCGTTATTAGCGTTTTATTATATAAGATTATCAAAAGTAAATTTTCTTTAATTTTTATGTTGTATTGCCAGGCACTTGTGAAAACTATTGGGAATTTTAAAATTTGACCTCCCTAATGCACCAATACTAGATTCACTTTCCCATCGAACAAGATACTGTTGAAGAAAATCGAAGCAGTTTTACTGCCCCAAACCGTGATGACAGACACAAAAAAAAATAAAAAATAAAAAAACACACATCATTGTAAAATCAATACATTCATCGTTTCACTTAGAATCTAAAATCGTGCATGCTTATTAAAACGGATTTAAAAATAATATATATATTATTTTGTATTAAATATCTTAAGACTCGAAATATAAAATTTTAACCTTTAATAGCATACTGCACTCTCGGCTATTGGTGTCAAATGGTGGTAGTACGAAAAATAATATTTTTTTTTCACTGAACCTTTTTAAATTTTACCAAATATAAAGCACAGTCATCGGAAAAGATCTAATATAAAAGAAAGCTAAATAAAAAGCTTTTTACAGTGTAGAATTGTCTACGTATACTAGTGTATTTGAACAAGACTTATAGATTTAACGTGGTTAAACGAGGTTTAACTGTTCCACATAGTCACGTAGAAAAACTAAATTTACATCATTATAATATGTTTTTATAGCTCTTTGTCATGTCAAAATCAAGAACGATTTCAAAATAGTATATAAATACATATAAATTTTCCAAATAATATAATATTCTACATTCAAAAGTTGTTTATCTTACATTAGAACATGATTTATATTTTGTTTCCAATTAAATAAAAACGATTAATATACATAATATATAGGTAGGTACCTATCTAAGTTATAATTGTATAACTATTCGGCAATATTTGCCATTTGGTAAATTCATTAGATACACATTAACTTAAATTACTAAATATATTTAACTTTAGTTACTTTTAATATATTTATATTAATAGTTAGGTACCAAGATTACGCTACTAATTAAAAGTTAAATTCAATAAACATGTTTTTTTTCAAAATGTTATTTAATTAAAACACATAAGTAGACAAATATTTACCATACTATCATAAGACGTTAATCCAGAGTACCGAACTAATTATGAATATTAGAGGGTCAACTTCATTTTTCATTGAAAAACTTTAAGTTCCTGGATACAGGAAAAAAAACAAGATTGCGTAAGGTCTGTGATGTGTGTTTGAGATCCAAAGTCTGCCATTAATTCATATGTAGTAAATTATTAAAATAAAATAAATAGTAAACATTATAAACATCTATTAAATAATAATAATACTAAGCAAGATACTGACAATGGGAAAATTCCGGGAAAATATAATAATTTTTTTTTAAAGAAATACAATTTTAAGCATATTAAGTAGGTAATAAAATAACAATGGGTACCGGCAGACACCCTACATAACATAAAAATCAGTACATATAGAGAGAATAGTTACGATATTGCATTGAAAATAATTTTATAATTCAACAATAATAATATGCATGAAGATTATTGATCATATTCTATTTACATTGAAATACCCCGAGGACAGGACAATATATTATATAATATGTTATTAAATTATTAAATTATAAATAATTTCCGGACCCCGAGGTCTATATTGAGCACGGGACAAAAACCTTTTGATAGGTATATGTATACAATATAAGCTTTTGTTTGTTCGTACCTATCATACATTTGGATTTATATAAGTGTGATGTGGACATAACTATAGGACCCTGAGGCCTGACCCCATAGGTATACCTCCCTCTCAAGCGTAAATTTACCTTGTGGATTATCATTATACTTATTCACACTATATTATGGTTGACGACTAATTTCCTCCACGTTTGGTCGAACGTATTGGTTTATACCTACGTCTTATTGGTTACTATGGTGATTCTGTTTTCCGAAGTTTCTGCATTGACATCTAATAAGTCGAAAAACTTATATTACCGAACGTGATGTACACACAAGTCCCAACCCGTATTATCTCATTTCCATTGGGTTGGGTTTTCTTACAAGTTATCAACAATAATAAAACAAAATAAAAACCCGTAGGTATAAAAAAAATTACGTATCGTGATACATTAATAATTAAATGTGTCAGTTAACGTTTAAACGCGCAACTGTAATTAAGACACGCTCAAATGTATATGTATAATATAGATTAAAATATAAATTAATAAATCATATAAAATATATAAATTGTATATCTTAAAAAATGTGACTTTATAAATCTCACATGCCGATATAATATACACATTACACATATCATTCAAGAGCATTAACAGTACCTGACCACACATTTATTACACAGAGTGACTCTACAGGCATGCACACCCTCATTTTCTTATTAATGGATTTATTCAAATTCTGATTTTTAAAACTTTTAAGTGTACTTATAAGGAACATAAGTATTTGAAAATATAATCCTTAAGTAGGTATACTTAAAAATACAAAAATTCAGAATTTGAATAATGTATTTATATTTACACTTATAAGCGAATTAAGATTAAAAAATATTAGGGCAAGTATGCTTGGAGTATCACCCAGTATGTAGCTTTGACAAGCTGACAACACGAAAAAATTAAAAACCGTATTGAAGTAAATATAAATAGTGTTATCCAATCGTATTGTGAGATGTTCACCTTAAAATATTATATATTGTATTAAAGTGAAATAGGTATATTTAGTAGGTACTTCCAGTAGTTCATAAAAGCTGCAGATTTTATTATTCAAACACAAAATTCTAAAAGTTTGATTTTATTCAATACGACACATGGTGTGATCGTAATACTTCGACAACGTTATTTTATATTTTACTAGGGGCTTTATAATATTTACTTTTACTTTTACTTTAAAACCACCTGTGGCTGGTGAGAATACGACGCTGCTTTAATAGCAAAAATGTCAAATAAAATACAGACTAAAATCTCTTATCATATTTTATATACAGGATAGTTACATTTTCACAATAAACACACATTATCTTGAAATGCATTAACATTTGTGGTAATTTATTTATATAGCTATTTGATATTTTTGAATTAAAGTATAATATATTTTTATATTTTTCATCTTTATAGTTTTTGAATCATCAGAATTATTACGATGCACAAAAATGGAATCTCAAACTAATCGTTTAAAATATGATTTATAACTATCAAGATTCTTAGAAATATGAAATAAAAAATGTATTCTGTCTTTAAACAAAAAAATTTTAAAAAATTGAATTTTTTTAAGTTTAGATTTATAATGATTTCAACAGTCGGGCTCAGACAGCCAAAGCGATAACTAGTGCACCGCCGTAGTTTCGTAATGCGTCGCGTATCGTACCTTATCTATCCATTTAATTATCGCAACGAGGCATTAAAAACGTGTAATGGCCACGGTTTCACCAATTGTTATTCTAAACAAAAATAAAATTCGCAAAAAGAAAACTATGGAAAATCCTACAAAGAGAGCTCTCTCGTCGACCTCCTCAAACTCCCCGACCTACGTGGATAAGAAAAACAAAGTTTTTGTAACACCAAATCGTTTCGAAGTTCTAGAAATGGAGGAACAAGACAATGTTTTCGTGCAAACAGAATCTCAGCTCGCCTCACAAAATATCAAGACCTCGCCAGAACCGAGTAAGACAAAACTCCCAAATATCGTACTAACAAACGTTACCGATTTTATAACCCTCAAAAATGATTTAACTAGCATAGTGGGACCAATGGGTTTCACATGCAAAGCTAATAGATCTAATATTATCGTTCGGTCAAACACACGCGAAAACTGGATGGCCATTAAATCGGCTGTAATACGATTGAGAACGTTCGACCTTTTTTAGCGTACGATTGAGATCACTCGAAATGGAACAATGAAATAACCGCTGACCCAATAATACAGTACTATTGAGAACGAAATTAAGTGCAACGTTGCCGAACTTTATTCGAGTCAAAATAAAAATGAAATAAAACATTGAATAAAATAATTAAAAATTATAAATTTTAAAAATGTCATAATTTTTAAAAAAATCTGTATTATTGGTACCTACCAATAATACAAACATTTAAAAATAATTTATATATATTAATATATATAAATTTCCCAGATGTGTTAAATATTTTATTAATCCTTCAGAAGATTTTTTTGACAGTAGTTAATATAAGACTGTATTGTTTTTGAAATTTTTTCTTCATCTGCTTTTGATGCCTTTTGAACAGTACCCTGTTGAATAATATTGAGTTTTAAAGACGTTTATTCCTGCCACATAGACAGTGTGTGAGCAGTGCTAAGAGTCATATATATTTATATAGGCTATAGCCATAGTAGATTTTTATATGGCAAAGTTTGGCAACGTTGCGCGGAAAAATAAAAACTGAGCGTTCTCAATCGTAATAGTCAAAAGGGTCTAAAAAAGGTATCGCCAATAATGACCGTTCTCAATCGTATTCCTGCCATTAAATCATATCTGGTTGAAGCCGATTACGATTACCATTCTTATCTCCCCCGCTCCTCACAACCTTTCCGAGTCGTGCTACGCCACCTTCACCACTCCACGCCTACCGCGGATATTATAAACTACCTTAGTGACCTAGGGCACAAAGTCAACAGTATCTCAAAAATATTACACAACACGAACAAGTTACCACTTCCTCTATTTAATATAGGCCTGGCCCGCAACAACAATAATCGAGAAATATTCAAAATAACAAAAATATTAAACTCAATAGTGAAATTTGAATATCCAAAAAGGCGGTCTGATCCCCCTCAATGTCATAATTGCCAAAAATATGGACACACACGTAATTATTGCCATCACTTTCCACGCTGCGTAAAATGCGGATCAGAACACTCAACTAACGAATGCACAAAACAACGGGAGGAACCCGCAAAATGTGCAAATTGTGGTGGAAACCACACCGCAAACTACAAAGGATGCCAATCCCTTAAAAAATTACTAAACCGCACCAAACCTAAAGCTAAAAAAATAAATAAAGAACAGCAACCTATTCCAACACTTGCTATACCGCCTATACCACCTCCATCTCGAAGAAGTGGAAATGAAGCCTCCAGTTCAAACTCAAAAGGAAAACCGTCATACGCCGAAATCGCAGCTAACAGACCACCACCCGATCAATCTCTACACATCATCACCAAATTCCTCGACGAACTAAAATCTATACTTAACCCCCTTCTTACTGTATTAACATCCCTAATAAACAAAATAACACTCCCTATAACCCCTACTCCATAACACACACACACTCACACACACACACACCACATATTCCGTACATCAATAACACAAACACACAGTATATCAATATTATTATATACATAACTTAAATTAAATTGCTATTGTTATTGTTATTTATTTATAACTAACTTGTTAGAGGGTATCCACACTGGTGGGCCTCCCTCCTCATGCCTTTCATGTTGTTGTATTCTTTCATTACCAAATTTACTTATTGTATATAAAAATTACAGATTGTAAATATTCAATTTTATCTAATAATAAAAAAAAAAAAAAAAAAAAAAAATGATTTCAAACATTGGAAAAACTTTATTTTTAAAATGTTGAATACTTTTTGAGATACTATAATTATCCTGTATAATATGATGAGAATTTATTTTTTGTGACCAAAAAATATAAACATATAGGGTACATGATAACAATATCTTTACTTATGTCCATGATACAAACCTTATCGGACTTATCAAGAATTATTATAGAGGAGACAAAAACAATACTTTCCTTTCTGATTTTTATGTTACCAAGGTAAAGTTTTATAAAATGTGATGGTTCAAAAGTCATGGTTTGTACGAATTGCTTTGGTTAATTGTCTTTCTTTGGAAGTAAAAAGAACCAAAAAGTTTCAGCTATTGAAAAAAATTGTCCTTTTTAGTGTTGTATCGTATTGTATGCATTTAAGTGATTACCTAATTTCTAAATACAGACATTTTCAAAAAAAAGTTAGTTAATACAATTTTATATAGTGCCTATAATTACTTAAAGTTTAAATTAGTTATTTTTGAATAAGGTATTTAATCGTAGAATGTATATTTTTTAAGTTATAATTTTAAATTATTTTAAACTAAATAAGTCTGTATCTTTACAATACATCTTAATTATAAATATAATGTATATTGTATTATCATATTATTTTACTTGAATACAATGTACCTAAATGTAATTGTTTTTTTTTTTTTTAAACTTAAACTATGAGAAAAAATGTAAAGATAAAAATAAAACCCATTAGAACGCTTTACCAATAAAACATATAATAAATATATATAAATATATTTATCAGTATTCAGCAAAGTTACACTACATAAGTACTACAAACTTTGAGTTTTTATTCTACGAAAAGAGCACAGATCAGATGGAAAAAAGATTGTCAATTGCGAAGAGCCATCAATCAAACGACACCCAAAGGACATGATAGGAAAATCGACTTCAGGTGAAATCTCTTTAGCTGATTTCATCGGACAAATGTCGATAAGACGAATAGTCAAGAATTGACCTTTTAGGACGGTTTGTAAAAAAAAAATACTCATGACATTTAGATGATATTTAAACATTAGACCGGGAAATTGACTAGGTCTGCTTTTTTCGACACATTTAACGAATGATTTCCCGATGCTTACAAATTGTCTTAACGTAAAACATTTTCTATGAAGAAAAAGTAAAATTTATAAGATGTTGAAGTGGCATTTTTTTGTCTGGATTTAATGGTATATACAGTTAGATTTGAAAAGTTCTGAATTGTATACTCACCCCCTCCCCCACAGCATAAACCCTAAACTATTATAATAACAAATATTACTAATTAGCAATATTATCAGATGTCTCCATTTTCCTCCAATAATGAGATACTATTTTCCTCCACTGTTTATTTTAAATCAAAAAATAAATGAAAATCTTGAACATTTTCCTCCTGTATAGAATTAAGAATATAATAAATATTTTTTTATGTCACATTATACAAACAAAAAAAAATTTGAATTTCTATTAACAATTGCAAATAAAATAAAAATATACTTGTGCCTACGTTACTTAATTAGACTTAATTAAAGTTACGCCTTGCGATGTTATTGACCGTTACTTTCCCTTTATAAATTATAATACGGTACAAAACCCTACATTACTATTATTCTGTTTAAAATATCTGCTAAATATTAATAATTAGAGGAAAATGGGGTCAAATTTTTTTTGTGGACGGAAGTGGATTATTATCTATATTATTATTATTATTATTATTATCCTATATTATTAACTATAATATGATCACAGGGCATTATGGGTAGGCTGTTAAGTACACCGTCGCGATTTTGATAGTACGCCAACTCATTAGATAGTATAATATGATTTGTACATATTATTTGTCTAACGTAATGTATTTCATTATTAAATTTACGATTAATATTAATTTATGTGTACAATATCTACACCGGATATGCGCACAAAGAACAGCATCTTCGGTGTGTTGTCTATGATTCATTAAATCTTTCTGATTCATATCATATAATGAATTAAAACAATTAAATAATATTCTATGAAATAATCCAACAACGTATTACACAATATTTGACTCGCTAATAATCGTACAAACTGCAGTATAATATACATATATGAACAAAATTGTCAATCGTACATTCGTAGGGTCCTATATATAAGTCTTATAACCTATATTGGCGTTATACTTATATAAACGTTTGCTTCACAACGTCGTCATGAAATGTATTCAAATTCTAAATATACAAAAACATACATAATATTATAATATAATACCACTGATAAGACGAATATGATATAAACGCCTTGTGGTTGACAGCAGAGTTCACATGAACGTCCGTGGATAAAAGTGACGTATAGTAGGCATGACATTTTACGTATTTCCGTGTAGGAATTTTGGGTTAAATTCAGCATACTAGTCAAGGCTGCTGTGATGTACTTAAATAATTGTTGGTCTATAAATCGGAACTAAGTAATATTTCGTCTCGAATCCAGCAAACCGTCAGGGTGCGGTTACCGTACCTACATAATATTATTTTAACTAGAAAAATGTCCGGGTCATTACGATCGATTGTAATAAAATTGAATTAATACGTATTTTCATAATTTAATACATTTAGGTTCTCGTGGTAATTGATTCTAAAACTTAAATCGGTGTTGAAATGTCTGCATATATTTTAATTCAATATATATTTTCAAAACGACAACGCTATATATTAGGTTACATTACATCTGTTGTAAAGCATATTTTAAACCGATTCACCCGATGTATCTCCTCCGATTTAAAATCGGACCGTCGCGTCGGTTAGAGATACACACTATACATCGGTCCTTAGTCCGACCAAATCTAGAGTAGGTACGATTCAATTTTTTGGGACCCTCGATTATCTATAGATTCACTTGTGGTTGAAAGGGTTCAACACAAACTCCTATCGTTTGCTGCTTATTCTCTAAATGTCCCTTGTCTCCGCATGACTATGACCCTATCCGTAAAGTTTTAAATGTATCCAACATTGCTAATCGGAAACATATTATTGTGAATATATCATTAATTAGTAAACTTTTATCTAACTCGATTGATCGTCATACTGTATACTGTATACGTCTTATGTTTCACAAATACATTTTAAAGTTCCTCCTTGTCATACTATAGATATACACTTATCCAATCATCACTTCATTATTCCAATTCATTCATCTAATGATCTATTAAATTCTCTTCTCGATCGCCTAATACGTCTTGAAAACCCACCAACATAAAATCTTTATCAACTGAGATTCTACTGCGTCTTTTATTATTATTATAATTTGTTCTTCTTAAGATATTATTGTATGTTAATATCAAATGACTAACTCTATGTGTTTTCAGCCTTGGCCTATATTGTTATGAAATATAATACGAATAAATAGTTGCTGTATATTAATATATTGCTGTATAATAATCAATAAATGCAATCACATACTTTCCTATTTAAGCGCTACTATAATATGTCAACAATCTACATTTATAAAATAATAATAAATTTTTAAGTAGACAGTCATATTTTATAAGCTTCAACCACCGAATACCGATCATAATGATAAGAAAATAAACTTTAACAATGATAAGGGTTAAATAATAATTACAAATCCAACTACCTCATATAATAATGACCTCATAAAAAAATGCCACCCAGGGCTATCACTGGATCTCTTGTTTCTAGTCAATCAAAATTTAATCGTATGCTTGAGCAGTGACAGTCGGTATAAAAAAAAGTAATGTATTTTCTGAAACTCGAGTTGCTCAAATCTCCAAATATTAATACATACAGCGTAATGATTAATTAATGTGCATTATTGTTTCTATTGATAAAGTTTTGGTCGATGAAAACCAACATGGGAGAAAAAAGGGAAATTCGGTAATACATAAAGGTCAAGCCATTGTTTCACATAATATTATAATATAAAGTACTGCCGTACTGGTACACGGGCGTTTCTCCCCCAAGATATTCACCGTTCTATCAAAATCAGCATATCAAACATCCCCGTCCCTGAATAATTATCATCGTTTTGGAGATGACAATAATTTGTAATAAACGCTATTGAATTCAAAAGAATAAAATTACGCTATTGCAATTAATTTCACGGATGGAATTTATATGAATATAAGTACCTACCTATACTTTTTCCAAAGACCCCCCAATAGAAAATAATTAATTTTCAAATTTATATAACACCGAATTATATTTGAATTAATAACTAGATATTTCTATTTAACTAAGTCTTACGCGTGTATTGTTATTAGAAATTAAGGTTATTATTATACTTATTATCTTTATAAACATATACTATTTGCATAGGGTGTATAATGAGTATAATATGTACTTCTTTCTTAAGAGCAAAAACGTACAAGAAACGAAAATAATTGGCCATAACTTATATGTGGGGACCTACAACTACAATCATAATATTGTAGATTATCGGCGATAGTTTATCGGAACAATATTGATGTAACTTTAAGAAAGGTTTAGACTTTTCAATGATGAACATAAATACAGAAGCTCACAATAAAAAGTAAGATACATAGTTCTAATACCATGAGAATGTGGTAAAGACAGTATCGTATATACATGGTATATTATGTATACCGTATAATAGGTATATAATATTTATAACCCTGTGAGTATAAACGTTTGGTACGAACAATTTATGCACTTGGGTTTTCGTCTTAATGGTATACCCACGTTACTTCAACTGGAAATCAAAGCTTTATAGAAAATATATTATATTTTTCTTTTGTACCGATTTCTAAAAAAAAATGTTCTATTCAATGGCCAAATACAGGATTATTTATGGATTTGTTCACGGATCGTTATTATTATGTTTACTTTATTTTTTAAGTAACTCGTCCGATACAATAGGGAGGTACAATGGTACATTCAGATCATTATAAACGAAACACAAAATGGATTAAGCCTACCTACCTATATTAAATAATAACATCTTTAAATATTTAAGTTAAATTTGTTTCGTGATATTGTAATAAGTATAGACTATATGGACAGACGTATATTAATTTCGACTTAAAATTATTCATATGTAAAAAATCATTAATATATGTATAATTTCAAAGGCTTAGTGTGTAGGTGGTCATCATAATACGGAAAATAGTAGGTGCATTATCACTCACTTGATATACGAAAGAATATCGAAACTTTATTTTTGGGTTATTACTCTTTAGTATTGTTATTACAATTTTTAATATATTCATTAGATTTATTTCTAAATTTTAGTAACTTAATATAAGAATATTTTTTATGTAATCACCGATAAATGTAAGTAGGTAGTATGTATTACCAAATAATTATGTCATTAATTTATGAATACCATCATACTAACAACATTTATTTTAATTTGTTTTAATTATATTTACAAATTTCATATTAATTGATTCAAAAATTAAATATTTTCCATTCAAATAAACGACTTTGATATAATATATACTATGGTCTGTTTAAAAATGGAATAACTTAAAATGTTAATAAAGTAATATTATTTATAAATACATTTCATGTATTTAAATTTTAGAATGAAACACAAAATCAATAAGAAATATCTCGATTTTAAACATTTTACTTCAAAAAGTATATTTTTTTTATTAAAATGCCGTGTTCAATTATTTACTCATTACATTTTATTGATTAAAAATTATTGAAATGACTTATAATTCAACTATAGTATAAGAACAAACTCAATGTTATATTTAATATTTACATAGTATATAATATATATTATACACGTTTTAAGTAGGTAGTGACGGTAGTGTACTTATTTTTACAAAATCATGAAATAATTTTGGAATACATTTTGTATTATTATGTTACTATTGTAATTTTAATTTGATTACATACGTGCAAGCTATAAACATTATAAAAATTGGTGATAATATTATGATATTATATATATGTATATTATTATTATAATATTATGTAGGTATACGATGCAATATCATCCACCCAATTACCCCTTTCCAAAATCGTCTAGTGTAATGATAATAACTATACAGCCTTAATTAAGAATAAATTCACTCTAACATAGTACCATCATTGGTGTTTCTCAAATCTCAATCCACAAAGCTACACGAAATAAAACGAAACATAATATACCACTAGGCTTTCTCCTCTCTCGAATAGTCCAGAAAGTACGAAGTCATCATCACTAGACTATTAATTTGTCATACATAACAAATGTCACACTGGTATAATAATAACAAGATAGTTTCCATAATAACAAGATACCGTCCCAATGTGCACTGCTTGCTGATTTTGTATTGATATTTGACAGCAAACATATTTTCATCGAAAGTCATATATTCAAACAGAACTGGAAAAATTCCTTATTTTCGGAATCACTCACCGCATTACTCAGCACCCCAACTCAATTTCCGCCTCAATCAAATATTCAGTTTCGCCGTCAATCTAATCAACGAGATACAACCCTTACCAGTGTATACCAACCATCTAGTACTTAAATTGTATTTTTATTAGGTATCATTTGTGCATTGTAATACTTCTACGTTTCAGTGGCGGATCCAGGGGGGGGGCCTAGGGGCCTAGGCCCCCCCCAGACCGACCTCTTTCAACAGTCTCTTTTTACTTACTCAAATCACAAATATTTTAAATTGTGTAACACATTACATTTTTATTTATAATTAATTACACATATCTATTTTGGAAACCATTGGGAATGTTAGTGGAATGAAAACAGATAAAGTTGCTATTTTTAGAACCTATTTCGTTCATTCGTTGGTTTTTCTTGTTTATATATTCTATGTAACGCGTATCAGTTATCAGTTGTGTTCGAGATTAGACTAAAAACACGATATTATTTTTGTGTCGACCGTGTCACTGTTACACGCTTATGTCTTCTAAATGTACATAGAGATTTTAATATGTATGATAAAAAAGAAATCATTATAAATAATTTTGCCTCTAAAAATAAATGTAGATTAGATTTTGTGTTATAAAAATTATTTAAAAATTTTTTTACCGAGGACCTCGGATACTATATGGCTTTGAAGTAAATTTGTTAGGAGGCCCCTCCCCAAATCCAATCCTGGATCCGCCACTGCTACGTTTCATGTATGTAATCTCATGTTGTCAATATAGGTATCTCTCAATGGCCGCCGTTGTCAAGGGTTAAATAAATATATAATTTATATTAATAACCAGTTAAAATTGACGTAAATAAATTAAATCAAAATCTAATCAATAAATCAATGTATGGTATCAATAATTTATGATAAATAATAATATGTAGGTACCTACATCTCAGTATCACACATTTCACTATTATCTCATAGTTATAACTTATAATGATCTACTGTTGTTTTGTGTATTTAATTATCTGTATGCATAGGCGTGCTCACTGGGCGAGCCGGTCAAGCCCAGGCTCAACCTGAAACTTTTTAGGGGCATGGTAAAATGTGCGTATATATTTAAATATTTTATTATAATGCTTATACTATAATAATATTATGTTCGTGGAGATAATGAAAATTTTGTTTGTCGTCAAAGTATAAATCGACTTCACAAATCAAAAATATTTGTGTGTACCTAGGTACCACTAGGTACCTACATACCTTTAAACATTTTATTAATCTATAACAAAAACATTATAGGTACCTTTATACAAATACAATAACTATAGTACTATAGACATTAATAGGTTAATACATCATGTATGTTGGTGTGTTAAAAAAAAAAAATTAGGGGCGCTGTCAAAATATTAAGGAACTATAATTGCCTAGGCTCGACCAGAAATTGAAGTCTGCGCACGCCTATGTCTGTATGTATTATACATTTGTAATTGTTGAGCTTTATTAAATTTTTTTTTAAATGGTTAAAAATATAATATTTAAAATATTAAAAATGATTTTAGATTCTGAGTGGAACGATGAAAAAATGTATTGATTTTACAATGATGTGTTTTTTTTTATTTTTTATTTCTGTGTCTGTCATCACGGTTTAGGGCAGTAAAACTGCTTCGATTTCTTTCAACAGGGAAAGTGAATCTAGTTGGTACATTCGGGAGATCAAATTTTAAAATTCACAATAGTTTTCACAAGTACCGGGAAAAACAACATAAAAATTAAGGAAAAACGTTAATTTTTACTCAAAATCGGTTTTTGACAAAATCGATTTTGGCTTTTGGTGTACCTCTAAAACAAATGATCTTAAATACATGAAATGTTCACTAAATGTTTATATTAGCCTTTTCTATACGTGGAAAATTTTCAAAAAAATTTGACTTGTTTTGATCTTTTTACGGTTATTCTCAGTTTCGAACTTTTTTAGGTTTTTTTTTCTATGAATGTCAATAAAACTTTATTTGTTTGGTAAAAAAGCTTGCAAATTAATACAAAGTTCCTATTATGCTGTTCCAATGACGTTTGAAAAATATTAAAAATCCTTAGTCACAGTTTTTTTTTATAAGCATTTAATGCTCAAATATTGGCAAAATACGGAAAAAACACGAAATCTGGTAAATTATTTTTAGTTAGAAATTCATAAAAATGTTTCTTTTTAAATCTAAGATTTGAAAATGTAACGCAAGATTTTCCATAAGTTTGTCAACCTTCATCAAAAAAAAATATGTCTACTGGAAAGTGAAATTAAATTTTTTTGAGTATTTTAAATTCATATTTTTACAAAATTTGTTATTCACCAAAATTTACCTAAACCTAGAATAGGTAACTATTTTAGTTATTTTGCTGTGATTTTATAATATTATTCGAGGGTACTTGAAACTTCTAAATTATACTATTATAATAAACCTATGATAGTATCACGATTTTTTGTTGATTTATAATGATTTATAAGTACCTAATGGATATTGTGATATGATTAATTTGGAATTTATTATAGGTACCTATTATAGGTCAATATTATTTAAGATACCATAGATATGTATATAATATGTCTTAAACCTAGACTGACATACCTTCTCCGCTCAGAATCGTTTTTCTTATACTATGATATTATATCATTGAATCCTAATTTAATACCATCCATTATACAGTGACCCACTTGTAACCTACTGTACAGCAGAGCACCTTTTATATTATGTAGATTAATACATTTTTTTTAAGTAAAATGAGTTTTAGAAATTAGGTTTTATGGCCCACTTGTAACCTACTGTACAGCAGAGCACCTTTTATATTATGTAGATTAATACATTTTTTTAAGTAAAATGAGTTTTAGAAATTAGGTTTTATGGCATTATCCTTTGTAGGTAATATTTCAATGTCCGTCAGGCGTTCATATAAATCATGTGCGAAAATCTATACACATTTTTTATATATTTGTTTTAATAGGTTGAAAATAAATAACCTTCATAATGTTATTTACAATAAGCATTAAGAATATTAGCCGAAAAACATATTTATAAAAATATGCTGTGTGAAGCTGTGATGAATCATCGATGTTTCATTGCTTCAATAAATGTGTGCGTCATGTGCAATTGGGTTTTAAGTTCAAACGTGTCACATATAGAACCTAAAAAAAGTTAGTCGGTACTTAAACGATTATGATTATCCATAGACAATAACATTAATAGTTTATCTGCACATTGTTATATTACTTCCAATGGTGTAGAATGTATATTATTGTGTTTTAAAAGACTGAACGAACTTCTATTGATGTTTTATTTGACACACTTAAACGTTAGGTAGGTAATGTATTTATAATTAATAACAATAGCCCAGAGCCGTTGCAGAAAATTACTTCTGTAAATAATTATCTAAATTCTATCTCTATGCTATAAACATCTTGGTTTTTCATAATATTTATATTTTATTCAATATGTAGGAAGTAGGTAGGTACCACCTACCTATGTTAATTTTTTCAATGAAACTCATAGTTTTATTATTTTTCTCAAGATAGTGAAAACAAGCTAAAACAACTTTGCATCTATATTTTTTTTTGAACTAGGAATTAATTTTATTATATTTAAAAATCAAGTTTTAATACTTCGATTTGTTCTTATGCCAACAGATTACGTAAAGTCTAATCTCATAAAAATAAATATAAATTTATATTTATATATTTTATGATTGTACTTTGTAAAACATCATTTATTACAATTAAAGGGGTAATTACCTCTATATACCGTGATGTTTAAAATAATAAAATCTATACAACCTATAGCTACTTTGATCCCGAAAGAACTAAAAACGAGAACAAAAAATTGATTTAAAATTACTTCCGAGACAGATTATTATCACTTGAAACAACACTTACCTATATATGAATCTATGTTACAGGGTGTTATATCTAGGTATTAACTATAAAGCATCACAGCAGCTGTATCGGGTAACATACGTACACACTATAAAACGCGAAATATAACATGGCGGAAATACGTCGTAAAATAAACGTATAGCGAGTACTTACCTACGTATTTTCGATAGTAATTCTATAAGTGTATCAAAGCTTAAACTTAGTGAACGGTATTAAACTAGAACAAATGGAGACGATTCAAGAGCGAATCCGGGGACAGTTAGGTATTTATTTATGCATTTGGTTACGGACATAAGTCCAAATACAAAATAGGTATAAATAATAAGTGCAGTAATTATAAATTGCAAATAACTTAATAACTAAAGAATAGAACAAAAGAAAAACGGTACCTAGGTAATGGTCTGTTATACCCCCGCCATGACACGTGAACACTTTATCGTCCCGCCACGCTGGTTTGTTATCTCGCCACCATCAATAATAATTATAACAATTAGTTGTAACGATGAAAAACACAGATATTTGTTTTATATGTAATATGAGTTGTGTTTTTATTATTACACAAATTTATAATAATTTATAATATTCGATTACAATATTTTCTTTTAAATGTAAAGTTTCTGCTATTCAAGCCACAGCTATAATATTTGGAATTTATATAATGTTTTTCTTGTTAATACAATATATTCTTTTTATTGAAATAACTGCTCTTCGAGCTATAAATCATAATTTTCAATACGTTTTTAAAAGCAATCAAACAAAAAATCAAGACTCACGATAATCTTTGTGTAGGTAGATGATTGTAATGTTGGTGGTAGGTTTGTACTACGACTACAACGTTCTGTCTGTATGTCGGCAGCAAATATACGCAGACGGCGATCGGGCGGTGTCTACAACTCGTCCTCGATGCTGAATCGTTTTCTCTTGACCTCCAATAATCCACGACAACGAACTCGTACCTTTCACACGATATCGGGCGGAATGAGCTGTCGAATCGGCTTTTAACGATGCTCAAAAGAAAAATATTATCCGCGGCGGTTTTAACGTAGCGGTGGTTTTATTAAAGTATTTATCCCGTGACGGTATACTACGCATTCAACGGTAATAACAATATCTAATTACGGATTTCAATAAAATAGCGAAACACGCGCTTATCACTGCGTATCGTTTTGTGGTGACATACGCGCTTATCACGGCGTAGCGGAGATGTCAGATTAATATATGTACCGGCGATCGTAAATATCGGCGGCGTATCCCGGCGAGTGATATCCACAACTACCCGGAGACATCAGCTTGACCAATACAGTGGCGAGCTGTATCACTGCAGAAGTCCAAGGTAGTGGGATATCAAGAGAGTATTTTCCTCTCCTATACCGTGTGTGAGTAGCTTGAACAGTACGGGCGAACCGTACCACTACCCACGCTACCGGATAAGGAGAGAGAATATGATTACAAGTGCGAGGACTCCGCGGCGGGATCCTCTAGGCAGCGATGTTTATACGGTTTGACGGTTTAATACGACGAATAGGCGACGGTTGAATTGTGCGAACGGTACCAACGGTGTCGACGGTGTGTGTTGGCGGCGTATATACGGCCTATATATCTGTGGTTTGTGAGCTATCGATGATCGGCAGATGCTCGGTTACTAATAGGTACTGTTAGCTTGTTTTTTCTCCCTTTGGCGACATCGTGGTGGGTGTTTGTGTATATATGTTTATTAGAGAATTAGGTATATTAACTAATACATTTATTGTATTGTTAATTCGTGTTGTAGTTTTTTAACAAGACTACAAACTGTCGTGGCGTCGTAAAGATGAGTTCGCGGCCTGCACTCTATGTTGATATATTGGCATTCACGATGTCATCTTTTTACTTCCAATAGGCTTTTAACTCTTGATTTGCGTGTTGTTGGGTGTTGTATAACACTGATAGATGATGAATATAACATAATAAGTCATATTATGCTAATAGAACGTTCTTTAACTTGAAAAGAAAAAAATGTACCTACTACGGCTAGTAGGTACTATGATATAGTAGTTGGTGTATTCGGCCGCTACTAGATAGCGCTAGTTATTTCATATTATGCTCGTTTTGTCCCGTTACATAGTATGTAAAATAATAATATATAAGTGACAATAATTCATTTTTTAATTTGTATAATAATAATAACAACAATAAATAATATATTAGTGATAATAGTTCATATTTTAATTTGTATAATAATAATGTATTGAACAAAAAGTGAACCAGCAAATATTAATATAAATTAGGTATTTGTATTTTGTATATTAATAATAATTATACAAACAAAATTAAAATTAAGATGGGGGCTTAATTTTTCATAAAAAATACCTATGATAGGTAGGTACTTTTAATAATGATGGTACTTTTTTGTTCCGAGATACGGATTAAATTATTAAAGTGATATATTTATTATTTTTATACGTCGGCGAGATAAAAAACATGAGTGGTGGGGCTATAAAGTTTTCACGAGCTGGTGGCGGGGATATAACAAATGAATGCCGATAAAAAAATATAACAATAATAATATTTAATAATAATTACAATATACATAACACCTATTTTAAAGACAAAATCAAAGTCAATATTGACAGAATCACCATTATTTAATTGAGAGTTAATTTGGGAAAATATCATGTACTCAAGAAGGGACGAGAAATATAAAATAAACAAGGATCTCTATAATATTATGACAGTTAATTTTGAAGTTAATGTGACTCAATAGATGCGAATCATCTATTATATTATTTAATATATTTTCTAAAAATGGAACATATTAGGATTCCCTGATCTGCTATGGATTCAAGATTTAAAATGTTACTAATGTTATTATAATCAGAATGACGAGGAATTCGATATAAATTGAATATATAACAAAAAAATATGTTTTGAACAGCTTTAATGATTTTACAAGTGATTGTAAATACCAGTAGTACTACTGTAGTTCCAAACAATTGCAGCATAATCTAGATAAGACTTGGAGGTGGAAGTAAATGGAAATGTATTAAAGGTGTTAAAAGAAATGGAGAGTGGTTTATTCTTAAAAGAAATAATATGAGAGTTTAGAGTCGAAAATAATAGTGAATACCAAGATCTATAACTTAATTCATACGAGATAGAAAAAAAATATTATTTAGAATACAATAATTAATAAATTATTTATAAAATATAATAAACTAATGGCTTTTGTTGTCGATGTTATTGTGATCAATAAAAAAAAAATATTGTAATTATTAAAAAAAAGTGTTGACAACTAGAAAACATGGGTGCATATCATTAAACCAATTTTCGTTTTTTTTCCACGGGGATAAAATTATTTTAATAATTTCTTTATTCAAAACCTTACACTTGACGATTTAATGGATGCTTTTACCTCCGAGTAACTAATGGCAACCATTTATATACAAAAAAATACTAATTTATACGATTTATTTCTCTTATAACCATTTAAAAATAACAATTTTCATCGCAAATCTCAAAATTTCTGTTAGAACATCTCTCCAGGTGGAAATTACCGGGTCCAATTGTGAATCTAAACTAAACCATACAAGGAAACCCAAACCACTCAAACATACACAAAAAAATACATCAAAATCGGTCAAGTTAGGAAGAGTTCAGTGACACATACGGATAGAAGAAATAATGGAAAGATAGGTAACATAATCGAAATAAAACTAAAAATGATTTCAGACAGTTCCATGATGCTACATGGCACATAATAATAATAATACTTAGTACATATTTAGTATTTACTCATTATTACACTATTTAGTAGGTATACCTATAATATTATTAATGATCATTTTAGATTTTGAGTGGAGCGATGTATTGTAATAATGTGTGTTTTTTTTTTGTCTAAAACACTTTTTATAGTATACAATTCTAGTATCAATATATTTTAAGGTAGAAAAGTGAATCTATAGTTGGTATCTACTTTTTAAATAATTGGGGAAAGTAAAAAAAAATTTGGTTCAAATGGGAATTTTTATGCAAAGCCGGTTTTTGACAAAATAGATTTTCTAATTTTGTTCCAATTTTTCAATAACTGTCGATGAGAAAATTGTTGCCCGGTCACGAAGCTTGCAAATGTAATACAAGCAGGTTCCTCATAAATTGTTTTTAATTATTAAATATGAATAGACAGTACACACGTTTTTTTTTTTTTTTTTTGAGAAATTGTTGAAATTTATCAAGAGTGACAGACAGTCTCCTCTTAAAATCGTTTTTCGTATGAAATTATTTATCATTGAGTTTAAATTTAATACATACAATTCCTAATCAATAACGATATAGATAGGTATACAGGGGGTACCTAAATTATACAGCAGAAAAGTTCCCTTTTTAGTATATTTTCTTTGATGTACCTATGGTGAAAACATTCTTTTTCTTCGGTCAAAAAGCTTGAAAATCAATACAAAATTCCTCATGAGTATTTTACATCATCTACAATCTCTTAGATACTTATTAAATAGCGTCTTTAAATCGGAGAAAAATAAATTTGTTTCAATGAATATATTACACAGTTGTATTGGGTGATAATTAACAGAATATGTTTTAAATTATTAAAAAGTTTCTTTCGCTGGTATAGTGACTTACGATATTGTCCTATAGTTTTTTGTACACTATTAAAATATCATGTATGAATACATTTTTACAGATTAAGACTATATTGGCGTTAGTCGTGAATCATAATAATAAATTATAATGAGGAGAGTATCTATCACCATTCACCAGGACACTGAGAACACTCTTAATAATTCTTAAAATAATATAATTATAATTATAGTTATCTACTAATAACAATTATTTTTTTAACTGCTACACATTAATAAACATAATATTTAACGGACATATTGTAATATATGTCGACCGTCATTCGGAAACGTTTTAGCAAATAGGTACGGCTTTTGTTTCGTTTATTTTATGCTATGGCAAATTACGATAAATCGTCCTTCGATTGCGGCCATAATATTAAGTATTAAAAATAAAATAAAATATAGTCAGCGTGTCCGAACACCATAATAATATAATCTATACTAATATTATAAAGCTGAAGAGTTTGTTTGTTTGTTTGAAAGCGCTAATCTCAGGAACTACTGATTCGAATTGAAAAATTATTTTTGTGTTGGATAGTCCATTTGTCGAGGAAGGCTATAGGTTATATAATATTACGCTACGACCAATTTAATAGAAGTGCTTTAACAGGGATTTTGAGATTTACAATGGAAATATTTGTTTGTAAATGGTTGCTATTGGTTATAGGAGAAATAATTAATAGAAATAGTATTTATTTATTGTTGGTTGCAATTGGTTAATCGGGCAGATCGGGTACAAACATGCATTAAATCGAATTTTCGCACATTGCCTACCAGGGTGGCTGAGTTGCACTTACTGCAGTGAGTTACACCAAAAAGGAGTTGAACATTCACAATTTTTTTTGTCATTTTCTTTCTGGCTTATTACGAACTATATTATACATAAATGAATGTTTGTGTGCAGATATCTGGGAAGAAGGTGGGCTAGGTAATTAAAAAAAAAAGGTTAAATTTGTTTTTTTTTATTCATCGGATTTTAGTACGGTTAGATTAGGATTATGTATTAATTGATTATATTAACCCACCGTATTATATCGAAATAAACTTGGTATACATTTGATACTTTAGAGTTAAATCATACACTTACGTACAAACAGCACTGGGTCCGAGATCTACATCAAGTAGATTGCCTACCTGATAATATACTGCTGAGGATCAGAATTTTTATTCTAGGCAAGTAGGCAACAGAAAAGTTAAGATACATTTTGAATACTATACACCGAATATTAAATAACGAATTGAACAAAGTTTGAGTCATATAGAGTTGGGACATTTAACGGGCAACGAAGTGCACAGGATAAGCTAGTATATATATATATATATTATTATATTTATTATATTATAATTAATCAGTATCCATCTATATAGTATAATATTATATTGAAATTCATTACGGCTTTGCAAGTGCCACAAAATACGTGCACAGTGCACACTACGTCACATGTACCTGTACATATATTTAAGGTACAATATGTACATATTATGATCTTATTCTTTATTATACCGATGACCATGACATCCAGTCACCGGTTGTAGTTTAAGTGTTCAACTTTAAAAATACAGTTCTTAAAATAATTTATTACAAAAAACAGTTTTGTTGTAATAGTGTGGCGGTCGCATAATGGATTTAATGAGAAGTGAACGAAACAAGACAATTTTTATAGTTGACGGACATATATTCCGATTCCATATGATCCTTAAAAACGATGAACTTGCTACTTAAATTATTGTAAGTGTTATTTGAAATTGAACGATCATAATTCTATTATTTTTAATCCTGATAACCAAAATCACCAAAAACCACATGAAGAAACGTTGAGTAGACAACAAATGTTTGCGAATTTTTTCATTCAAGAGTAAACGGAATGTGAATATGAAAATAAAAATATTTCACGATTTGGATTCGTTAAGAACATATCAAATAAATTTTTACCATGTACATAATAACAAAAGTAATAAAAAAAAAAAATTGATTTTAATTTGTATATTAGGTATATACATAATTAGTTGTGATTTTTATGTACAACGTTGTAAATTATAATAGATATTAAAAAAAAAAGCACATTTTTAACCACGCCTGTTAACACGGACAGTAATAAGCCTGCAAAAGTGAGAAGGAAAATGTAATTATAATCAGGGATTCAGTTTACCTTATACCTTTTCAAATCCGGGACTCAGTTTACCTATACCCTTTTAAGACCCCGGACTCAATTTACCACAAAAAATGTATTTTGGACTCAATGTACCTAGCCCCCAATAAATACAATTTTTCAATTTCAACTCAACCTAATACGGGAATAACAGTTGCTTTTTTTCGTTTTCCACTGTAAAGAAGTTTTATTTCGGACCAGCCTTTAAATATTAACAAAATATAACCACGAGAAAATAAAGCAATACCTAACTAATAATTAATAATCACTCCTTTCAGCACACCTTTCAGCACACCGATAAAAAAAAATTGTGATGATGGCAGTTGCAGTTTATACCTTATTATATTATTATTATTATTATTATTATTATTATTATTATTATTATTATTTCGTTATTACAGTGTTACGTCTTACAGCGTAAATATAGGTATATCTACGTAAAAAAAAAAATGTTTTGTTAGTAGCGTATTAAAACTCGTAAATTATTAATAATTTGTAAAAAATCTTTTGCAGACGGTTTAATATAATTCTGTTTAAGATTTCAAAAAATGTTTATCTAAGTGTTGTAAAAAAAATGTATTAATTTTATATTTCACTTGTAAAATACATTAGACTTGCACTGTTTTGAAGTAAAAATAACTGACAGCAAAAAAAAACAAATGCCCGTGTTGGAGATGGTATTTGTGACAAAGGAAAATTCGGTGTCAAGTGAAAACGTCTACTGATGTTTTTGCAAACAACTAAACATAGTTATTTTTTTTCGAAGAATCTTAACCGTGTCAGTTTAAAAAAAAAATATGTCCATGCAAATATATTCGGAAAATGTTATCTTTTGTAAAGTGAATTTCAAAAAATTTTGTTGAGTGGACTGAAACCCAAATAATAACTAGAATTTTCCTCAGATTTTGTTATTTTTTTTTTTTGACTGTTAGCAATGAAATGTTTCGGACCATAATACTTAATATTGTGCAATACAAAATTACAAATGTACTCCACTCGGTTATAAAGATCATTTAACGACACATCGCAATAACGTCCAAATACAGAATAATTTTCCACGTATTATATTAATATAAATTATGAGAGCTGGACCTTCAGCAATAATTGAATCGGTTGGCAGCATTATTTCCGTGAATTAAAACAGATAGCGGTGAAACATGAGTACCATTTCCTCGGAAATTTGAACATTATAACACTGTATAAACATGACAATTTTTAAAAGCTCAAATATTCTATCTCTAACATTTCTAACAATAATAACTTTAATAATATTCATAATTCATGTTATAATAATTAAAGAAACAATCACACAGCAGTATACTTATTAAATAAACACGAACCATAATCATCTATTTATAGGTTATTAAAAATGGTAGGCTTATTTTTTATTGAATATTTAACGACGCATGGTGGTAATTGATAACTATTAACTTACTAATACCTATAATAATGGAGAGTAGATAACTGTTGTTTTTTATCAACATGCAGAGTAAAATCGGAATATAAATCTATTGGGCGTATTATGAGTATTATAAGTACCTACATAATAATATCACAGATTATATTATATTATGTTTTATATAATCTGTGATAATATGAAGAACCGTATAATATGCACTATAACTAGGGACAGAGGTCGAAGACAAACTACCATCAACTAATGACTGTAACTATAGGTACAATAATATAGTATACAAAATATATACAATACGGCATAATCAAAAAGGCAATACACCACATCCCACGGGTCACTATAATATTATAATTAATGTTCGATGAGCTTGATTTTAAACTTCCTAATTTCCTGCCTGGATAAAGATATAATAATATAATTTCATTTAAGAGACGATAACTGACGTAGTAGCTTATGTTATAGAATTGTATAGGTGTTATATTTTATACCTGTGGAGTATGGACTGATATACCTCAGGTTTGTTTCAACGCTATTATTGAATTATTAGTACACGGTATACGTATCCGTCAGAAAAGATCAAAAAACTGGTAGACACTATAAAAATGCAAGGTTAATTAAATGAATACGAATTAAAATATAATGTGTATAATAATAATAGTATGTTTAAAGTATGTGTCCCGTGAGTATTAATGCAAATTGGTGGTGGGGGAGAGGTAATAATGGTAATATTGTAATACCTATTCATTACTAGTGTTGTACCATTTCAAAACAATAATATTTATAGTAATATATACGAAGTGATCTTAAAGTCTGTTTTTTTAATGTTTACAGTGTGACCAACTACTTTTTAGTGAACTTGTCCATCGCCGATCTTCTAGTGACATTCATATGCATGCCAATGGCCGTTGGACAGTCGGTGACCGGTTTATGGCTGTACGGCGAGACTATGTGCAAATTGACATCGTATTTACAAGGTATAATAATATTATAACTCTGGTCTATCGATATCTTGTAACATTCGTATACGCTGTAGTTTCTCAAAAATTTAATGCAAAATGTATTTTTGCAACAAAATATCAATAAAAAATTAAGAACCAAGTGTTTAAGTAAAAAAACAAAAATAATATTATGTGCAGTAGAACTGCAGGTGTACAGTCCTTGTAAGCGAGGGGATGTGTTTGCGTTTTGTTATTCTCTATACATATAGTTATAAATTAAAATAGTTTATAAGAATTTAAAAATTATACTACATAATATGTGTAACAATGCTGACACAAGTAGATACGTGAACTATTGTAAAAACCATAAGTTCTCATAGTACGTGGTTTGGAGGTTAGGTTGGACACACAATGAATAACGTCATAATATAACTTATTTCTATGGAAGCAAAGCATGTCAGTGGATTAATAAATTTATTTTCTTTTCTTAAAATTCTTTGTTATGTCATCTTTTTCAATTGTAACAATAAGCTTAAGGGGCGATATCAAGGGAGTATTACAGTCCCTGACGCTGCAACAGTGGCAGCATCGTTGGACATCATCACTCACGAAATTAAATGTTATCAAACCTTCCATCAACCCTTGGCCAACACTCACCACCAAGAGACGTCATGAAGTCATAGTCAACCGACTTAGAATCGGCCATACGTGGCTTACACATAACTTCCTCATGAGACATGAAGATCCAACCCAATGCACAACCTGCGGGGAAATCATCACCGTCGAACACGTTCTTCTTCACTGCCGGAAATACGCGGATACCAAAACCTCTCTAAATATCCCGGACCACCTCTACGAAATACTCGGACCCGACCTCAAAAACTTCAATAACACCCTAATGTTTTTACAGCAAACAAAACTGTACAACCTTATTTAATTACATTGTTCTTTTTTTTTCTATTCTATTATTTATCACTATTTTGTACACCCTTAAACTTAGGATTAGTAATAACCATAATTTTTTATATCCAAAAATGTAAAAATGTAAATACCGTAAGCCAATAACCTTTGTTGTTGAGGCTTTAAATAAACAAAAAAAAAAAAAAAAAAAAAAATAAGCTTAAGTGATAAAAATAATAAATAATGACATAGGAAAAATAGACCTAGAAGAGGTCTACCAGCGGTAGTATTTAAACGTGAATATATTAATTAATAAAATAATGATATTAATTAAATTATAATAGTAATACAATAAATAAATAGTAATCATAAAGTAATAATGATGGTTATAAATGAAACTTGAAAGCGATATTTTTTTTATATATACATTAGATAAGCAGGTCACGTGACACCGCTGACTTTTTAGCCTTTTTTTGAGAAGAGTTGCAAATGATAGTTGGGTTAGGTTAGGTTAGGTTGAGATAGTGAGTTGGCCTCGTCGTTTCGTTGACTTGCAAAACGTTTCAAAACGTTTTAATTCCTTATTTGATACAATAAGTAATTGAATATTAATATTATATTATTATAGGTCTATATAGACTTATAGAAATGAATGAAACATTTGTCATTTTTACATTTGTCCCGAGGACTGGGAGGCGTGGAAGTGCAAAACGGATTAAGAGTGATAGAGTTGTATCATAATAGTGAGAGAAGTGGCACTGTTCCGAGGACAGGCAATACGTATACCTCTAATAAAGCCCGATCCTCGTAACAAGCTCCACCATTGCACTCGTCATCATACCTAGTGTTTTTTCTATTTCTATAAGTCTATGTATAGGTCATACATAAGTATAATATTAATTTTGAGAAATAAAATTATTTACTATTAAAATAATCAACAAATATCAGTGAATTGACTACATTTCAATGATTTCAATGAATTACAACATTCAATGAATGTTGTAAATAATTAATATGATGTACCATGCTTAAATATTCTGTTTATTTTCACATGAATATTATGTATTATACACAAGAGGATATCAATTATATTGTGACAATTAATTACTTGCTTCCTAAATGGTGGTGTTTATCCGATGTTTATTTGTATATTACAGTTATAATATTATAATGTTACCTAAATAGTCTTTTGGCTGGATAACCATTATAATATACTTAATGCTATACGTTTTAAGTTCAATTTTCATTGTTATAATATTATCTATATTTTATATTTTATTCATTTTCTTTTAGTGAATTATTTTGATTATAAACATTCACAAGTCACTTATACATAAACCTATCTATTTACTGATTATATTACAATTTATTACTTTATGTATTACAATATAATACTATTATGTATTATTTAATGTGACTGTAATAATTATAAAAATGGTCATAAACTGTAGACATACATCTATACCTTACTTGTGATTGGGCATGTAGGTATACATAGTTTTTAAATATAATATTGTAAAATTGTTACAGAAGTATCAGAGATTCACGACTATTGTAATTTTGTAATTGATGGTATGCTTGGTTTGCCTGCAAAGTGCACAACATAGAATAAAACAATTTTAATGTTTAATCTCATATTTCTTAAAACACCAGGATAAAGACAATTTTTAACACAGAAAATAAAATATGATTAAACGAAATACGCATATAAATCTTTAGAAAATTACTAAGACAAATTGAAAACAAAACATTTCTTTAGCTTTAACAAAATAAATTGTTCAATCAATAAAAGAAACTATACAAAACTTTTATAACGGAACAAATCCTTCTGTTTTTAACTCTTTGGTTAGAAAAAAACAATAGTAGACAAAATTCTAAACAATACACTCATCAGTCCCAAACCAATTAATTTCACTCAGAATCTAATGATATAACGAAAATTAATAATTTAAACTATATTTTACGTTTGTCGTTTACTTATTTTAATAGACAGAACGAGGTACAACATTATATGATTAAAATACTGCTATCTAGTATCTGAATATGTAAAAAAAAAACACTTTTTTGGCAACAGTATCTTTTCTGATAGGAAAGTGAATCTAGTTGTTTTTCCAGTAGTTTTCAAAAGCGCCGTGAAAAACAAAAGAAAAATTAAGGAAAAACGGGAATTTTTACGCAAAATCGATTTTTTACTAAATCGATTTTGGTTTAGATTTTAACTCTAAAACAAATGACAGTAGATACATGAAATTTTTACTGAATGTTTATATTAGAATTTTCTATACACCATGACTTTTTTTTAAATATTTTGACTTATTTTGAGCTGTTTAGGGACATTTTCAGTTTCCAATTTTTTTAGTTTTGTATTCTATAAATATCAATAAAATTTTATTTGTTGGGTACAAAAGCTTGAAAATGTAATACAAGGCTCCTAATATATTGTTTCAAAGACGGATGAAAAATATTAAAAAAATTCTTAGTCACAGTTTTTTGTTATAAGCATTTAAAGTTCAAATATTGACAAAATACGTAAAATTCACGAAAATGTGCAAATTATTAAAATTCATAAATATTTTTATTTTTAAAACTAAGATTTGAAAATGTAATACAAGATTCCTCAGAAGGTTGTCAAAAAAAAATTTTATGAGAGTTTTAAATTCATATTTTTACAACATTTGATATTCATTTCTTATATAATGATTTTCTTATTTTGTTGTAATTAAAAAACGAATGACTGTAGAGTGTAGATACTTGAAAATTTCACTAAATGTTTATCCTCTTCATGCACGAATTTTTAGATTTTCATATTTTGCGTATTATCAATACAGTAGGTTATCACACATGTGACTAAAAATTCTCATATAGTCTGAACATAGGAACGAATATTATGAGACGGTTGTTATCAAGTGTATCATATGATACCTTTATGCACAAATGGATCAAAAATATTTAACAGCTAAAATTAAATTAGTTGCGGTATCATATGATACCTACATGCACGAAGAGGTTATATTAGCATTTTCATCCAATTTTGAAAATAATTTGACTCTTTTTGAGCTGTTTACAGACATTGTCAGTTTTCAATTTTTTTAGTTTTTTTTTTTCAATAAATACCAATAAAAATTTAATTTGTTGGATAAAAAAGCGTGAAAATTTAATGCAATGCTCCTGATATATCGTTACAATAGCAGTTGAAAAATATTAAAAATACATAGCCACAAATTATTTTTATAAGCATTTAAGGTTCCAATTTTGACAAAATTTATCAAATTATCAATTTAATTCAATTTTATCAAATTAATTTATCAAGTACATAATAATTATTTTGTAGTTAATAATTTATAAAATTATCAACTTTTATAGCTATGGATTGAAAATTTAATACCAGATTCCATTAAAAGCATATAGTATGCAAATTACTTTATTCACAATAATATCATCAAATATACTTGGTAATATCATAGGCTGACTCACCGTTTTCGCTCGGAATCGTTTTTCTTATATATTGAATTCAAATTTAAGACCATTCATTACAGTGACCCACTTGTAACCTACTTAGCAGTAGAGCGACATCCACTTGACCACTTTTTTGTTTTTATTTTTTAATTTTTAACAACATTCATGCAATGAAAATTAGCAATAACATGCAATACAATCAAATAATTGTCTTAATGGCTTATGCCAATGATTTAAAATAAAATCACACTTAAAATAATGGTTTTTGAGTACTTTGTCACTGTCAACCGTAATCTAGTAATAAACAAATAACTATTTCCAATTAAAGTTTGAAACTTGCAAAACAAAAAGGTGGGAAAAACATTTTACCATCTTACTATTTTTTTCTACCAGAGGCTAGAGGGATTAGTAAAAGTCCACAAGTAACTTTAGCGAGATGAAATAGATTAATACAATAGAAAAACAAATAACTTTTAAGTATTACCATTAAAAGGATTTCCGTTCTAAAAAACACGCATTACATAAAAGTAGTATTCGATACAATCTTAAATTTTTTAATCGTTATGTGATTTAAAATATTAGAATATAACTTTCAAACATTCTTTTTTATACATATATTGTGGTTTTATACATTTTAAGCCTAAATCGTCAACTACCTACCAAAAAATACTTACGATACTGTAAAATTCCCCTGAAAATAATTTGTTTGTATCACTATGTTACTCAATTTATTAATTACTGGCGCCCTAATAACAGATAGAAGATTTTACATTCGTGTATAATTTCTACATGGGGAAATTATAATTAAATTACATTTGAACCAATTAATATGCTAATGTAAAATAAAATAACAAAACATGAACGCGGATTGCAGTACCACTGTACCAGTATTATATGAGTAGGGAGTAGGCACTAGGATAAAGCTTTCAAAACGCAAGGATTATATTCACTATAGAGGAAAAAACCGTAGAAATGAACTGCGTAGTATTTAAAATGTTGTTGAAAAACGATAAATTATTAGGTTGGTAAAAAAACTGTTTCCCTATCCAACATTTTATTGATGCACGAATATTTTAAACAATGAGCTTTTAATAAATTCTATAGAAATAAATTTCTGATAACAATGAATTGTTTCTATAATTTAACATTGAGAAAAATATTATGATAGTCCTCCAAGTGTGGTCATATTGATAGGTAATCATTATTCATTACCTATTCCCAAAATAATAATAATATTTCGCATCCCACAATACCACTAAAAAAAAATATACAATTTACCTAAATAATGTTAAAATAGAAATGCACCTGTCCAAATACCACAATAACGATTGTGGCTCATTGAACTAATCATCCAATTTGATTTGATTATTTCCTAATTATTAGAAATTTATTAAAAATTAAAACATACAATTAATTACTCATCTATTTCATGTACAGTTTTTGAAATATAGTAATATTATTTGTAGTATCACAAGTTGTAACAACTAAAAAAATGTATGTAATAATCATATAAAGTAGATGTGAATGTCAAGACATCACACAAACATATATGTCATAAGAGATTTTTTTAAATTTCGGTTTTTTAAAAGTTATTTTATTTTATTTATAGGTGTTTCAGTTGGAGCAAGCGTTTTTACTATAGCTGCAATGAGTATAGATAGATATTTGGCTATCGAACATTCGATGTCATTCAGAAAAGTACTCAATCGAAAATCAACCATATATGTAAGTTGAATATAACGTTATGAAAGAATAATAATCATTTTTATTGTTTTAAAAATATTACATTGATTAAAAGAATATACAAATAATAAAATTGAGCTAAAAAAATTGCTTGAGTTAGAATTTAGAACTGAGACTTTAGAAAACACAATAATTATATAACATGACTAAAGGCTAAAATACACTTTTAATGATAGAATATAGTAAATTATACTGCAAATTATACTGCGTGGTATATACCTACCCAATATATTTATGCATATAATAGGTACGCAATAATATGATTTACACGACGTTGAACATATATTACATATATAATATATATATATTATACTGTGTGTATCATTGTATCCATAGGTATATATAGGAGCTTCGACGGGTTTAATGAGCGGTCCGACGCTTGTATATCATATAGATAATGGTATATAATATTTTTAGGTACACATTGTGCATAAATATAAATAGAATGATGAGGAGACGTTACACCTATATTATATGTAATCAAATATTTGAGCTAAAAATAAATGTCTATTAAAATTATTGTAAAACGTAAAGTATAGACGGAAAGCAAGAATTTAAATAATTTGACATTTTCAAAAATATTCAAGCATTATTACAAGTTCAGGTTTTCAAAAATGATGTGTTTATTAAATGTGCCCGGTCAGATACGTGACTTTTTATTATTTATAGTAATTGTAGCTTACGAAACTCTATTTTTTGAATTTACGTTAATTACGCTTATAAAACAATGCAATTAATATTCTCAAGTTTAACAGTATATGTTACGTCAAATAAACATTTTAAATATTAACGCTCAAGTATTGAAGTTTGTTGATCTAACAAAGTAATGTACATATATTGCCTATACATTACGCCGTACAATAAGAATGTGGTACAAACTTACTATAATATTAATGTATAATATTATTTTACCACGCATAGAGACCAGCTATTGGAAATCACCTGTTATCGCTCATCTCAGATAACCTTGCTCAGAACTGGTCGTTAATTTACATTAACTATAAAATTATCCTATCGATTTTTATAAACAAATACTTCATCAAGTGTATTAAATTTTAATACATTTCAAACAAAATTATTTTAAATAAAACAAATAAATATAATAATAATAAAATAATCCACTCGAAAAAATGTTTTGAACTTTCAAGTGGTATTGAATGAGTATTATAGTGACTAAAAAATATATACTCCTACATAAATATCATTAACATTCACATACAATATTATGACACACATACAACGTTAAAATTGTACATTTATTATACTGAAAGTTGTGGCACAGAGTTGCAGATTTATTCAAGCTTTGTACAAATAAAACTATACAATGTAAGCACTTCAGAAATCATAATTACACATTTGAACATTTGGCTATAAATTTGTTTTACTACGACTATTCAAACAAATTTGTTCAAAACCCGAAATTATACAATATTATATTCTTGAAGTACACTTCCTGTGACTTTTAACAAACCATTGTTGTATGTGAGCAGAGCTACAAAAAATCGGGTGTGCAGTGCGCACACGGGTCCTAAGCATTACATACATTTAGGGGGCCCCGTGCCCAGCCTGGAGCAAACACTAGAAAAGCCAAACTAAATAACTCACAATAAAATTTGTTTTTTTATTTAAGCTATGTTTTTTTTTTAAGTTGGGAACATGGGTGTAGTAGGTTTACTAATATTAGATATTATTTGCATTTAAATAGCATGGTAGGTACTAGGTACTAGGTAGAATCATGTATATTATACTATGTTAGAAACTGGTGGGCATCAGCGATTCGAAATTCGAAGTACAATCAATTTGTCCATAAGTTTTATTTTTGAGTTGACACTCTATTTTTTTCCCATCCAAGTGTCATTGTTTGTCGTCTTGTCGAAAGAACAACAACTGGCCGATACCAACGACGGTCGACGACGCTCCATGAAAGTAATATTATAAAGTAATATCTCATCCACGAATAATAATATGGGATCGTCGGATTTTTAATACTGTTTAATATTATAAATGCAATGACAAACGAACTTTTATTTGAGTCAACATAATATGATTTTATAGAAAAGTACCGTGATGATATTAGTATTGTCTTCACGCATAATTCAATGAGTTTAAGAGATTTTTTGTTTCAAAAATTAGTGACCTTATAAAAATGAACATAAAATATCTATCATTATTTTTTCTAATATATTTACAGCTACAATGATATTTATTACTATGTAAGTCTGCTTCTGCTGAAAGTTCGTTTTCAAAACTAAAATTAATAAAAATTATCTACGTTATATCATGTCACAGGATAAATAGTCAAGCTCGGCTATATTAAAGATTGAAAGGCTCCAAACTGCTGAAATATATATAGACAATATAATAAATATATTTGCATATGCAAAAGCCAGAAAAATTAATTGTTTATATTAAAACTTAGATGTTGTAAGATTTTGTATGATTTTGTAATTTTTATTTTATAAAAAGTAACACCTAGGTACTTAAAAATTATCTACTATCTAATATTTAATTTTGTTGAAAAAAATTGTGTAATTTTAATAATTATTATAGTATCTTAAAATGAAAAAAGACATTTTTTAAATTCAAACAAGGTTGTTAATATAATATAAAGGTTGTTATAATAATATAACTATATCGAAGTGATAAAATATTTATTTAAACAATGAGTCTATTGAGTATTTGAATTTTGAGTAGGTTACAATATCAACTACATATTTGCGTAGGTACTTCATAAATATGTAATGTTGTATAATATACAACAGTTATAGGTTTATATTTATATATATATATATATATATACGCACAAACTGAAGTAAAACGGGTTTTAAAACCTAAAAATGTTGGTGCTTAAAGATTGTAAGACTTGCAACAAAAATTAATCTAGGAAGAGGCCCAACATAATTACCACCCATGGGCCCCATATACTGTAGTTGCAGCACTCTATATTAGAATATAAATGTACCTATAGATTTTATTTCTTTAGAACCGGGGAACTCTCTTTTGCTTTATAATGGTTTCAACTTTTCAAAAATATTTCATAATTTTAATTGACGAGTTAAATTTTAAAACAAAATAGTTATTTTATATGATTATTAATATTTTCTTGATTTGGTTGGTTAAACTAAGTCTCGCTAAAAATAACACATAACTAATTCAATGCACGGAATAATGGTATGAACTTTATCGGATTGTTTACCTCTAGATAATAATAATTTATATTTTACATGACAAAAAGTATCAGTGGTTGATATTGTTTTGAATTAAAACAAAATAACTAAAATCATTTGAGCGATAATCGCCATTTTACGATTGAATATTAAACGTTGTCAAAATTTGAAGACTTAATAAAAAAAAAGGTGGGCAAGTGGGTGTCGCTCTGCTGTACAGTAGGTTACAAGTGGGTCACTGTATAATGGATGGTATTAAATTTGAATTCAATGATATAATATCATTGTATAAGAAAAACGATTCTGAGCGGTGACGGTATGTCAGTCTATGTATCAGACATATTATATACATATTTATGGTATTAAACAAAAAATTGACCTATAATAGGTACCTATAATAAATTCCAAATTAATCATATCACAATATCCATTAGATACTTATAACGCGTTATACATCAACAAAAACCGCGATACTATCATAGATATATAATAGTACACTTTAGAAGTTTCAAGTACCCACGAATAATATTATTCAATCACAAACAAATTACTAAAATAGTTATTTTAGGTTTTCTAATATGTAATTTCGTCCAAATTTGAATTTAAAATGTCTGTAAAAAATAAGTGTGTTCATATATTTAGATTTTTTGGTTATAGTATGAACTGTTTATGAGAACCTTTGTGTTGAATTTGTAATCCTTAGCTATAAAAACTGAACATTTTATAATTTATTAATTACAACGATTGATAATTTTCGAGATTTTGATAAATTTTGTCAAAATTTGATCTTTAAATGGATATAAAAAAAAACTGTGACTATGTATTTTTAATATTTTTCAACTGCTATTGTAACAATATATCAGGTGCCTTGTATTAAATTTTTACACTTTTTGGCCCAACAGATAAAACTTTATTGATATTTATAGAAAAAAAAACTAAAAAAATTGAAAGCTGTAAATGTCCATAAACAGCTCAAAAAGAGTCAAAATATTTTCAAAATTGTATGGTGTATAGAAAATGCTAATTTAAACATTCAGTGAAATTTTCATGTATCTACAGTTGTTCGTTTTTGAATTGCAACAAAATAAGGAAATCGCTACATGAGTAATCGAGTGAAAATCCAATGTTGTAAAAATTTGAATTTTAAACGCTCATAAAATTTTAATTTGACTGTCCGGTAGAGATTTTTTATTGATAAAGGTAGATAATCTTATAAGGAATCTTGTGTTTCATTTTCAAATCTTAGATTTAAAAAGAAAAATTTTTACGAATTCTTAACTCAAAATAATTTGCTAATTTTCGTGATTTTTCCATATTTTGTCAATTTTTGAACTTTAAATGCTTATAAAAAAAAATTGTGACTAAGGATTTTAATATTTTTCATCTGCCTTTGAAACAACATATTAGGAGCCTTCTATTAAATTTTCAAGCTTTCGCAACCAACAAATAAAATTTTATTGATATTTTTAGAAAAAAACTAAAAAAAAATGGAAAATGAAAATGTCCCTAAACAGTTCAAAATAAATCAAAATATTTTGAAAATGTTATCGTGTATAGAAAATGCAAATATAAACAACCAGTGAAAATTTCATGTATCTACGGTCATTTGTTTTAAAGTTACACCAAAAACCAAATTCGATTTTTTTGGAAAATCGATTTTGCGTAAAAATTCCCGTTTTCCCTTAATTTTTATGTTGTTTTTCCCGGCGCTTGTGAAAACTACTGGAAAATGTTTACTTTTGACCCCCCAAAGTCCCAACTAGATTCACTTTCCTATCAGAAAAGGTACTATTGAAGAAAATCGAAGCACCTTTACTGTCCCAAAACGTGATGACAGACACAAAAAAAAATATAAAAATATAAAAAAACACACATCATTGTAAAACCAATACATTCATCGCTCCGCTCAGAATCTAAAATGATTATAAACAATGATGATTATATACTTCCGATATTGTTTTGCTGTAAAAACTTCTATGAGGATACGTGTCCCCATATTACATTTGAAAGCCTATTAATACCGATAATTAAAATTGATCGATGAACAATCAAAAAAAAAAAACCACAACACTTATGGTAGTACCCTGCAGTAAATACAATAGCTTGAAATTATTCCATATACTAATTAGATTTTTCTTCTCTAAAAATAGATTTATTTTATAACAAAAAAACATATAAAATAATTTGAGACAAAAATCGTTATTTTTCGTTTAAATAACAAATGTATTATTCACCGGTAAAACTTTCACTTTCTGAATTTTATTTTATGGAGCTATAGCCAAAATTCGTCCTCTGTGATACTATATTACATTTACCTTGAGATAATAAGTTACTCATCAATAATATTATGTAGGATATTCCCTATAACTTTTCAACCTATTTGAGACATTTGTTCATACATTACGAACATAAATTGAATCAATGGAATATGTATGACCATTTTCTAATGTTGTATAAAAAAATCCATAAAATTGTTTTTTTCTAAATTATCATTCTAGTAACCGATCTCCTGTTTATTTATAAATATGCATGAATTTTAAACTAAAAAATCAAATTGTGATTTACTTATTAAATGTATTTACCTAATTGTTCATTTACAGGTCATACTTGCTTTATGGCTTGTGTCCATGACTATATTCGGCCCAGTTTTATGGGTTCGTCAAACAGAATCTGTGGAGTTGGGAGATGATCCAATTTTAATCGATGCTGTCCATAGATATGGTTTGGCTTGGTGTATAGAGGACTGGGGACACCCGCACGCAAAATCTACGTTATCTAAACACGTTTATGGTACATTTTATGTAATTACTTATTAGACTTATCTATAATATGCATCAAAAACAAAAATATAATTACCTACAAAAAATTTATAAAATATGTACAATTCAACTGTTTTAATTTCTATAAGCTACTATCATTATTTCTACAATACTTATTATTAATAAATATAGTATTATTGATATAATATTATTTGTTTTGTAATATTAAAAGTCGATAGCACGTTTATCAATTTGAACGTGTAATTAGTACTATATGTATAGATATATGCGGCACATTTAAAAAGTAAAAAGCGTAATAAAAGTAAAAATCCATTATAATTTACAGGTATTCTGTGTTTTGTTCTGGTGTATGCTACACCTGGATTTCTAGTTACTGGAGCCTACACATTGATGGGTCGGAGACTATGGGCAGTACGACCACCGTTTGATGACCAGCAGGGCATGATAAGTGTTCAACAGGTTAATAAATATATTATATAGGTAGGGACGGTAGGGTGTTTCATAACCATGAACGGAATTTAAATGAGTTTTTTTTCAGTTTTCATGACAGATATAGTTTTATTTTTGTTGTTACAACTCATTATATCCTTTCGATTCGACATTTTTAATGGTTTACGAGATTTGGTTTATTGTGTCAATTATGGTGCGTCTTAATGTTTAGCATCACATTTTAGTACTCAAAACGCATTATAAACACCGGTAAAGTGCCGTTCACGTTTGTCACCGCAGCCATGATGCACGTTTCACACTAATTAAATCGGAGTTTATAATATAAACTATATATATATATGTCTAAAAACATATATATAAATATATATGTATATAAAAACTTCTGTAATAAAGTTATCCCTAAATAGTTTTCGTCCGTGTTTATGAAACACCCTATATATATACATTACATATTATATTTAAAATGTATGTATTATGGCTTCAATTGTTTTTAATTATTACCTTGGTATATGTTTTGGCAGAAATGAAATTATTTATTGTGAAATTATTAATCTCAATTTATTATAAAACAAACAAGTTGCGTGTTATTTGGATGTTTACATTTTACAGTACACAATAATTGATTATTAATTATTAAAATAATTAATTTAACCTCGTTTTAATTCTGGCCATTTTTTAAACATCCAAAAATTTTATATTTTAATATAAAATACTTTCCTATATTTTCATAAAAAATTTCAAACAAACAAACTCGGTAAATAATAATATATAAAAACAATTTTATAGCATAAGTTTTTTAGTTATTGATAAAATAATAATCATATACCAATACCTACCTTTATAAAAATTACTTAATTTATAATATTTAGGTACTATTTATAAAAATTGTATTTTAATTTTCAGGTCAGAATGGTACGAGAGAGACGTAGGGTAGCAAGAATACTCTTTTTCTTAGCAGTTATATTTGCATTGTGTTGGTTACCATACAACTTATTAACACTTTTTTTAGATTTAGACATCACACTTGATAAATTTGGTCTAGATCAGGTATTTACGATTATTACACCAAACTATATTGTATTTATTCGTACAATATAGACAATTATATAACATCCATTTTTTTTTTTTTTTTTTTTAGGAGTATTTAATGAAGTGGTATCCATTTACACTTCTTTTAGGCCATGCTAATTCAGCAATCAACCCTTTGTTGTATTGTTTTATGACAAGGAATTTTCGAAGAACAATCAAGGGTTTTGTATGCAACACTGGAATTGCGAAGCCGAGAAGAAGAAATCGATGCAAAGTAAGTTGATAGTCTACGACTTCCAATGAAGAATGTTTAAGTCGTGTGTACTTACAATAGATATGAGATATACATTTATTTGATAGAGAAAATACAATATTTCCCCATATTAAAAATCAACATCACGTTTGATGGTCATAGATCATATTTCTTCAAATTTATATTGAACAATAAAATAGACTTAAAAAATATTAAAAAAATTTTATAATAATTTGGTATAATTATATGATGACCAGACGTACTCTTTAGCGTAGGACAATACTATTTTTTGATGCGTGTCCTAGTGTCGTTAATAATAGTGTGAAGTACATGAAAATGTACTCCTATTTTTTTTTAAATTATTGTGGACTCATACATGTTTATGGTTTTTATAATTTGGTTATTAATTTATATTTTATGATTCGACCTAAAACATTCTGATTGGTTGGTAGCATGGGTAGCATTGTTGACTGTTTTGTTTTATCAGTGATATTACTGAAGATAAAAATTCATAGAATAACAGTAAACAAAGATAAACGGTAAATGTATACACTATACAGATTTTTTATACAATGAATCCACAAAATAGAAAATGTGTATTTAATTCAAATCTACAGAATGAGTTTAATTTTATAAAACCTACCTCAATATCTCCTCATATTGTGTACTGTGAAGTATGTAAAAATTATTATGTGATAATTTTTTATTATGTTTAAATTATAAAATACCATCATAAAGGACTCGTTATTTATTTTTTAAATTTAAATGTTATGTTTTTGGAGTAAAAATGTAGGAAACATATTAATAAAGTTTTTTATTTATTTAATTAAACTTTACACTTGGTATTTTTACCTTTAAAAAATAATTGCTTTATTTTAAGTTTACTTTACATTACTTATATTTCAAAGTATTTTCATCATAATAGCTAAATGATTTGACATTATAATTTCAAATAATTGGTTTTTATAGTTGATAATAATAATAAAAAAAAGAGTAATCAGATGAATAAAAAATAATTTTTATAGAAGGGGATATGCAGTATGCACCATGGCTATGACATGAGTAAAACAGGTAGAATAGGAATAGAAAGAGGAGAAAAAGTACTGTTTTTAAATTTCTATATCCGGTCACCATGATATTTATTATAATGTACAATATTTCAATATTCTATATCGGGGTCCGCAACCTTTTTGATGCTGTCAAGTGTCAAAAAATTAATAAACTTCAACAATTATTCACATGCCACAATTTTAATACACTTTATTTTATTTTAAACAAAAATGTTTAATTATATACAATTTAGATTATTTAAGTTAATAACTGAATAAACCCCTGGGTATATTAATTTAATAACGTATGAACCAACAAACAACGTTTTAATACTCCATTTTCAGCTCATACTATCTTAGTTCGTGGTTTTCATACAGTATAATGTCTATATTTTCATACAATTAACTATACATTTTACTCGTGGGCCACATAAAATTGCTACAAGGGCCGCCTGCGGTTAAAGGTCAAACACACTGCACACATTATTACATATCTAATTTCAATGTATAATGTAAGTACAATTTTCCTGATAATATGAAATGTGATATTTTGACGGTTTGGTATATCTTTTTTAGCACGTTAAAATTGAATTATTTACAAAAAATCATTTCAATCCGTTAGTTATTTATTTCCTACAGATATGTTCTATGTATCTTAATAGTTGGATAAAATTTCATACAAATGCATTTACTAACATGGAAACAATGATACATACGAATAATTAATTAATAATACGTTACGATGGATTAATTTAAATTTAAATAAAATATAAAGACAATGGATAGAGAGGTACATAACAATATTTAAATATTTACAAGAAGTTCAAATCCAAAAAATATGTTTAATAAACTTGCTGTATACCGTATATTATTTTATTGTCCAAGCATTATGAAATGTAAAGAAAATATTTATACCTCAAAACACTCGACATTTATAGAAGCACGTAATAAACAATTTGATAAATAAATTATAAGTCTCGATTTTCATTAATCGGTTTCAGAAAGGGCTGACCGAGAAAAGCACAACAAGTGGATACGGCTCGTTCCGCAACCCACGTCGGCTGTGTTTCACCCTGGCCCAACTACGCCAAAACAATACAGTCCAAACACGAACTGCAACGATATCAAACCTTGCTGTTCTGTAAATGAAAAAGAGTTCATTTTGTAATATTATATTGTATTGATTTGCTTGAATTCATTTTTATATTATATAATTAATGTATTATAATGTATATAAAGCTTGATGTATGTTCATACTCAAAAAAAACTAAACGTAAATATTATTATGTTTTTTATTATTATTATTATAACTTAATATTGTCGTCTTTTTACAAATATCTAACTATTTTTTTTTTAATTTATTGATATAAATATAATATAATAATATTACTGTACACACTCAATATTGCTTCTTCGTAGACACTTTCTCGATGGAATATTAAGTAATAGGTATAGTAATATAATAAGTATTATGTACTTTTTAAACTATTACATCGCATATACAATATTATATATATAGTATTATGTACTCAGTGTTACCTATATATTATGATATCAATAAATAATAATACAAAATAAATAAAAAAATTATAAACACCAGACAGGGTACTGAGATCGGGTATTACGGATTACCTCTATAGAGGTACCTACTATTCTCGAACTGTAGCTTCGCTCACTTCATAACCAGATGATATGGATATAAATATATTTTAGAACGAATTTTAATAAATGTTGTACATCCAAGTAACGATTCTTTAAGTGGTGACGACTTACCAACCGTGTATTGAAATTCCAAGTATACACCTAAACTTACAAATTCTATAAAAAAAAAAAATAAAAAAAATATTATCATAATAAAATATTTCGGCTGTTAATAATAGACACTCGTATTGATCTTGATAATATTATTTAGTATTTATCCATAGGTTATGAGTTGCAATAATTATTGTCGAGCTTTATTAACATTTTGTAGAAAGCTAAAAAGAACATATTTAAGTTGATCGATACCTTTTTAAAAGTATACTTTAACTTGTATACAATAACTTTTAGAATTTAGGTTTTGTCGTTATCCCTTGCATAATATTATTATAATGTCATACTTCAGAGTGGTCTAGTGGGCGTTCTTAAAATTATATGCGAAATTCTATACAAATATTTTTTTTCCATACAACCTTTATAATGTAATTTACAATAACCATAATATGAGCAGATAAAAACATTGATAGAAATATTAAGTTTTTAGAAACTGTAATGAATCCATCGATGTTTCGTAGCTTTATTTCACGTATGTGTCGGGCGATGTGGCCTAGCTAGAGTCTGTCAAGTAGATCCTCAAACAAAATATAAGTATACCCAGCGACTAACACGGTGAAAAAATTGGGTAAAAAAAATTCATAAAACAATATTTCTCCACCTGATCATTGTCAATATTATACTATTAATAAATTGACCTGCAATTTGTTTTATTATTCGCAATCGACAATGGTGTAGAATATCATGTTTTCAAAGACTTAACAAACTTCTATTGACGCTTTATCTGTACACAATACCTAATTGAACAATAGTATTTATAGTCCAGATTCGTACTGTTGTCTGTAGTTGATATTTTATTACATTATTAACAATAATTATTATTTTGATTTCTTAAACCTGAATACCTGTTAGATTACGTCATAGGTGTGCGCACAGAAACCCGAATCAGCTAGAATTTATTTTTTTGAGCAGCCAGTCTTTAAATATTGAATTATGGGACTCGGTAAATTTTAACTAGATAAAATAATATTTCCAAAAATTAAGGACAACGAACATTATAGTTCAAAACAATATATATATTTTTTTTTTCGTTATCAATTTTAGATAAAAATGATTACTTATATAATTATACATATTTTATAATACAAATTCTATCTATTTATCGGAATTAATATAATTTTAAACTGTAATTATTGTCGTCAACACATCTAGAAATAAATTGGAATTTTTTACGATATCGTCTGAAGTAGTTATATAATTGCACAGTACGTCATGGTATCGCTGTCACAAAACAAACTCATTATGAATGCTGCTATTGCCTATTACCGTCCAACATCCTAAAAAAATATTGTAATCAATTTGCGCAACAAGCTACATGAGATTTTTCTCCTCTCCACTCATTACAAATTTTTAAAAAAATGTTTGGTATATATTTAGCGTGACTTGGCGGGTCAGTAATGGAATATTTTGCTTGGCACCCGATCAGTAATGTCATTTATGGACCAGACAAGCTATACAGTTGCATATTTAAAAATACAATATATTAATTTGATTTTTATAACTTTTTTTAATTGGTTGGCCTGAAAAATGGATAAAATCCAGATAGGTTTTGTGGCATACATAATAATATACGTCGGTATTAAAAAAAAATTTACATCAGTACGACCCGATCATGTTTATTATAATTAAACATTTTATGGGAGGGGCTGTAGAATCGTTTCATCAAAATGTTGGACTTTTATGGCGTTTTTTTCACCCAAAAATTAGCATATTTAAAACAGTAATTTTTTTAAACAGACTTATTTCAACCACGTACACCGAAAGCCTTATTTTATAAAACTCAAATCACAGATATCATGAGAGAACAACAGTTCAAAATAATCACCAGGTGGTCTCTGAAGTGGTCTCTGAAGGGACCTCAAATAGGTTCATCATCAGACTTGAACACTATCAGACCTATCGAGCACCTTCAGGTACCATAGGCGCAATTTGGGTTAAATGTACGGGGATGCAAGATTTAGGTCGACATAAGTGATCAGTAGGGGTCTTTGCCCCTCACCCCCCTCCATTCATATACCTTAATTGTATACACCTTCGCATTAATGTTAATATAAAGAAGTACCAGCTATAACTGCTATAACATAATAAATTTTATTATTTTGATAGATACCTATTTATTATTCTTATTATGAAAATGATAAGGTATTAGAAATAAATGTATCCAAATACGTATGGCAAAATATAAGTCAGTAAAAAATAAAAAATCGAAGATGCTATCCATAATTTGGGGGGGGCTAAGCACCCTCAAGCACCCAGAAATTGAGACTATGTCAGGTACCCAGCACGTCTTGTTATTGAAAAAAAAAACACTAGAAAATATTTGAGCATTTCAATAAATAGTTATTAAATTATTTCTGATTTCAATTTTTTCGTCAACAAGCAACTTCTTCTCATCAGCTCATGACTGTTCAGACGAACAGTATGAGTTACATCATTCACAAAAGTGCTTTTTTTACAAGTCCATAACGTTTATAAAAAAAACAAATTCGTGCTTTAAAATTTCGTAGTAAAAATTAACTGCGATACTATAATATTATAACAGTTAATTTTCATATTTGATGAATTAATGTTATCACTAGAATTCTCGTACGGCTACATTACATTTTTAATAGCTTAGATAATATACGCAATTCGTATGAAAATCGTTATAGATCGATGAACAACAGATTAATTTCGACGAATATATTATGAATAGTTTTACTCGGTAAACGTACAAGATATGGCGTTTACGTAATTCACATTTATATATACTTACGACATAATATAATATAGTATAATGAATAATGATAAGCAACAGAATAATATATTTTAAATTTTGAAAGGTTCTTACACGGTATGGTATATTGCAGGCACTGGTAGCGGATGGTATAATAAGAAATTATTACTGTCTATATATACTGAAAAGTGAATCCCGACCACGACTTCCTAGCGAGAAGCGGTTGGGCGGGGACTGCAATCCTAAATTTCATAATAATAATAATGCTAACATAGTACATACAATTATTTTAATTTGTATTATCGAGCAGCATCGGCAGACATGAATAAAAATTACAATATCCATTTTAAATATTATTATATTATGTCGACCGCCATTTGGAAACGTTTCAGCGAATACATCTCCTGGTCCATTTAATAATTATGCGATGGAAAATTACCATAACTCGTCCTTCGAAATGATACCGCGGCTATGATATTACTATAATATGTTTTTTAAAAACAACATTATCAACGTCCGAGCACCATAGTATTAAATTTAATCGATATCTGTCTATATTTTATTGCAATTCATTACTGCATGAAAGATACGCACATTTTACGTCACGCGCACATGCAGGGACAGAACAGGAAGGGGCCCTCCAGATATATTATTTCTCCATTATTTTTTTATAATTCATAAGATCTGATATTACTGCATTTGTTATTTAATATAATATAATAAATAATTTATTTATTACATTCAGATTATGATATACATATACTATAATGCTGTTAAAACAATATTTTAAATTATGAATACATTTAATATTGTAATTTATAGTATTTGTGTTGTAAAAAATTGTTTCCCCCCCCCCAGATCCACGCCTGCTTACATGAATAATAGGTACAATATGATATTTTATTATACAATAAACGATGCAATTGATGTGGAAGTTTATACTATCGTAGTCCCTCCTCAGTTGTGATACCAAATGAAAAAAAAACGGCATTATGATTGGCATTCAGTCGTACATATAAGATAACATTACATAAGATGTATCCAGAACGTGAATAGGTTTATTTGTATGTACATAGGTGGTGCGGATTTATAATGTGTTCAATAACTTTTAAGTCGATTTTCGTGGATGATTTTTAATTCTATTAATGATTAAATATATAATAATACGGTATAAAGGTGTATAATAAAAACCTGAAATTAAGAATAATGTCGGAAGCAAAAAATTGTGAAAAAATATCACTATTGCTTGGATACCCGGATAAAAGGGCATGGACAATATCGAAGGAAACTAAAGATATAAACTGGCAAAAGATAGGTACCGAAATAAACTACGGCAAAGAAATTAAATTAAATTAAAACTTTGCACGTACGAAGACGTCGTAAATGATAATATTATATTAATATACGAGCTCGTAAAAGATATAGTTTTGTGAGTAGGGAAAAAAACCAAACTCAGAGAAGTAAAATGCGGAAGACCGAACGTTAGAAAAAACACAATTTTAATAGTATAGATGATATCTTCCTAATGCATCTAAGAATAGGGCATACCAAATACAAACACGGCATTTCCGTTTGCTAAAAAAATAAGACTCATTGCATTTAGCATGTGGCGTATAATTAACCATCAAACACCAGTTGCTCGTTGAATGTCGACAAACGGATAGCAACTGCCGGAAATCAAAATAACATCCCTGAATTCCTCCACCGGTCCAGTTTAGGGCAAGACGGGCATATAAAAACAAGTAAATGCGTAAGAAGTATCAAAGAAACAATTAGTATAGATAATTTATTATTGTCATAACAGCAAACAAGGGAAACAATTGTAATCCGATAAAATTATCATTAATTTAGCAGATACACTACAATATAATATATTTTTTTATAATATGTGCACTGTGCAGGCTGAGGGCTAATATTTTCTTTTCATAAGTTTTCGGAAGTTTTTTTTTGAGTTCTAGCAATTGAATGTTTCGAACCATAACACTTTCATTTTGCGCCTCAGTCACACAAAATTATAATTAATGTAAAATGTATAGATACTCGGTGATCATGACCGTTCAACGGCACAATATCGCAATAAAGCTCAATGATGATGTAATCGTCCACGTATTATAGTATTTAGATTAAAACTGGCCCTTGAGCAGTAATTTAATCGATTGGCAACATTATTTCCTAGAATTTAAACGCGCTTCAGCGAAACATAATAGTACCTATACCATTTATTCGGAAATTTCAGCATTCTTCCTCTGTACGAACAGGACAATTATTCTCTAAAACTCAAATATCCAATCTCTAAAATTATGTTATCGAATGTAAGACGTAAGTATTTAAATTTGATGTTATTTTTTAACAATGATATTATTGATACGACAGTGATTTAATAACCAATCATACTGTAATAAATATGAACCATATGGACACCTATTGAGATTAAAAGTAGGTACATTTAAAGTTTTTTTTTTTCAATTGAACGACTTGTCGATTCGTAACTATAATAATATATAGGGTGTCACGGAGCAGAGCAAAATCAGAGTATAAAGTTATTTAGCATGTTATGAGTATTAAATATCTATGTCATATTATGAGTTGTTGGTACTAGGTAACTAGTGACAAAAATCGAAGCCAAAATACTGTCCACTATAGATACGTCATAAATCATAATACTATACAATACATCAAAAGGCGACATATCCCGAGCTAGACCACATCACACGAGCCGCTCTAATAGTTAATGTTTAAGGTGCGTATACTTTTCTGTCTTTAATTTCATTTGCGACACGATACGATGACCGACATAGTCGTAGAGATAATATTATATAATAATACCTACCTATATAGGTACCAATGACCTGCGTCGTTATAGTCGTTTCGACGGTGTTATTGAATTATTTAGTGCACGCGATATTTATGTCAGATAAAATCAAAAAACGACTGACGGGTACTATACAAATTCAGGTTCAATTAAACGGATACGAATTAAAATATAATAATATGTTTAAAGTGCATCAATACCCCAAGGGCCATTAGTATACCTATTAATGTAAAGTGGTAGTGGAGGAGGTAATACCGATTCACTACTTCTGTGTCTATTCACTTAAAAAAAATATATTTATAATATTATATACAAAGTGAATGTAAATGTTTTATTTTTATTAATATTTACAGAGTAACCAACACATTTTCGATGAACTTGTCCATCATCGATTATTTAGTGACATTCATAAGCATACTGATGGCTGTTGGAAAGTTGGTGACCGGTTTGTGGCAGTACGGCCACATCATTATGCGCAAATTAACATCATCGTATTCCCAAGGTATAATAACTGGTCTGTCGATTTCTCGATAAATTTAAACATTTTTTCATTCAAATTTAATACAAAATATATTTATGACGTAACGAAAAGGTATCAACCAAAAGTTGATGTAAAAAAAAAAAAATACATAGTAAAAAAGGAAAACAATAATAATCATATTACGGTTTTTGAGCGCAATGATTCGATTTCTTTAGTGCTGTATCCTAAAGAAGTTAGCACTTCATTTGTGTGCTGACCCAACAACGGAGGCTCTCTTCGGATTGCATTACTGCTGTTCTTGAATGTAACCGCTGGACCGACTACTTTCAGTTTTACGTTATATGAACAGTCAATATCTTGGACAATATTTATATCCTTAACGTGTTCGTTGTTAAATGCCTATAAAAATTAAGGATATACATTTTATGTTCATATCGAATTTTTAAATTAAATTAAATAACTATATAAATAATATTTTATAAAAGTAGGTACCTAATGTTTTAGTTAAACTATATTCAAAATCCCATGGCAAAACTGTGCTAAATGGTTCAGATGGGAAATAAAACGCGTTGTTTTACTCATCTAAATACACGCTTACAGCAGTAGAGTAAATTTATTAATTGTATAATATTATAAAAAAAAATCGTACACACAAATCGTATATCGTACACATCATTTGATACATCGTTCATATAGATAGTTTCCATTTAGGTATATATTGAAGGAGCCACGGAGGAGAATATCGAGCTTATTAGTTATTGTCTATAATTGATTGATGGATTATTGTGTATACTTTACATTAATAATGAGCTTTTCTGCATATATTATTATGTTGTAATATTAGATTTCTCTGGTGAATTACATTTTTTTTTTTCAAAACTATCCGCTAAAAGTTTGAGCTATTTCATATGAATGTTTTATGTAGCTTACAGGTCGTTTTAAAATTACACGGAAAAAAGAAAAACACTAACCCTATGTTCTACCTGGCGCAAAACAAAACGCAATAACATTGTCGAAAACAAACAATCTATAATAATATTTCGTATCGAAGAAACACATAAGCCTGCAGAACATTGTGTAAATTTAAAACTAAAGCAGAACGATGTAAACGAAAACAAGCCAGGACATCATTTTTCATTTTCTTCGCATATTATTATTAATAACGGACAAAAGTAAAGTTTAATGCGAAGATTTTTATTAAATTATATGACCATAAAATATTTCAAAAGCCGTGGTTAAGTTTAAAGATGAAGCCTAAAAGAAAATAAATAATGAAATAAATTAGGATAAAAGGTGTTTATAAACGTATAACTTATAGAATATGTGTACGTATATGTGTAATGTGTATTGTTACATGTTAGCTCTTAAACGGGCGTCATGCACTTGGAAGAATTACCTTTTTACCCACTTAATCAAAGTAATATGTATGGGCGAGTTTCTTATAATGTGTTTGAAAGAGTATGATACAATAATATAAAAGATAAAATTGTATGTTTGTAAAGATTAAGATAAAAGTAATATATAAAAACTATAGGGCATTTTATCAATTTAAATATGGCACATCATTTCAATTTTTAATTACACACACTTATATTTAACTTACATATTATTTTTAGTTTAATAATATTTTAACTTGATTTTCAATCATTTAAATTTTTAATCACAAACGAAAAAAAAACAATCTACTTTTAATCATACCTGTGGAATTTATGCATAATCAAAGTCTATAACATGTTAGAGAAAATGGATTGATAAAATTCAGCATCCCACTATCCCAGGATATTAAAAAAGATCGCCCAAGCACATTACAATGTTTTAAAATCACTCGCCCAAACGCATTATGCTAAATTGCCCAAACACATTGCATTTTTCAAAAATTTGACCAAACGCAAACCCCTCTTAAACAATTAAACAGTAATATTATCGTACTTGTGCCATGTCATTGACGGGGCCGTAAGGAAAAGGTACTCCTTCAAAAATCGTCATCCACTCTTCGTTTGTTTTGGATTCCAAAATTGGTTCGATGATGTTGTACAACTGTTCTCTATTCTTAACGCGACAGGCATTGTTCACGAATCGCTCGTCCGTAGCTAATTCCGGAATCGATACGCGATCGCAAAACGATTTAAATTGCACGTCATTGCCCGTACCAAAAGTAAGGAAGCCATTCGATGTTTTAAATGCTTTGTAAGGAACCATACTCTCGTGTTCAGTACCCCATCGTTTCGTTAGCATGCCTTTAAAATATTTAAGGCGTAATATAAGTGTAATATGCATAATATAAATTAAATAAAAAGTGTTGCGTATTAGGTACAATACTTTGATTTTCTATAAAATATCTTTAGATATAATATAATCAGCGTAACATTAATTGTCCTAAAATCTGAGTCATATGTTTTATAATATAAAATATAAAATAGGTCTTATTGAAAGTGTTCGTGAAACCAAATATACCAAGTTTTTATCACAACATTTATTCCGTAAATATAATATAATTTTTGTATCCCAAATTATTCCTGATGTATAATAATATCGATATATTTATATTTGAGCCATAAAAAATTAATCGTCTTGGGCTGAATATTTAAAAATGAAGGATTTCTCATAACTTTACTTGTGTGGAAGCTTAATAAAGAAGATAATTAAGTTTATTGTAATTATAATTGTTATCATTAAAATTATGATTAGATTAATCTAATTTCTTAGTGTATTCAGTAACTAGTGAGACAACTAATTATTGAAAATAAGTTAGGATAATAAATCCGTTCAAACGTTCGGATAATATGAAATGCTGGTTTCTATTTATTCTACAAAGTGTAAGTTATTTCTTTAACTGTAGTTAGGAACTGAAAAGTGGATGGACTGTATAGGATCATTTGAAAAATATATTGGTACCGGTAAAAAGTACATTTGGTAAACATCTTAATTTAATAATAATATTGTACGTGTTAATTCATATTGTACTTTTTTTGCTGATTTTCCATACCAAACAGTTACCTAATAAACGATATTTCAACTGAATTAAACATGTGCATATTTCAGATGATGTCTCCGCATTGGAGATATAGTCTCTTATACATACTCTCCTAATTTGCTTACATCGGAATGTTAAGCTACAAGTTACGTTGGATATTTGAAATATGAGACACTTCGTAGATCACTTCGACTTAGTACAGGTGCACTTGTTGACTTGTACGTCGATACTTATAATAAAATAACTATTTTGAAGTAGGTAGCCAAAAGCCACTTTACACTGTATAAAGCATATTTACCTGCGTTTAAATAATTTGATCCCAAATTGAACATCATAGAAAGCTGCGTCGATAACAGATCACAGTCAATTTTGTCACCAACGCCGCGATATAAAGCCGCTAAAATAGCACCATGAGCATACATTCCAGTCATTAGGTCGGTAATGGGTATAGCACATTTTGCTGGAACGGCGTCACCGGTGGCGTTCATTAGACCACCGATTGAGGCTGCAATAACATCGTAACCTGGTTTTTGGTTCCACGGTCCCTTAGATCCATAACCGGTTATCGAACAAAATACCAATTTCTGGTTTATCTTGCGTAAATCTTCGTATCCGATACCATGTCTAAAAAAAAACAGAAACAAGCCGATTTAATATGATTGTTTTATCCATAATATACTAAATATTATAGGTACGTATATTGTCACAAACAAATAACAATAGGTACCATTTAATAAAACAATTTTAATTTTAATGTCAAGTTGTAAAACAGACCATTTCATGCTTCAAACCAGTTATAGGTATATTATACAAATATGGTTATCATCAGGCAGTAAACTACATCGATAAAATTATTTTGTAAAATACAAATATCTCAGTTGGCCTAAATATCCATATTTGACGTTAAGTAATTGTCAATTTCTAAAGATATGTCATGTTGAAATTTTAAATCATTGAAGCTTTAGTGTAGACTTAGGTGTTTAGTATTGATACAAATACGACTTTACGGTTATAATTTATAAAATAATACAACTACAATATAAATATAATATAGAACTGGACTACATCAGGGACTGAATACACAGTGTGACATTTTATGAAACAGTGTCTTTTTGCATAAAATATATTAATCCATATTTATATATTATGCCATCGTTGACGTCAAACACGATATACGATACGAGCATTATTAATATATCCATGTAACAATTGAAAGTAATGATTAATGACCGAACATTATTGTGGAAAGTTAATTATAAGTAAATATACGATATTTATACAACGCGTTTACAATATTCTAATACATACTAACTAATATTAATTATTTATTTTATGATTTATAATATCTACATAATATACTCTATATAAGTAAGTATTCCAAATATTAATCGTATATAAACAAAATTCCATTAAATTTAATCTGTTTGAACATATTTTATGGTTTTGAAGGTGAAAAAGTTATTGTTAATGTTTCTATACTTTATAAAACTCCACCGAGCGAATATACAAAAAAACATTATTTTCCTAAAATCTTGAATCTTATTTTAAAAACAGTAACTACAGTAACTACCTACATGAAACCACAATTTCTTACTTTGTGTACCTATATTGTATACTAATAAGCACATTTTCTAAGATATATTTTACAATTAATGTAACAAAGGTATCGTTTGATGTTTATTCGACAGTCACTCTGTCGCTGTGAGCAGAAAACTCGGTTAGACTATAATATTTAGTTGTCAGGATTTGGCCTATACGACGATACTTATACAATATACGACTACCTACAATCACCTGGTGCTCAATAAAGTTGTGTGTATACCGAAAGTCCTATGACATCCTAGTTATCTCCGTAATAATATCAATATGCATCAAATGTATGTTTTTCAACAGTATATTATTGTACTCCATGAGAAATGAATACCATTATTAATTTGAATTTCTTCTTAAAAATTACCAGATTAATGTTGAAAGACCCTACATTTAAATATACCAGGTGAATATTTAATTCAACTACACTCATTATTTCAAAAACTAGTAACATTTTAAAAACATTTCTTTTGCATAATTTTAAGTCTTTACAAAAAAATATGTTTGAAAAAATGTTATTTTTTTAAGTTTTTACTTTTTAAATACAACGTCTATTTTTAATACCTTATTGCAAAAATTTAAAATAAATATTATTTGAATTATATACATGCAAAAAATTAGTACGTCCAAATGAATAATTTAGGTATATTAAATTATGTGAAAAATATGAGAAACAATAACCAAACAATAAACTATGCTTACTTGAACAGAAACAAATAAAAAAAACAATCCAACTATTTAACTGTCTGATCATTATGTGATTCCAAAGGTAGCAGTTCAATTTTGTAAACTAACAAATAAAAGATAATGTAGACACTAGACAACTAGCTTACAAAAAATGTCAAATCGATATGTATACATTTAGACTTGTAATGATTTTCATAAATAAATTAAACTCTAAATTCTAGAATATATTATTATTTGCATTTTGTCCCGTTGAAATTGTTATAAAATATATTAAAATGCAAGTTTCCACACCATTCAAAACCAGAGAATTTTTGTAAAGTAAAACCCAATTTTAAAAAAAAATTATAAAATTGTATTAAACTAATATTTTACAAATAACGTCGGTATTGTTTGTTGAATAATTATTCTTTTAAATGCATATTTCTATTTACTCTTTCCACGAAACAAGTAAATAATTGCTATATTATTATATAGTTTACCTGCAGATAATTTTGAATCAAAACTACAGTTAATAATGACACTTGATTTGATTAAAAAAGGGAAACGTCCAAAGTCCAATTGTCTAATTTGTCATGTCACAAGATTAATAATTATTAAGTAAAATGCTGGATTTAAATTGTATTAGTCTAATCCCGGGTAGGTATGAATGTTTTAATTCCTTGTTTGACAGAATATGCAATCATTTATTATACTATTATATTATCCCATACAAATATTTATCATTTTGCTTACTTATATGAAATTAAATTATTTACTAAAAAATTCAACTCAACCTTACTTTGAGTTGGTACATTTCAATAATAATTGCTGTAAGTTCTTAGAATGATATTTATTAATTTTTTTTTTTTATTGAAAAAATAATATAAATCAATATACCATGTGTTCAAAATGTTTGGAAACTCTTAAATTACCGTTTGTATATTTTAATATCTACAATCTACATAGAGCAATAAAAAATTGAGACTGCTGTATTTTTATTAGGTAAAAGTATTTTTCAGTCCTTTTCCAAATGTTTAAACATCTTACATAATAGGTAAATTTAATATACACTAAAGATTAACAATCAATTACTTGCTTCAGAAATGGTGCCGTAGAGTCAATTTTATCGTTATTTTGTAATTAATAGTATTTTTTTGTTGACTAAAACTTATAACGAAAAAACCTTGATGTATGTCATATTTCCTAGGATAATCCGAGAAAGTCAATTTGTAGTTTATTTATGTAAATATGATTAACTACTTTAATCACTAATTATTAATTTCCATTAAGTATTAGAGTAGCAGTGTATTTATTATTTTTAATTATAGCTAGAGTTGGTTAGAGTTGCTACTAGGTATGTTAGGACATGTGCGAGGACAATAAATACGACTAGACACTTTGTATTAATAATACTGTTATAGCTTTATCAAACTATAAACTTTAGTGTTAAAGTCTTATTGAATTATCCCTAGTGTGTAAAAACGTATGTAAGTACACACTTAAAATATTATTAACATTAGTGAATGCAATATGGTATATTGATATTAAATAGTTATATAGGTATCTATATGATTTTTATATTCTTAAAAAACGTTGCTATAATCACCCAACTATAAATCTTGTAAAATGTAAAAATAGACATAATGTTATGATAAATATGAAATAAACAAAAACAAAAAACTTCAGAGCACGAAAATATTCATCGTAAATCATCATATTCAAAAAACGATTCAAGTCTAAAAAAAATTATGAAAACATAACATATTATTTTTAATATTTAGCCTAAAAAATATAAAATTTCATTGAAAAAGTATTTTTGTTTATTTATTACTAAATGCATTTATTTAAAACATAAATTGAAAACATACATTTTCTAGAACTATTAATGTATAATATAATTTAATTATAACAAATCAATAATTTCTCCGGCTTATTTTCGTAATTTGTCAGCAGTGTTTTCCTTAACATTGGGATAATTAAATAATTTCTATTACAAATCAGAAACTAAACATGTCTTAAGTCTATAATGAAGTACCAACAAACTAAATTGTTCAATCAATAAAGAACACTACGTAAACTTTTGAGCAAATCCTTCTGTTGGGATAACTCCTTTGATTAGGAAAAAACAATTACAGACACAATACTAAACAATACACTCATCAATCTAAAACCAATTCAATTATTTTCTCAGAACTTTTCAATACTTTTGTTTAATTTTGGACACGGAATGCTTCCTGATATTTTTTGGTGGCACGCATTATTTTATCAGTAAAAACTGATTGTGTTGTAGGGAAAAATTGCATAAATAAATGTTCAGCGAAAAAATGCAAATTTAATCAGAACAATGTTCATGGGTGCCTGTATGGTGTACATGCACAGCAGCCACTCTTGCCCAAATACAGAATTGGCTGTATTGATTAATAATATTAGGTATGTTCATAGTTAATACTAGGACAGTGAATTTTTCAGTTTTTAAAAAATAAAATAATATATTTATAATAGTGAATTTTATTCAGCTTTTACAAAAAAAAAAACACCGTGAGTTCCAATTTCGATGTGTATACAGATTATAGATATTATTGCTAGGTAGTATTTGTAAGTAAAATACCAAAATCAAGTAACGATTTTTTGTATGTTATTTTGAAAAAAAAAAATTGGCAAGTTATTTAACATTTTTGTTGGTACGTTTTGTTTATTTTAGGCCCTATGACTTCCGAGCCCTAATTCGTAGCAAATACGAACGGCAAAATGTACCCTTATTTTACCCGTTTGTACTGGCCAATTATTACGATATATTGCACTATAAGTTATACAGAGCCGCAGCAGAGTTACTTCGGACGAGTTGAAACGAGTGAAGTGCATAAGCGTCGACGATGTCGTTTGTGGCGGGTGGGACATGGCCCAAGACTCGCTTTTTTTATTTCGTTCCCCTCCCGCGGTGCCTGTCAGTCTGCAGCGCAGTCTCTCACCTGTCCAACGTGCCAGGTATGTAGTTCTCTATGAGCACGTGCGACCGCTCGACCAACTTGCGGATGATCGCCCGGCCATCCGGCTGCTGGAAGTCCACGCACACGCTCCGCTTGTTCCGGTTCAGCGACACGAAGTACAGGCTCAGACGGCTATCGCCACCCCCTCCGTCACCACAGACGTCCACGAACGGCGGCCCGTACCGGCGGCTGTCGTCGCCGGTCACTGGTCTCTCGACTTTGATCACGTCCGCGCCCATGTCGGCCAGCACCATCGCGCAGTAAGGACCCGCGGCCACACGGCTCATGTCCACCACCCGGACACCGTCCAGTGGTCTCGGACCGAAGCCGTCACCGTTGTTCGTAGACGTAGCTCGGCGGGCCGTCACCGCCGCGAGAACCGATCGGCGAAACATAATAATATTTAGGATGGTAGCGAGCGATCGAACACCCGCAAAGATCTGTGCAGTATTATTATTATTATTATTATTATTGTTGTTTTTGCTTTATAGATGCGATATTGTACAGTATCCCATTGGCCGTCGGCGTTTATCGTTGCACTCGATCGAACACGCGGCTCGCACTCGTCTCATAAATATATGACACTTCAGTACGCTTGTCGAACTAATACTGTAGTTGCGATTATTAATTTTTATCAATCCGTTCGATTTCCATATCGAACCCGAATTCATCACTAAACGTCACAGTGGTACCATCACACGGAACGTTATTAATTATTAAATACTTTTTTCATATTATAATAGGTACTTATACAGGTTGTTTCAAAAGTATTTAAAGTTTTCATCCTATTTGAAAAATTTGTATTTATTTAAAAAGTTATAATAGGTACAAGGTTGGGGTGAAGTAATAATAATATTCTCAAAATTTTACAGTTTTAACACAGGGCATAAGGTATCCTATACCTACCTGCATTTTTTTTTTACTTTACCGACACTATGACTGTCGGCATCTTGATAATCATTATAATACAAACGCTCAAAATATATGTTTAACAGAAAACACAGTGTCGTTGTATATATGTCTCGTTTATGGTCGCTGAACAATATCAGTTAGCAATCGGATGAAGATTTTTGAACCATCCTGTATACAATTATATACGATAAACATACCTATGCACCGCGGTACACATGACGATGGTTTACGCCCATTTATGCGCTATTGTATGTGATATAATATTATATTTGTTTAGATAACGCGTCAGTCTATTATAATATGTTGCCAGTGTGAATAGCAATCGTATAATATTGTAATCACTAAATCACAGCTTAGTATTTGACAAAGGCACTCCGTAAAGCACAATCCAGCACCAGTACCTGTATAATATACAGTAGGTATAAATAAGTATAATATGGTATAACATATGTTAATAAATGCAAGAATCATCAGCCCTAGTTTAAAAGTATATCTTACTTTTGTTTTTTTTATGTAATATAAGACTAATGGCGTCTACCCTTTTACCGTGATTTAAAAAAAAATTAATTTCTTATTGCACCGTTTGTATTCATATTGGCCGTGTAGGTATAGTAATTTGTTGTGTCGTACCTAATTGTTATTATCTATGAGAAATAGTACAGTACAATATCGCGGAGACAGTTATTCTTAATACGTAATAATCATGCGTCGTTAACGCAGGCATAGACATAAAGTTATAGACCGGCGGGGATCCCGAGAAAAACATAAGGCCAATAACTACAGGTGCAACTCGAAAAGTAAGTAATTGGGAAAAGCAGTGGCCGAGTAAGCATTACTTTAGTAAAACATAAAGGCCGCCGTAGCGCCACCGCGATATTACACCCTGTGGACCTGTGACTTTGCTGCCCACGCAGGTGATGATGACGGTCATCAGCTACACCGATGATTGCTTGGCCGAATTTGAACCGAGAGAAGTGGATTTCCCGGAGCCGTTCAGCAGCAGTGAAAATTTAAGTGCACCACATCGCACAGGACCCTATCCGTCCGTCGCCTGTAGTCGGTGACGGTCGTCGTGCCCCCTTCAACCGCAAGTCCATCACTCATCCGTCCAGAACCAACCGTGGAAATGAGAATAGGCGGTAGTCGTGGCCATAACATCGTTCAACCTATACAAACGCCATCGGTTATTTCCCTTTTTTTTTATTCGTCTGCCATGTCACAGTAGTGTTGAGGGTTTTTTTGTTGTTTTTTTTGTGTATACACACGTATACCTCACGTTTTATGAACTCATTTGACCGAGATGGACAATTTGCTTGTGACGGATTTGATATAACACTTGTTATAATTTCGAACGTGGTTCATACTACTCTATAAGCTAACCTGATATCTCTAAGAACAAATTGATATTTTCATCAAAATCGGTCGAGTAGTTTTTGAGGATATGAGCAACAATTCAACTCTCTCATTTTTGTTTTAAGATATAATTTCTTTATTCAAGGCCATACACGTGACGGTTCCATGCATGTTTCTACATCATTTATCCAAGTAACCAATGACAACTATTTATAAATAAAAAATGTTTGATTTTCATCGTGAATTTTGGATATTTCTTTCTAAGTGTCCCTACATGAATACATGATGGAACAAAGTCACCATCAAAGTGTCAAGTCTCTAGCTATAAGAATTTAGTTTTTACGTTGATCAGTCAGCCAGAATACGTTCGACTATATACACCTATGTGAATATAGATATATGTAAATAAAAATAAGTAAGTGGAAATGTGGTATGTGACTATGTGAGTACCACTCATCTCGCTTCGAACCAGTACGACCAGTATGGTTGTAGGATAATATTGTTGTTTTAAACTTGCCAACCAAATCTTAAATCATTGAAGTTTAAAATAATAGTTCTGAGCAGCATTGGAACGTAATTAAACATTTTTTATAAATAACTAGCAGTATTATTATTATTTTTGTATTATAGGTACTATACAATTTGTAAAAAATGATCTGATTATAATAAGTAGCTACTTTACCAAATTACATATATTTGATGAAAAACAATTCTGAGCGAACATGTCTAACTTTTTGGTTTACAAGGTTATCAAACAATTATTTTAATAATAATATTATAGTTTTAAAAATCGTTCTTATTTTTTTTCCAAAAAAGTACTGAGAATTTACTTTTGAAAGTACCAACTACACACAATTGAGCTACCAGAAACCTCCGTCGAAGTTTATGATCGCTACATTTTTTCTACTAGAAAATGTGTCTTCAGAAACAAAAATAAAAATTATTTAAAAAAAACCACACATCATTGTGAAATCAATACAGTCTTTGCTCCACCCAAAATCTAAACGATTAAAATATTTTTCGAAATTAGAAAAAAATAATTTATAACATTTATAAGACAAAAAAATTAATAAAACATATTAAATATAATTGTAAAAATTATAAAATATATTATTATCAGGGCTCGGGACTTAAAGCATTTGATTAAAATATAGCAGAGTGCTATGGAAGTGCATGTATTATTACAACACGTTCAATTATGAAATTGGAAAGTGCTTTTTTCAACGATTTTTCAAAAAAAAGCTTATTACCAGTTTTTCTGGTTATTTTTGCTATTTTTTACCAGTTTTTCTACTTTTTTATGGTTTTATCAAGCAAAGTGGTTTTTGATAGTATTGAAATTAAATTCAAAATTAAATCATGCAATTAATATATTAATTTTTTTTCAACTATTTGTAAATATCGTTTACATTTTGTTCTTCAGAAAATCCCTCAGAAAATCCATAAACAATAATGCAAAATATCATGAAAGTGAAATTTGATTTTTTTTATAACATAAAGATTTATTTATTATTTTTCAGTTAGTAACTTTTCCTAATCATTATTGTTAGCACAGTTATACAAATTATATCTAATACCTACATTTTCATGTAAAAAGAGTTTTTTTTTTTTGATTAAATATTTTGCTTAAATTTACGTTTTTTAAATGCTTATTTGAGTGCTTATAATGATGTTTTTAAGCGCTTTTTTCAGCGTTTATATTTATGATTTTAAGTGCTATAAGTCCCGAGCCCTGATTATTAAACATATTTTATAGCTGTAAACTATATAGGATATAAGTAACGATGGTATTTATTTATCATGGCGTGATTATTTTTTATCGGTTGTTCGATTTATCGATTGATCGATATTATCGATTTAATCAAAATAACAATTAATCGGTGTAAAATCACCGATATAACCGATTAATTATATGTATAATCGATTAATTGTTATAACCGCGCAGGCCTACTCCTGGCCGACGGTTCATCGGAGATAAGTGCACGCGACTGCACGATATGCACAGAGTGATTCAATGACCATCACACGAACGGGTGTCGACCAGTTGCCCCCCCCCACGGCTATTATTGGGATTTTAAAAATATACCAGTTGCCCTCAACCAAATGTACCAGTTGCCCTAACATGTTAATATATATTATATATTTATATGCAGTATACACGATTACAATATATAGCCCGTAAAATAGGGAGGTAATTATACAAATAATAAATACAATTATTTAAAATAGTAAAAATGATAGAAAAAAATGCATATGCTTGGAATATATGCCTAACACTGTATTTTGTAATAAATAATAATTACTAACAAAATAATATGAATAGGTAAAGTCAATAAAATAATAAATATTATAATTGTGTGACATTCAATGTTATAATAATTTCAACAAAAAAAATAGTAGGTATAAATTGATAGAAAAAATGCATAATAAATAATATAATTATAATGAAAAGCGGCATATTATTCAATTTGATAATTTGTCAAAAATAAAAAAATAGGAAAAAAAATTAGATATAATATTATGTAAGTACTATGTTTTGTTATAATAATCAGGTACTATTTATAATTATTATTTGTATATTTACCTCCCCTATTTTACGGGCTATATTTTGTAATCGTATATATATTTACATATGAGGGCAACTGGTACATTTTGCTCTAGGTAGTTTGGGGGAATTGGTATAAAAAAGGTACTTTTGGGGGCAATTGGTACATGCCCATACTAACAGTTAACACCTACCGTTTTTACCCATTATTATAACGATGAAATCATACAAATTCTGGTTTTTGACATTTTTAAACACACTCAAAGACCATTTTTTTGTTAGTACATAAGGAGTGTGGCTTGTAGGCTGCGCAAACTTGTGTATTTCAAATGAGGAATCTCTTATAATGTAATTTATTTACCAGATGGTTTTTCTGAACATGTTTTGGACGTTCCAGAATATTGATAATAAACTAGCTGATCCCGTGCACTTCGTTTCCCGTTAAATGTACCAACTCTATATGACTCAAACATTGTTCAATGCGTTATTTAATATTCGGTGTATGATGTTCTAGATTTATCTTAACTTTTCTGTTGCCCGGAATAAAAATTCTGAATTGCAGCAGTACATTATCAGATAGGTAATTCACCAGCGGTAGATCGCGGACCCCGTGCTGTTTGTAGGTAAGTGTATGATTTAACCCAAAAAGTACCAAAATTATACCAAGTTTGACGTTTTTACTTAATTCCACCTACCTATAAATCCTAACCTAACCTAACCGTACTGTTATCTTCCGCTTCATACTGAGACCACCCCGCATCTAACCCGTCAACATTTAAAATAAATTCGGGTACGAAGTCCGGCTCGGAATTCGCGCGTGGTATCATGGCATGCACCGCCTTTATACCCTCAATCGCGGACTCCCGCTTCAGGGCTGCGATCGCGCGACGGCGCTCCTCGCGTTCAGCGAATTCTTTCTTGGTCTCGACCATCTTGAACGATTACAAGTAGCTATATGTCACACAAAGGCTGATAATTCACTACGCCGCTTGGCTGGGACCCCCCATAAGGTTCCTAACCACGCTCTGCTACCAAATGTATGCGCACCGGACGGAGCTATTGACGTCCTCTCGCTAGCTGGCCGTACGACACTTGCGACGGGTAAGAATATCTAGTAACCTGTGTGTGACTAGGAGTAGGTAACCTTAATTGTGAGACTAATCATAAACAAAAATAAAAGGAGACGTACACAGATTGAATGGTGTGCGCTGGTGGCACGAATCAACTTATTATTGTCGACACATATAATAAACAGTAGTATGATACACAGGGGGATATGATCATATCTTACAAAAAACCTACGATTTGGGAATGGCGATGTACAAAATAATATATATACAATAACAAGGTTGGTCTTATCTGCACGACGAAGATGATGATAAGGACTGATACCAACTGACTCCTGGACACGACGACACTGGTACCAACGGACAGCAACGGCGGCGGCTGGTGAGTTGATCGACGCACCGGCGATAACCGAATTGGCACACTTGCCTGATGCGGCGCTCGCGGCGTAACGGCATACAGCAGGGAACCGGGCACAGTGGGAAACCACGTGACAACACAAAATCGGCCGATCACGAACCACTAGGGACCGGCGAACGGGGATGCAAATACGCACTCAACCACGCGACAATCGAGCAAAGTATAATAAGAACGCGGTCGGTGGTTAGTCACACGTACGGTGAATGACTTTCGGAATCGACGGTACTGACCACAAGACCGGAATGGCGCGTTGACACAAACGTGGTCGAAACGGCCGAGCACAGACTAAAAAACTATGCGAGAGCACGCGCGTATGCACAACGGCGTGTAAACGGTTGTAAGCGTGTAAAACGAAAGAAAACGCGTACTCCGGATGGATCCGGGGACGAACACAACACAACGGTCAAATATGGCGCGGGTACGAAAAAACACACAAAAACGAAACACACGACCGGCCAAGCACGGACGGACGTACCAGAGAGAACTAGTTTTGCGGCGATAGCCCGCGGCTGGAAGCGCGACGCGGCGCGATCCAGGGTGGTGGAGGGGGTCGGGGGGTCAACTTCGCGAATGTTCGACACCCGACGCGATGTCCAGCGGAGCAACGGTGGTGTTGCACAAACATACTCCCCCCCATGGGAGGCGCAGCCTCACATCCGCTGATGCATTGGTATAACTGGATGATGACGACAGCTTCACGGAGTCAGTTCTGGCCTGTTACCACTTACCACCAAACAACAAAAAAAAAATACAACAAAATATAAACTAAAATAAGGGGGGTGCTGTTACAGTAGCACAAGTATACAAAAAAAACTTAAATATAATGGAATTCGCGTATGTAGCGGGAAAAACACATAGGCGAACAGAGCGTGGGTATCACCTAACAGGGGGTACCTGGGCAGGTCCCTTCGGTGGGCAGGACGACCAACTTCACTACAGGGCGAGTCACTTCGCCGTGGGCGGTTCGCAAACGGACCACGCGTACTGCACCGTCGGCTCCTGGCAACAGTGCGATCACCCGTCCCATTCGCCACGACAATGGGGGAGACTGGTTGTCCCGGATGACGACGACATCGTTTAGACGGATATTGGGGGACCCGCTCGACCACTTTGTGCGTGCCTGCAGTGTGGTCAGGTACTCGGTGGACCATTGTCGCCAAAACGCCTGGTGACATTGGTCCAACAACTTCCACCGGTTCACCAGACTAGACTTGTCCTCTGTCGATGTCCGAGGCGGCACGGCAAGTAGTGGTTGGCCGATAAGAAAGTGTCCCGGCGATAGGTAGTCCAAGTCGGCTGGATCGGATGACAACGGTGTGAGTGGCCTGGAGTTGAGCACGGCCTCCACTCGACACAGCACCGTCGTGAATTCTTCGTAAGTGAAGTGATGACGACCCATGACGCGAATCAATAACCTTTTTGTCGACCGGACCGCAGCCTCCCACAATCCGCCGAAATGTGGCGCACTGGGCGGGTTGAAATGCCAGGAACAATGCGGACGAGAGTCGCCTAGCGCGGATTGTCCCTCCGGGCTATTGATCAGCGTATGCAATTGTCGATCGGCACCCACGAAATTGGTCCCGCAGTCGCTGAAAATGTCGGATGGCAGACCACGCCGAGCAACAAATCGGTCGAATGCGGCAAGGAACGCGGCCGTAGATAACTCGGTCACAACCTCGAGGTGACACGCCTTCACCGCGAAGCACACAAAAAACAGCTATGTACACTTTATACGACCGTGATTTGCGAAGGCGGGTCTCTTGTAGCTGCAATGGACCTGCGAAATCAATACCCACTCGCGCGAACGGCCGGCACTGTTGGACACGGCCTGGTGGCAGATCAGCCATCAACGGTTGAGGTGGTTGATGGTCAAATCGGACGCAGCTGGTACACTCACTGCTGACTTGATGTAGCACTGATCTCACAGACATGATCCAAAATTGCTGGGACACAATGGCGGTCACGACTCGAGGTCCGGCATGACAGCTGATGCGATGCCAATGACGACACACCAACAAGGCCAAGCGTGAATGTTTTGCTAATAGTATCGGGTGCTGACGATCATATGGCAGCATCGAGTGACGCAATCGCCCACCCACTCGAATGACGCTGGAAGGATCAATAAACGGGCATAAACGGCCGAGTGGTTTGGACGACACACGGAGACGGTGAGATAACTCGTGCCGTAATTGTACAAAAAACTTACGCTGTGACTCGATCACCAGCGCATCAAGTGCCGCGTCGAGTTCATAACGGGTGAGGACCGCCCGTCGCGTAACCAATGCGCGGCGGCGGCAACGATCTATAAATCGATACACACGGGCGACAACGCGAATCAATTTGTCATAAGACGAAAACTCGTCGAACCATTCAACAACGGGAGGTTGATCGTCGACGGTCACTGACAAAACCCGCACTTCGGGCAAATCGCTCAGCGGCAGCATGGTGGCCCCGACCGGCCACGATGACGGACAACGACGTAGAAACTCAGGGCCCTGCCAATAAAGCTTTAACGCTGGAAGCTCGGACGGTAACACACCGCGCGAAGCACAATCGGCGGGGTTGTCCGTGGACGGAATGTGTGCCCATACGCAACTCGGTAGTAGCGTGTTAATTCTGTGTACCCGATTTGACACGTATATTTTAAACGATTCGTGGCGATTGACCAACCAGGACAGGACAATCGTTGAGTCCGTCCAAGCATGTACACCGACGATGTTGACCTGACGGTCGAGAATACACTTGACGCGGTATAACCAACGCGCCAACAACTCAGCGGCGTTCAACTCGAGCCGCGGGATGGTCAATGATTTTATCGGCGCTAGCTTGGTTTTTGCGCCGACCAACGAAATCGAAACGTCCTCCCGGTCGTCCAACACGCGGAGGTATACGACAGCTGCGCAACCATGCTGTGACGCATCACAAAATCCCAACAATAAACAACGGTCGGCGGACTGCGTGTTGAAGTGTCGCGGAATGTTAATCTGAAGGAGGCAGGCCAATGATTCAACGAAAGTGGACCATTCTTGATGGAGATCCTTCGGAAGAGGGTCATCCCAGCCAAGGTTGCATGACCACGTCCGTTGCATTATGTGCTTCGCGTAGAAAGTGGCCGGCGCGAATATGCCCAACGGATCGAAAATACGCGCGATTAATGATAAGACGCCGCGTTTTGTGAATACGGGTGGCGCATCGCACCGGAGGGCACACCTAAAAACGTCATCTGTCGGCTGCCATTGCAAGCCGAGAACCTTGACCCCGATCCCATCCACAGCATCGAACGATAAAGGACCGGTCACACAGTCGGACGCGGGTACACTGTCGAGGATCGCGGGACAGTTACTCGACCACTTCTTCAACTCCAGACCGGAGTTGCCGAGCACCGCGATCATCTCCCTTTGGAGCGTACAAACATCGTCGATTGTGTCGCCCCCCGTACATATGTCGTCGACATAGGTTTGGTGCAGCAACGCCTGCCGTACTCCCTCATGACCGACGCAATCCACCTCGGCGATCGCAGCCAGCACGCGGAGTGCCAAGAACGGAGCGCAGTTCAGGCCATACGTCACGGTGTTTAATTCGTATTCGACAAGCTGGTCGTGAGGTGACGCACGCCATAGGATGTGTTGCAGCGGCCGGTACTCGGGCGCCACCATCACCTGCCGGTACATTTTGCAGATGTCAGTGGTGAACGCGTACTTGTTCACCCGGAACCTGGTTAGAATGTCGACGATGTCTTGCTGTAACTTCGGACCTTGCATTAGACAGCCGTTTAGTGACGTCCCGTCATGGGACACTGCCGAAGCGTCGAACACAACGCGGATTTTTAAGTCTCCGTTGGACTGGTTACATACGGCATGGTGGGGGATGACATATCGCCCCGGTGTCGCTGCCACGGACATATGGCCGAGCGACAAGTATTCAGACATAAAGGCACAATATGCCACGCGCAGAGTCGGGTTAGACATCAACTTACGTTCGAGCGACTCAAAACGTTTTAGCGCGACGGAACGCGAACCCGGGAATGACAACTCGGATACCGGCTTACGCGTCGGCAGCGGCACTTGAAATCGCCCAGACGGTAAACGTGTGTGTTCGGCGCGGAAGTGACTCTCACACCAACCGTCGTCGGTGAAGGAAGGAGGTGCAGCGTCCGGTTCTTCGACTGACCAAAACTTGTCCATTAGAGTCTCGATGGATGTCGCTAATGACACCGGTGTGGTGAGGACATGACAAGTGGCGGTCGCTGGAAGTGGTCCAATGAGGACCCAACCGAAAATCGAACTGAATGCCGTGGGCAGTGCCTCGTCGATTTTGATTTGACGACCATCCAATATCGCTGAAAACACGTCGGCCCCGAGTAACATGTCGACCGGTGACGCGACGTTGAACTGCGGATCGGCGAGCGCGAGGGTGGAAAATCGGTCCTTAATGTCGACGGGGATTGAGGTGCGCGGCATGTCGCTAGTGATTGAAGGCAGCACCCACGCTTGCACAGTCAGCGATGGTTCGGACGCAAAACGCGGCCGGATGTGACATTCGACGATGCCCTTCACGCTGACGACAGGTGTACCGGATATGCCACTGACTGGCATGGTCCACGGACGGGGCCGGAATCCTAAGCGGGTGGAACACTCGACTGTCATGGCACTTATCTGGGACGCGGAGTCGACCAACGCGCGAACTGTTTGCCACGTACCGGCCCTGTCGCGAGCGTGAATCAACGCAGTGCCTAACAAAACCGTTGGTATCGCACTCGGGCGCGGTGCCAACGCGGCCGCGCAACACGACGGTGTTTCCCCCCCACTTTCACCGCCTTCCTCTTGACGGTTGGGAGTAACACCATGTAACAACGTGTGATGTTTTTTCGAACACTGGTGACATCGCGACTTGGACGAACAGGCGCGGATAAAATGATTACCGCTGAGGCAATTAAAACAAACTTTATTTTCATGGGCCCATCGATTCCGATCGTCCAATGACCATGATCGGAACTTCGGACACGCGCTGATGCTGTGCGAACCCTGACAGCATGAACATGAGCTGGTAGTAGTCTGCGAATGACGCTCCGTTGGTTTCGCGGCGACGAGCGCCACGGGATTACTTTTCCCCGCGCGGTGACTAACGTACGGCCCGGTAACAGGCTGTGGCTTCGGCTTGGCACTAGTCTTCCGCGGCTCGCCCACATTTTCTAAGACGGTAATACGATCCCGCACGAATTTCAGCAGTTTATCGACTGATGGATAAACGTCGTTACTTGTCATGGTGGATTCGAATAATTTGCGAGTGGCGAGCGGTAACGCACGGAAAGCCGACGTAAACAGAATGAACGACCCGAGGTCGGGAATGTCCATCGCGGATAATAACAAAATGTTTTCGTCAAATGTAGATAAAAAAACGGTTAAGTCGTGCAATGACTCCTGCGACGACGACGGCGCGTTTAACACTTTTTCTAATAGCGAAGTCGCGACCATACGCGGGCGGTAGAAACGCGCGGACAAAGTTGACCATATCAACTGATAGTTATCATCGGACGCGGGTATACTGCGAATCGCATCCAAGGCTGCACCGTGCAAACACCCAGTCAAATAATATAACTTATCTACGTTCGACAGGTATTGGCGGCTATCGACTTGCTTAGTGAATGTATCACGAAAAGTCGGCCACAAGCGAAAATCGCCTCCAAATCTCGGTAGGGGGATTTCCGGAAGTCGCGGTAACGTTGGACCGGACGACGCGTCGAACACGGACGATGAGTTACCGACGTTTTGGCCCGCGGTGGGCGCTGTGCGAGTCGGACGAAGTAAATTCGCGGCAGCCTTCGCGGAATTAATCAAAATTCGTAATTCACCCGATTGTCCGGGAGTATATTCACTGGCCTTACCTAAGTTAACAAGGCATTCTAATACCGTGTTATCTTCCGCTTCATACTGAGACCACCCCGCATCTAACCCGTCAACATTTAAAATAAATTCGGGTACGAAGTCCGGCTCGGAATTCGCGCGTGGTATCATGGCATGCACCGCCTTTATACCCTCAATCGCGGACTCCCGCTTCAGGGCTGCGATCGCGCGACGGCGCTCCTCGCGTTCAGCGAATTCTTTCTTGGTCTCGACCATCTTGAACGATTACAAGTAGCTATATGTCACACAAAGGCTGATAATTCACTACGCCGCTTGGCTGGGACCCCCCATAAGGTTCCTAACCACGCCCTGCTACCAAATGTATGCGCACCGGACGGAGCTATTGACGTCCTCTCGCTAGCTGGCCGTACGACACTTGCGACGGGTAAGAATATCTAGTAACCTGTGTGTGACTAGGAGTAGGTAACCTTAATTGTGAGACTAATCATAAACAAAAATAAAAGGAGACGTACACAGATTGAATGGTGTGCGCTGGTGGCACGAATCAACTTATTATTGTCGACACATATAATAAACAGTAGTATGATACACAGGGGGATATGATCATATCTTACAAAAAACCTACGATTTGGGAATGGCGATGTACAAAATAATATATATACAATAACAAGGTTGGTCTTATCTGCACGACGAAGATGATGATAAGGACTGATACCAACTGACTCCTGGACACGACGACACTGGTACCAACGGACAGCAACGGCGGCGGCTGGTGAGTTGATCGACGCACCGGCGATAACCGAATTGGCACACTTGCCTGATGCGGCGCTCGCGGCGTAACGGCATACAGCAGGGAACCGGGCACAGTGGGAAACCACGTGACAACACAAAATCGGCCGATCACGAACCACTAGGGACCGGCGAACGGGGATGCAAATACGCACTCAACCACGCGACAATCGAGCAAAGTATAATAAGAACGCGGTCGGTGGTTAGTCACACGTACGGTGAATGACTTTCGGAATCGACGGTACTGACCACAAGACCGGAATGGCGCGTTGACACAAACGTGGTCGAAACGGCCGAGCACAGACTAAAAAACTATGCGAGAGCACGCGCGTATGCACAACGGCGTGTAAACGGTTGTAAGCGTGTAAAACGAAAGAAAACGCGTACTCCGGATGGATCCGGGGACGAACACAACACAACGGTCAAATATGGCGCGGGTACGAAAAAACACACAAAAACGAAACACACGACCGGCCAAGCACGGACGGACGTACCAGAGAGAACTAGTTTTGCGGCGATAGCCCGCGGCTGGAAGCGCGACGCGGCGCGATCCAGGGTGGTGGAGGGGGTCGGGGGGTCAACTTCGCGAATGTTCGACACCCGACGCGATGTCCAGCGGAGCAACGGTGGTGTTGCACAAACACGTACTAAAATCCGATGAATAAAAAAAACCAAATTTAACCCTTTTAAAATTAGCGTATCTTCTTCCCATAGGTCTAATCTACACACCGTCATTCATTTATATATAAGATATATTTACAAAAAATAATAATACAAATCAACAAACATGCCCGATTAACCAATAGCAACCAACATAGATTAAATAAAGACAACGGTATCGAGTTCAAATCCCAGACATCAATAAATAGTTTTTGCAGTTTTTCTAATTATTCGGTTGACTTTTTAAAAATTTTCTTTTTTAAAAACCTTCACCTGGCAATTACGAACATCTTAAAAAAGATTTGAGACAAATCGGACCAGCCGTTCTCAACTGATGCAATTTCGAATTTTTTGTCTCCATTTTTATATATATAGATAATAAAATGTTTTAATAAATAGTTTTGGTTTTCTGACAACGTATTAAGTCAACCCTTAAACAGTTTATTGAAAAACGTTATCATTTGTTATTTGCAAGCTTATCGTATAGTCGTTTTGTATATTACGAGTATATTGTATATTTCTATATTATTCTGTATATTTTGTAAAAATGTTGTACTTTGTTAACTTGTTAACAGTCCAGTTGTTTCTGATCGTGGTATTAGCAAGCGTACGCAAACTGACGGACTTGATTCGCAAGCTACACAAAAAATGGATAGAACTGGACGACCCCAGATTCAATCTGGACTGCGGGTGTCAGGATCTATTGAAGAACACGCCGGTTGGTCAAGCTATTTACACACCGACTTCGTAATACTAATATAGTTATATTATAATAATGTATGTGATTATTCTTGTGTTTAAGACGTACGACGTTCAACTTCAGGCCCCGGTCAGATTCACTCAAGTGAATCTTCCGGCACTTCGTTTCCGTCGCCGTAGCAGCTCCCGGAAAGGCACGTGGGCATGGTCTTCTTTCCGTCAGGAAAACGTGGCTGCAGATCGAAGAGACTTTCCACCTCCGCCGCCGCCGGTGTTAAACTTGGGCTCGAACGCGTACGACGTGTGGCAGCCACCTACGTTCGGTACAGAAACCGTGGCCGCGCTTCGCTTCGGGTTTCCAAGACCGCAGCCGCTCTCGGTGGGTGACGTGGGCCCGGTCGCATAAGCGTCGTGGCAGCCGCAGGGCCTGACAACTGTTGTGGCAGCAGGCTATTATGTGGCCCCGTCGATGTTCGGTTGTCCGCCGATGCGTCGGTTGTGACTTCACTGTGTAGGATCTTAATATATTTGTATAACAGTAATTATTAGTAAACACTAAATAGTTTATTAATCATAAACTCCCAACATACAAGGTGAAGTGACTAACTGACTTACAAACAAATATATAGGTATTTTCAGCCAAGATGATATGGGTAGTTATGTTATAGTTAGAATAGCTAGCTATATTACGTCAGAATCGGCATTTTCTAATAATAAAAAACCTAGGTGTTGCATCTTAAGTGACTAAAATCTAATTGTTGTCACTACTCACTTGTCAAAAAATACTTTCACTTAATAATACTATTTCTATTGCATTAAACATTTAATTTTCTTCATTAAAATATATTTTTATAATTAAAATGTAATTGTTGTTACTTGTCAAAAAATATAATCACTTAATAATTCAATTAAATTAAACGTTTTATTTTCTTCATTAAAATATATTGTAATAATTAAAACCATATACCACTGTGTTGTCCATCTGTAATCTTGTGAAATAAATTTGTAATGAGGTTAATATTATCTCTGAGAAATAACATTAACAATTATATATATTATTGCAATTATATTATTATAAATCAATAGTATTACTTTTTGTACCCAAATATGTTTTAAAAGTTTTCCTTATAACCCTATTTATTAAAATACAAACAATTAAATGTAAAATATTTAAATATCTACCTATGTACCTAAATTTTTTTAGTAACTATTGTTGTAAAATATTTTTTTAATTTATTTAATTATAAAATGTTTCAGCACACAATTAGTTATTTTTTAACACTTTTCTTAAGTTTGGTTTCACGTCCGTCTGTGATCAAATCTTGCGCGCTCGATTTGAGGCACTTTTTGAAGATGAAAAATTCTGAAAATTAGTATAGACCTTGGTCTTGGATGACAATACAATAATCCGTAAAAAAATTTTTTTTAACTAAAAAGTAGAAAATAAAAAATTAAAAAATTATTTTTTAAAAACACACTTTTCTAAAAAAAACAAAAAAATAATGAAAAATTTAAAAGTGTGTGGCGCTCTTAAACTTGACATATTATACCACACACTTTTAAATTTTTCATTATTTTTTTGTTTTTTTAGAAAAGTGTGTTTTTATTAATAATGAATTAGATTGTAGTAAGTACAGGAATTTTTACATTGATACAATTGAGTAATAATATTTTAATAGAATATGGAATGGGGATTGTAGATAATTTTTAATCAGGTTTGTAGATAAGAGATTTAATGTTGGAAAAGACTGTAATGGGAATATTGTTGCGAGTTTGCTTAAAATTACAGTTATTAGAGAGATTAATGGATTTAATAATTTTTTGAGTTCGTTCACTGTGTTTAACATTGAATCTGTAGTACTGGATATTGGTTGGGTACCTGGTATACTGGCGTATGATGGACCGGACGGGGGTGAATGCGATGCATGACGACGTGAGGTGCCTTGTTGTTTTGGAATTTTCGCCTTTTTTAGTTTGTTTGTGAATTTTGTAAGTTTTTTTGTAGATAATACAACCTTTATATGATGCTGTATGTGCACCAGAGCACAGTGCACATTTAGCCGGGAGGCTACTATCTTTGGTGCGCATATCAGTTGAGTGGATTTCGCCGCATTTAACACATCTGGGCTGCTGACTACAGTAGTTGCACGTATGACCGTACGCTTGGCATGTGTAGCATTGAGGCGGGTTTTTGCGTTTTGTATGTGGTTTTTCAATCAGTACAGAAAAGTGAAAGAGTTTTGTGATCTTGAAGATGTCTTAATTGTTTTCTTTAAGAGCCAGTTCTACGTGGAACAGTTGTAAAGGACGATGGCTCTTTTTGATATGAACCACACTCGTGGCCGAGTGTTCGGCCAGGGCGTTTGTAATATCATTTATGATAGTGGAGTGATGCAGGTTTCTGATTACTACTTTGTATTGCCGTTTGGAGTGCGGCCGAAAAGAGTGAAATTCGGCATCAGTTTCTTTTAAGTAATCAATTACTATATTATTTATTATTTGTTTTACGAGCTTAGCCCTTTTTGACATTACAATGTATATTTTATAACATGATAGAAATTTTACAATAAGACAGAACTAAATTAAATATATACAGCTTACATTAATATGAAATACAATTATCTGATGACAATAAAAACTTAAACATTAAAACAAAAAACTTTAACTTAAATTTGTATATTAAAAATTTAGCAATTCGTCGAATGATGGTTCTGCATTGGCAGACGACATTAGGCGTCTTAAAGGCACATTAGTCATATAGTTAGTGGTGGCGTGTGGGACATAGAAGAGGGCCTTTGAGGGCCTATATTGTAGTTTATGCGGTTGTTACTTGTTGGGCTGGATTATAAGGAATGATGGTGTGGACTTAAATGAAATATCGTTAGTGCCTGTGAGTGATATTATTTTCTTACTGAATATTAAGAAATTAGTGACGTTCTTTATGTAGATCGCCGGTATTCGGGTAGGCGTAGGTGTGATTTTAGTTTTAGATAGTTGCTCACAGACTTTTATGTTATCGTTTGGTTGAAATACCTCATTTTCGATTTCATCGTCAGTGGTCTTGGCCAGTGCCGCAATCGATTTGTTGATGTATATGACTTGATTTTCTTTTCTTCATGTGATGATGGGCTAGAAGGCGAGGAAAAATGTCGTTTTGATTTACTGGTTTGTGATGGTCGAGGCGGCGCCATGTTTGGAAGACTCGAAGTAATTACGTAGACCGATAACGGAGCGGACGTGCTTCGCGAACGTGTGTTCATGACGAACGTATGTAAAATATAAATTGTTGTGCCTAAATTTGTATTGTATAATAATTGTAAAATGTAAAATATGTTATTTATATGAAGTTTAAAGTATGTTTAAGTACTGCACAATTAATAAACACTTGTCAATGTAAAAATTATTTTGAAATTATTTCTTCAAAAACTCGAAAGATTTAATAATTTATTTAGTTTATTTGTGTAGGTACTCACAATAGGGTTCTCACAAGTTTTCAAATTTCAAAATATATTTATGTTTAGTGTACTATTTTCCTTTGCACAAGAGATATTTGATGTCTGTATTATTTCTACTATACAAAATATGAACTTACGTTCTTATGTACTGTAAAAACAATAACGAACCATTAAAAAAGATATTAATAAATATAATTTAAAAAGACAGATCTATATTATTATATTACTATCAGTCAGGTCAACTGAAAGCTTAAAATTGTGTTTTATAATACCTAAGAGAAAAACACCTTAATTTGCATCAATATAACTAATAAATTAGAGAAATATAAGACCAAATTTAAACCAGGTTAAATACATTTTGTAATATCTAATTAAGATACAGGAAAATTTAAATATAGTAGGTAATGATGAATAAATATTAAACACAATATAGTTATTTCCTTTACCTCTCAAAAACGACACAACAAAAATATAACAAAAATAATAGTAAATAGGTACATACTTTTTGGTTTAAATTATTAACTAATAACAATAAATTGCAAATAATTAGTCGCCATAATTAAATATATAAATACTGACAATATAAAACATATATTACCTGTTCTCAGCTATAATTAAATTTAAAAACTCACATGTGTCCTATGAAGTATAATTATCTGGTTTTCCAGCCATGTTCTGAATACTTGAAATGATCCTTTAGACCCAAAAATCTTTCTTTTAACTATTTACCCACGTAGAGGAAAACAGAGGAATAAACGCATATATCAAATGGTAAAATTTGTAGACCGTGATAATAGATTATAAACACTCTGCACTTCTATAGAGATTTTTGGAAGAAATTATTATTTATAGGTAGTTTATGATGGTCAGGGGGGCATGGCCTCTAGCCCCCCTCCCCCTAAGCGGGGTCCTATATACTCAAAAACGATTCACATCGCTACGCATGGTCTCAATAGGACTTCTGAAACGTGGACAATAATTTAGTTACAAGAATAAAAAACAGAGGAAGTCGACTATGCTATATACAGTGCCGTTACTACCTGGTGTAAGGTGTGCATTGCACATCAGCCCCCAAGGCCCCAATCCGGTATAGGCCCCCAAATCGATGTGTTAAAATTAATTGTAAAGCTGTGGCTGAAGAAAATTAAATTAAAATTAAGAGTAAAAAAAACAAATGTGTTCATATTATTAAATATTTATAATTTATTGAAATCAAATTAAACTCAAATGATTCAAAACATTGTTGAGCAATTCTATAAGTCAAGATAGTCTCAGTGACATTTTCATACTGAACATAGAATGGAGGAGAACTTCTGAGATGGATGTAGAGAAAGTCATTGACAACTTTTTAAACGCAAAAGCGAAGAAAAAACAATTTTGTTAGATAATTTACAAATGTGTTGAAATTATACTATTATACAATTTTTATAACAATAAATTATACAATTAAATATTTTTGTTTAGATAGCTTAGTATAATAATTTATTTACATTTTGTATATTTAGGCCCCAAATTAAGATTTGCACATCATCAGCCCCATAATAATGTGTAGTTGCGGCGCTGGCTATATACAGTAGGTTTTGAAGACACAGTTCCACCGTCATCGATAAGGTCACTGTAATATTATATGAGTGTTAAATTCGAAACAAAATTTGTTGCCTATGAAAAAAAAAAGTTACAAATACTTGAGACGGTTTGTCAGCCTCTATTTCTAAGAATGTTTTATAATTGATTTATATTATGATAATATATTCATAGATATTTTGACTATTTTTTTCCAAAAACAAATTACACAACATTATAAAGTTATTTCTTAATTATTATGATGGCAAATTATTACAGTTATTCTTATACCTAAATCAATACAAACGTACCATAAAACAGTGTGAATAGGATCGTGCAGGTCTATGTTAAACTTGAAATTGGTCTATTGAAAATTATGGTAGGTATACCTACGTGTTGTGGTAGTGAAAAATTTCAAGACCGTACTATCAATTTTTTTTTAAATTACCAACTTTGAAATAACCAAAATCGTTAATATTTACTTATCCAATTTTATCAACATTTGCAAGAACGTCCAAAATAAAATAATTTTGCATACGTATTTTCAATATTTTTACATTTCTGTGAGAATTGTAAATTGAAAATTTGATACATTTTAAACTATAGTAGGTAGGTACTAAGTAATTTGTAAATTTTTGTTATTTTGACGAATAATTTTGTATAAAAATAACGAAAATTCAAACACTTATACATTTTTTTATTTCGTATAATTTAAAATAACTGTACAAGTACTATTTATAAAAAATCTTGTATTCAATTTTCAAGTTTTTTTCAACGAGCATAATCTATACCTACTAATATTATAAAGAGGAAAGATTTGATTGTTTGTATTGAATAGGCTCCGAAACTACTGGACAGATTTTAAAAATTGTTTTACCATTAGAAGCCGACATTATCATTGATGAATATAGGCTAATTTAAAAAGTGAATTGATCACCCAGGGGAGGTGCTCAAACTGGAATTTTCAGATTTACGATAGAGAATTGTGTTTAAAAATAGTTGCCATGGGTTTTAAAGCTATTATAATAATAAAAAGCTATTGCATATTAAATAAATAAGAAGTTGATATAATTTTAAATTTTTTTATTATTCTATTTATTCAGGGATTTGTATCATAGAAACTATAGTTTATGTTTTTATTGCTATAATAAGTATAATATATTATATTTTATAAATATTATTATAAATATATAAAATTAATAATATATTATTATATATTATATATTTATATATATAAATTTATAGCAACCCATAACAAAACCATTATATTTATAAGCGCTTGATGTTCATAGTCGTTGTTATTTAAAAATAAATAACTGTTATCAAAATTAAAATATAATTTAGCTATGCGTTGCTATGGTCACCAGGTTGCTATAGTATGTATAAATAAACAAAGTGGTCACGCTTTTTCGTTACGAAAAATTTTTTTTCAGTCACTACACCAGACCTGCGATAAAAGCTATGCAATAGCTTAATAATAATTATTGGTTGTTGTTTATTGAAAATGGTGGCTATTGCCTATTGATCATAGGAGAAATAGTTAGTATAATATGTCCGTAATGCCTACGACCGTAATGCCTACGACTGTAATGTACGACCGTTACCGGCATCATAGCGGCGTGTGTATAAACAATACATTACATTACTGTTTAGTTTTTTTTCTCATTTTAAAATGCCCAAATGAACAAGATCTCAACTTTCTAGAAATAGTTCACAGGCTAGGGCAATAAAAATACGTCGTCGGAATTCCAATCATGCTTTTGAGAAATTTAAGCCCTCCGAGTATGTGTAATGGAACAAGACTGCTTATTAAGGAATTAAAGGACAATTTAATTGTAGCGACCATTATTACCGGCCCAGCAGCTGGTCAGCTAGCTCATATTCCGAGGATACCGATGATCCCAAATGATCTGCCAATCCCGTTTAAACGGGTTCAATTTCCGGTGAAAATATCTTTCGCGTTGACTATTAACAAGTCCCAAGGTCAAACCTTCGAATTAGTAGGGATCGACCTACGAAAGGAATGTTTTACTCATGGCCAACTGTATGTGGGCCTATCACGAGTTGGATCTGCTGATAATCAATTTATTTTGCTGCCACAAAATAAAACAACATCAAATATCGTTCACAGAGAAGCTCTAACCCAATAAATTTAATGATATATGATTCAATATAATTTTATTTAATAACAATTTTTCTATAATATAATTTTTTTTCATTCGATACATGTTATTATGTTTTACAACAATAATAAAAATGTAAAGGGTATTTGACTTGCAATTCTTTTCACGGGCAACGCCGTGCGGGTACGGCTATATATATTTATGTCTAGGGCATTAAAAGTTACGTTTTACGACAAATGTATTATTTAATGTATCATTGTTCGGGGTGGCTGAATTGCACTTACTGTTGCGAGTTACATCCAAAAAGATTTAAACAATCACAAATTTTTAAGGGCAACGAAGTGCACGGGATCAGCTAGTAATATTATAAATAAATAAATTATTTATTTATTTATCAACATTTACTTTGATAAAAAAAATTAAAACAATCTATTACAAGCTACAGCTTATGATGCATATTAATATCCAACACATAACTACATGAAGTACATGAAGAGACAATTAATAATTTTAAACTAAATAAGTAATAAAGATTATAATATATTATCAATATTCCCTGTAATAATATTCATTAGGTTATACAAATACCGTGTAAAGATTAATTTCATATCTCTAATTTGACCTTATGATTTGATGTATTTATCATTACTGTCACATTTTTGATTTAAAATAAAAAGATTTTTTAAAACTGCCACAAAAGTTTTATGAAAAAATCATTCTTCAACGAACGCGTTACTACTACTCAGTATCTAAAATATGTGCATAACAACTAACAAGTACATTCACTCTTCTCCCTCAAAAAAAAAAAATGTTTAGATTTAATTTTATTATACATTTTATCATACACAAAGATCTATGGAAACTTTTATCAAATTTGTATTTACACTTAAAAGGCTAGTTCATAAAATTCGTCTATTAAACATGATTTTAATTAGTATATAATATTAGCATCATTTTAACTTATTGTGTACCTCTATTCATTCGTTTATAAATTTAACAAAAGTTGACTTACTTATCTATTAAAATCTTCATATACCTACCTAGGTAATTATTATTACTATTTGTCCTTACATGGATACATAAACTTTGAAAATGTGGCTTGGCGTGGCGCGTTGGCTGCTACCAATCGCGGAATGCGACTGGGAGTAAGCAACGGCCACAGCTACTAGCTCCCGGATGGGTGACCACCCGGGTTCATAGTAGTTAAAAACCTTGCCACACATACACGTGTTTGCTACCTACCATACCAACCTTACCCCTACCACAGTTCGTAACCCCTACAACAGCTAATGGCCTTAGTCGCCGGGCCAAAGTTCAATAAAAAAAAAAAACTTTGAAAATATAAAATACTGTATTACAGTGTAAACATTATAATGTTGTTCATAGTGTTTTAAAATTATTGTGAAACAAAAAGTTGATGAGAAGCAATAATTTCCCCTTATCCAAAATATTCAACTAAAGTTCAGGTTATAAAAATGTCTAAAAATATTAGGTTAATTTAAAAAATATATTTTAAAAGGAATGTGTTCTAAATGTCCAACACGTAGCACAAATTATTACTTAGCTATAAAGGTAGCCGATTGAATGTGTCCTGCAGGATACGTGAGATGTGACTCCACTTGATTTTATGGTTTTTATAATTTAAAATTAATGTAGTTCATAAAATACTAATTTTTGGAATCATGTACACTGTACCATACGTTTATAAAACATTACAATTAATATACGCAAGATTAAGACAACATACTACGTCAAATAAATATTTTGAAATGTACTATTTAACATCAACAAGTACTTATATTGCATAAACATTACGCCGTACAATATGAATGTGACTAGGAATGTAGGATATACCTCTCGTCCACGCGTAGAGATTGGGAACACTAAGACATTATAATATTAAACCAATAAAATTTGGATCACCGTTTTCTATCGTTCTATCTAAAAAATTCATAACTTGTTTTTTTCTAAATTATCATTCTAGTTACAGACTAGCGGTCACCTGTTTATTTATGAATATGCATGAATTTAAACCAAACTAAAAAAAAAACAATTGTGATTTATTTATTAAATGTATGTACGTAATTGTTTATTGACAGGTCGTATTTATTTTATGGCTTGTGTCCACGACTATATTCAGCCATATTTTATGATACCGTCAAATAAAATCTGTGGTATTGGGAGATGATCCAATATTGATTGATGCAGTCCATATAATATATCGTTTGGCTCGATATAGGTGTAGATAACTGGGAAAACACACATGGAAAATCTACGTTATCTAAACACGTTTCATATCAACAAAAAAATTGTGAATATACATTTCGGTATTAATTTCTATATCTATACGATTTTCAATATTTCTTGAGTACTTCGTTAAAATATTATTTATTTTGTAATATTATAAGTTTATTACATGTTTATCATTTTGTATATGCAATTCGAATTTTAAACAACTGTGTTGAATACTCAAAAATTAAAATATGTAATAATAAGTAAAAATACCTAACTGTTTTGTAAACATACAATATATATATGACTGCATCAAAGATTTATTTATTTTTATAAACATAATTTAATAGATTAATTTATTATAATCAATTGTTCTACCAAATTATTATAGTTGCATATAGTACTGGTACTGCACGGCGTTCCCTTCGACAAATTAAAAATGACTGTGTATTTAGTATTCACTCAATCTTAAATTCCATTAAATGTGAACTATACATATTTTTAACATTGGCATTACTCATTTGGGTGGTTTGACCAAATATAAAATGCAGGTCTAAAATCATATCCATTTATAATACTTATTTTATTTTCTGAATCCAATGGCAACAAAATATATTTATGCTCAATAGAACATATTATATAGCTTACATGAGTCAGCTATATTATTCATGTCTTTAAAAGTAGGAAGTACCTAGCCTATAACACTACGTACCCTTTTTATCGGTTCAAAAAACAGGGAACGAGTGAGAACTGTTTATCACAATACTGTCACCCAGTCCCGTAACGTTTATTCACCAATATAAAATATGTTATTCTTAGGTGGGAGCCTCTAACCACCCTGAAAAGCTGGCCTTCGGTCCACAGAATTACACCATATTTACCTACCCGTCCACCTCTTGCCTGCCTGTTGCACTCTGCAGCCTCCTTCTTCCTGTGTATCGTCTCCACCATCCTGCCAAAAGCTAACCTCTAATTTTCCACCGACGCCTACCTTTCGTCCAGTATGGACAGTCGAACAGAGTATTGTACACTGTGTCCACAGTGGTTGCAGCACGGATCGATCAACAGTCCTCCTAATTTTCACCAAGCAGTGTTGGTAGCATCCATGTCCCGACAATGCTTGAGCCATATGAAAATACATATACTTCCGAGTCTTGACTGATTCACCCTACTCCGGATTTCTGGAATCAACCTCCACGTCCACACGTCGCGTGGTTCCATAGCTCCTGTCATTCGAGAAATGTCACCTCCCGCTTCTGCATCTTGATAAATCCTATACCGCTGTGACTTTCCGCTTGTGCTCCTCGATTCTGCACCGTTCTTCGGCCAGAAAGTGCGCTGGGGGCATTTTAGTCAGGACTTGAGCAGCCATGGCTCTCAGACACGGTTATATAACACCTCGCAACCCGGATATCAGCACTTCTTTGGGGCTGGCTGAGAGTTATTCGATTCAACATTATATATCCTGCTGAATCTGTTAAAGACAATTTTATAAAACTCAGTCTAAATAAAGGTCATCAGTTTTTAATTTTGTAAGTTGTTACAAAGGAGCCCAAGTCCCCGCAATTACCATAAAAAAGCTCTTTTTAGAGCCAAAAATTATGATTAAGAACGTGCACACACAAAAACATACGCCGTGAAAACCAGCGGTTTGACGTGTTGCGTACCCACTACCCGAGCCCCGGCAGAAGAAGCGCAACGTTGACGATCAGCCAACAACCATATCGTTCATACCCAACTACGACGGGCAATAAAAATAATAGCTCGGGTTGGTCAAACCACTAGCTATTTAAAATTACATATTGAAGGTAACCTCTCGTTATACCAGACTGCGATGAACAGGCTAACTGAAACCTCAACGCTGGTACATACTTGATGCGCCACTAGTTGTTCCGTGGAGGAGAGGAGCCAATCCGTAGCCCCGAGCTGCGAGCAGACAGAGGAACAACACCCGTCCTGTTACCACACAAACTTCTGTTTTTCAAACAAAAATCCCACTTTTCAAATATAAATTATTTACTGGATAATTTTTTGAAAATGTTGACGTATGAAAATCAAAATTCGAACCAGTAGTTTTTGAGTTAAATAAGTTTCATAACTGAGAAACAACTCGTTTAAATTTTGAATTAGGTAGGTAGGATAGGTAGGTAGATCCAATCGTATTTAGTTTTCAACCTTAAATAAATAATTGTTGAACATATCAAATCCTTAATGAATTATTTTTAAAATTAGATTTTTTTAGATGGATATGGAACTAATTTATCTGGAACGGATTAAGGTTGTGTAATTCTTTACCTTCCTAACCTCAGTACCTCACACATATACATAATTTTACAATTGGTTCATGAAATATTTAATCTAATAATTTATTTTTAAGACGTGTAAAAACTTGGATTGTTTTTTCTGGGATGTAAGGACATCGATTGAATTAAATATATTTACTGATTGTTCTTAGAAAAATTGACATAAATCCTAGTATAATAATATATCACTTTCAAATAATGTAACTATTATGATTTATTTGTTATTTATATCAATTACTTGGAGCTTAATAATTTTGAATAAGTTAATAATATTATATACGAATAAGAGAAATTAAAAATATTCTGGTGATACTTTTTTTATAATCTAAATTTTAATTTAACAATAAGTGCAATGATGGATTATAAAATAATTTAAAAGTTTAAAATCTACAAGGTAAATATATGAGTTGCATACACTCAAATGAATGCCCTCCTTCCCTTGATTTGTACTCTGGGCCCGGGCCTAGTATTATTACACACTACTAAGTTGTTCTAATATACCTATTTAAAAAAAAATAAGATAACATCGATCAATCGTTGTACAAATCTATTTAAAAATTGTATAGGTATATTATATAAAACAAATAGTACGAATATGTTTAATAATATTTGAAATGGAATAAATTTGTCAACTAACCTTGACATCTATCAACGATTTTATTTTATTTTTTTGTTATCTTCTACATAAAAATAATGATTAAGTTGATCTCCCTGAAATGTTACAAAATCAATTTTTTTTTCCTTTAGTAGTAACCATATAGCCATATGGGTTATCACTTCTAAAAAGTATTTTACAATATTAAAGTTACCTACGTTATTGGTATCTTTTATAATATACTATTAATATCATCTTATAACTAAAAATAATAAGTTTTATATTGCATTTTATTAAAATTAAATCGAATTTCAATTTATACTATACCACAAGAGCATTCCTCTGCATCAGAATTTAAATGTTCAATATTTTATTTAAATTATGATTGCCAATAAAATACTCATATTTATAACTACATACTTAATACTATATAAATATAATGTATTTTGTTTTACTTAATAAATAAATATTATTGTAACTAGATTTGTTCTAAAAAATAATAGTAAGAAATTTATAAAATAAATGGACAATGAAGATATTTAAAAGCGTCAAAAAATTTTTAACAATTCTCAATAGAAAAATTCAAGGATATACCTAATATATTATTAATTTAAAATAATAGTACAGTAATGATTTTCAATCAAAAGAGCATTATAATTACTTACATTTTCCTTAGTATAATACGGTTTTATAAAAATGATATAGATACTTAAGTATTGAAAACTATTTAAATAAATACATTTTTCAAATTAAACTGTTCATTTTTATTTTCAACAAATTTTAATTAAAATACATATATTTTTTAGTTCTTAGTAATATGTATTGTATGATTGTACCATAATATTTAAGCGTATAATTATTCAAATATTTAATTTCATAAACTGGTTTTAACATAATGTTGCTTAATCATAATATATACATCTAACCTAATCTTTACTATACAATGCAATGGTTATAATTTATTAATTATTTTATCATAATATTTCATTTTTATACTTTAAATTGCCTTTAGACGAATTGTAGAAGAATTATACTTCAACAAAAATACAAATGACAATAGTCTTTCTTTGATAGTATACGTATTATTATGTAGTTATAGGATTCAAGTTATTTTGCTTTTAAAATTTTTTTTTTTTATTTGATATCGAATACTAATTTAAAGTTTAAGGCTAAACTATTCTATAGGATAATATGACTGGAAATAAACACAAATATATTCTTTTTCATTTTCATCTTCGTAAGTTAATATATTACTTTAAATTATCATTCCACATTAAAAGATTCGATAATCACGCCATTTATACAGATGTAAATTGTAAATATATAAAAAAAGTAATAGTATCTACCTAATAGGTACCAAATACTATTTTGTTCTCCTCGCTCCCTACATAATATTAGAGGTACCCTAATTATTTTAATTTGTTTGATATTTATACACATAGTAGGTACGTACAAAGTACAAACATATTATATAAGTACAAGGTCATATCAACAATACACAATACACATGAAATAATATAAAATAAGCTTTACTAATAACATAAAATATACAATAATAGAACGTATTATATTTCAAATGTGGCAGGTTCGGTGATGATTAGTTTTAAAAATGATTACAGAGGAACTAATTTAAAATCTATGTTAATAATAATTTCTAGTTCGACACAATAGTATACCCAATTATAACTTATTATTATAAGTGGTTATATTTTGAGAAAATATTATTAATTTATGAAGTTCAAAAAAATAGTAAAATATGCTCATATTTAATTGATTTAAAAGCAGTAAAACTATTATGATTTGTTCTATATACTTCTACGGTTAATTAATTATTTAATACGATATTATATAAAAAAAAAAGTAGGTTTGTGTATGCAAAAAAAATATTTTTAATTTTTTAAATATGACGAAATATACCATTATTAAATATAACCATTTATTAGGGCTGTGTCGATGATTATGTAAAATTCAAGTTAAAACTTTTATCTAGCGTCTGTGAAATTAGACAAGTTACAGACGTCATTTCTACTGATAGTTATGACATGATATTGACGTTTAACACAAACACGCCTTAAGCAACTACCTATATAGATGAAATTTCCAATCAAACAAATATATTAGATTTTTGTATAATTTAAATTGTGCATGTTTATTGCCTACAATCTGAACCAAATCGTTAACAGAGCCTATTATAGTATATAATATTGTAAATGCTATATAATTATTGAAAAATGTATTAGACTAATGTATTACAAATATTTTTCATAATCGTGTAACCTATTTGATTTTAAAAAAGTTTATGCGTTATAGTTTATTAAGAATATATTTTTTTTTCAAATTATTTATTATTATTTTCTTAAATAATATAATATGAATATAATTTATGATATTACCCACCTGTGAGTTATAGTCAGTAATAAATAATTTAAAAGTCACCTACGATAAAATAAAACCGAAAACGCTCGATATAACCGTTGCAACTTGCAAAGTGTCGTGGTCTCAATGTCTCATTATTTTCCATACCTAAAATTTCAAAAATGCACTTAATGTTACCGTGATCAACAGTAGTTTAAATACGCACGTATAACTCGTGTTGGACAGTCCATTATGCACTATCCCATACTATATAGACAGCAGCTGATATTGCTTACCAAGGCAAACGAGAAACAAAATAATTCAACCAACCTTATACTGTTCATGCGCAATGTTAAACTAAACATATGGGTATTATAAATATACTAGTTATACGCCCGGCTTTAATCTAATCTTAATATTTTATTTAGTTGCACGTTAACCGTAAACACAGACACATCGTTTTACCATTGATACATAATATTATATTATATTATAATAGCAATGGTACGTAAATATAAAAATGTGTATTCGTAGCTTATAAATTATTATTAAAATGTGATTAAAAGCAGTTT